>NNCF01126407.1:2814283-2840137 GCA_002313205.1 Laupala kohalensis | reverse complement strand
CTTAATTGGGAATTAAGATTGTCAACGTGACAATTCCATTTGAGGTTGTCTTGAATATGGAGACCTAAGAATTTTGTATTCATAACAGTTTTTAATTGTGTTCCGTTTAAAGCAAGAGAAACCTGGGGTAAAGATTTTGTAAAGTAAAGATAAAATTGACCTTTCGTCAATATCATTTCATATGACAATAAAATCTTATATTAATCATATTAAAACTATTTCAGTTGTTTTTATTTAAAGTAGTCTTATTATAGATAACTTAATGAATTTTTGTTCGTGACGATCACAATAATAATCAAATACTATTCTCCTTCTGAGATGGTATATTAATAAGTAGTCAGATAAATTACAGAATTAGATGAGTGATAATTAAACGATCCCAACAACGAACTTAAGTATCTCAAAATAAACCATGACAAATTTATTGTTCTTTTGCTTTATTTTAATTCAATGCGTTCAAATCCTAACTTTAAATCCCTAGTCCACGAGCTATCGTAATATTGCTTTACATTTCTTTATGTTCTAAAAGTAATAAAGATAGTTTGCTCTAAAACTACTATTTTATACAAAAGAAGATATCTAAATTATATATAGGTACATACACCTGACATAAATACATAAAGACAACATGAATGTGAATTGAAAAGTCCTAGCGAACACTAGATATTTCTTTTAAAATATTTCACTAATTAAATGCACCAAATCATATTCAAATTAGTTTTGAATTATACATTTACTAATTTAAATATATTATTGATTGAAAAATTGACAAATAATGTAATTGAATAATTTCTTAAAATGCAAATTGCAGCAATTTAAAGACCGCGGGAGCCTATAGTTTCTAGATTATCCGCAGACAGCGCTAACTGCAGCTTGGGCGCGGCAAGTAATGTCGGTGCCGTGCTACGTCAGCGAGCACCAATAGGAGGTGGGCGGCGGCTACAAGCGACGGGAAAGCGGCCGCTTACAACTCGCCGCTACAATTTTGACACGCCGCTACAACGGCAATTGTCTACTGGATTTACGGAACTATGACCATCAGTTACTATATTCTGGAATTACGATGCGAATAGCTACTGGAAAATAAAAGTTGTTTTGTTACTAACGAGTGGCAGTTATTAACGACGTAACACAAAGAAGAAAAAGATAGGTTCATTGCAAATATTTTCTCTTCATCATAAAATACGACTCAAATACTTCAAAATGAAATACAGCACAATTTACTTTTGAAGTTTCGAATAAAATTTCGAAGTGAACTGTAAAGTATGGATATATTACAGTAACATATATAAAACTAATTATATATCAATTTCAAGAACTGAATGTACACTTGTAGGATTAAACTATATGTATTTCTACTTCGTCTTATATCCGTATTAGTAGTGTTCAAGGCAATCATAAGTAGTTTATCGTCTTGAGAAGTTACATTTTTATTATGAAGAAAATCTCAAATTTTACGGAAGTGATTCATCATCCGTAAACATGTGGCATCAGTATAAACAAAGAAATGAAATAAAAAGAAATTATTTTGTTATATTTCGTAACTTAATCTTCAATTTAATGACAAAATATTTTAGTCGAAATATAAAAAATGTATTGTTTTCCTAAGACAAAACAAAAAAAATTAAAAAAGATCAAAAGATCTTGAAATTTGCACTGTATAAATCATTGAACCATTTTGATTAAATCTTAAGTATCCCTCGTGATAAACAGTTATATCCTTCTTTCTCAAGTATGCTGATCTCTCCTTATAACGGTCCTAACCAGCGAATTTGGACCGGTCTTTTATGATGCTTTCTGTATCGAGAAATTGCTTAGCTCTATTGTAGTAAGTCTACTATGGAAAGAGTTGAAGCATAAAATAGACTCCAACAATGTCAAGAAATGAAACAAGCAGATTTGTTTTTGTAAGGAATACACTGTATGATTCGATCCAGGGCCATTTGATAGAATCGAAGGGGAGATACCAATCGATCGATGCACTTTGTGTCTAGTGTTATTGCGATTTATTCTCGTTTAATTAAAGTCGAGTACGAGCTCGATTTTTCGCTTCACATTTACTTTTATTTCCTCTCTTTCCTCCCCATTCAAACTCAGCCTCCTGATTAAAGGAAGTTAAAAAGACGGCGAGCGAGTAGCAAGGAAGGGGTGGGGGTTGGATGAGACCTCGATTGAGAAAAGGGGGCGTCAAGAATCGCTTAAGTTGCAAGGCGATCATGGGACTTCCATTGCCGAAAGGGAGCAATATTTATAAATCACGTTTTAAGACAGAGGAAGAGTGCCGCACTGCGACCTTAGGGGATCATGGGACAAGAGGATAGCGAAGTGAAGGCATGAGTGGCTGGTGATGGTGAAAGCGACGGATGAGGAAGCTACAGAATTGGAGGTGAGAATAGAATCTCTATTGTAGCTACTCGTGGCGGTGATACGAGGTGATTTGAAGGTGATACCACTATAATAGATTTGCCATTGATAGGAACAGTGGTAATGATAAGGTGGATATGTGGATTAATGTTTACAGAAATAATTTACTGTCATCGTCATACATTACTAAAAGATAAATTTTATTATATATTTCTCTCCTGCTTTCTAGAACAATTGAAGGAATTACGTAAATTAGTTTCTACACGGGGATAGATAGAAATCTTTCATTGTAATTACCTACTATTTCTTCAATATATTGTTTTAAAATACAAGTTGAAATGGAATGGTGCTTAGTTCACGAACTACTTCCCAGATGACGTTACTCTCGGTTCGATATTTGCTTAAATCTTCAGAATTTAAATTGCATTAAACTGTAACCTCCCAGGGCTCACTGCTCACAATCTTGAACTTTGATTGAGTCCACGTACCCAGAGCGGCAATCTCATTAATCCTATTATAATAATTAATCCCAAATTTAGAATTATTAAATTGTTACGAATGAAAAATAATATTGTATTTGAAGATTTGATAGCTGTACGTATTTATTTAATAACTTGTTTTCTATTATATAATTTTTTTTTGTATTCAGCATACATTATAACAAGTAGCTAATTAATTTTGTTCTTATCTTAGAGGGAAAAGAACGATAAATCTGCCTCCGCCTTAGGGTCCTTGATTAAAATGATTGGATGGTCGCTTACCTGCTTTTGAATAAGTGCCTAAAGTCCCACAATAACTTTTCGGGGAGAGAATGAGTAAGGGAGTAATAATACAAGTCTATTGGGCTCTCACTATAGTGACTGTAGTCGCGTTCATGATATTTCAACTAAATTTGGCGTACTTTTACGCATACATTTGAAAGCCTTTAAATCGAAGTTAACAATAACGATACTGTGATATCATTGGAATCGACTATGCTCCCAAATGTTTTCAATCGGATTTTTAATGCTTTTGGTATGAGTTATTTTTTATTTTGCTCTGCTCAATGCGTACTGGAATTGACTGAAACAGTAATATAAATAATATATTGCAGTAATGTTTGTTTTGGAGTTATTTCCATCTATATGCTCCATTTTCCTTCACTCAGATAAATGGCTTTGCAATCGATCGATGGCATCACACATGAAAACTGGAGCAATAATGATGGTGTTAATCGCACGATGAACAAAGAGTAAAGTAAAAATGAAAATGGAACACGCATCATACATTGGAGTGGAAAAGAGATGTACATCAATAGATATCAAACGGTACATCGAACAGGAAAGTAAACATTAGTCAAAATTCATACTTGAATCGAGTTTACATTCGAATATTGCACTGAAATATTTTTGGTTATCGATTGTAGTAACAGAGTTGTTTATCGTAAAAAAAAGAAGAAAAGAATAATTATCTACTTCGTTGAATTTTTAGTCCAGCAGATTGCTTTATGCCTCAATGCTTTCTATGAAGCTTATCAGTACTCCTATACTGGGCAAACCCCGGAAATTTTTTAGAAATCCAAATATTCACTCAACTCATTCCTCAATTAGACCCAGCATTGTTGTTCACCCACAACAATAAAAATTAGTAATACAATTCTGTACGACAAATTATATCCCTTACTTAATATTCCCCGTCGGAATGGTGGTAGGAAATGCGAGTCGCTTACTGTACGTTCATCCCAGGAGTTTTTTTTTTCTATGATGGATACCAGTTGTATGTGTAAGTTACATATTTATAATTTCATCAGTTACGTGAATCAATGATTCATGTAACCATATTGCTCCTGAAGACGAAAGCTCGTAGGAATGGGTTTTCATGAAGTTGCTGTGAATAAAAGATGTTTTTCTCCTTAAGCATTCAAACTACACTTCAATAAATTTTTCGCGTTCCATTTTTTAAGTTCCCTCTGTTTGAATGATTGAACAAGTGCAAATGTTGCTTTATTTATTTGATTTTACTCTGATACTAATAAAACAATAACAGAATTAAAATATGTAACGTAATAATCATTATTTCACCTGTTGTTAATTGTAAGAAAAATAACTTACCCATATAACTGGTATCCAGCATTATATTTTCGTGGATTTTACACCGAGGTTGCTTGAGAGTATGAAACTCTTGGACCGCACCTACTAATCACTAAAAAAATGCAATGAATACTTTTAAGATTAATTTAAATGGACTCAGGGAATAACAGCTGATAGCGAATGAACAGTTTGTCTCCCTTAAATAGTCTTTTTTTCTAACATTCCTTCGAATCATTTTCCTCACGAGTCAATTCTACATTATAATATTTCCATGTAAATTAATTATCCTATTTTGTACATGTGGTTTTAGGTGTTGATACAGTTATGTTGTGAGAGTTCCTTTCTTTAACTTTCTATGTTATATTTGCAACGTGTAGTAATTGTGCGCAGAAAAGGGAATGGATTTGAAGATTTTATTTCCTTAAAGTGGTGAAAATCATAATATAAATCTAACAGAGTTTTTGTTATGTTTTGATTTTACTTACTCTTTCATGTTGTTTTTCAAAAAGTTCATATTGTTTTTCACAAAGTTCATATTGTTATTCGACTATGTGTAACATTTGAACTATTGAATTTTTTTACTATAAAATGGGTGAAGATGGATTTATTTCGTAAGTTTGTTTTTATTCTGGAAGGACTTAATTCGTTTTATGAGAGAAAATAATTTAAAAGATAAGAATTTGTGTACGTCTTTTGACTTTAGATTTTCGTAATTTTGTACACACTACGCCGCTGTGACTTATCGATTGACTTGCTCATTCGTGAACACAGAGAATGAGTAATAGAGCCATGAACTTCTTGACGGGTTGTTGCTCTTGTATAGCAGAATACAGGTAAAAAACAACAAATTTTTCGAAATTTCCAAAAGGTAGGGAATGTTATGGAATTTATGTTTTCAACTGGTGGTGGACGAATATCTTCTGGTTTGGTTTTTCTTTGCACCATTTTATGTAGCAAAAAATTGTATTTGGAAATCCATAACCACAAATAAGTTAATAGTAAGAGCAATTGTTTTCAGGTTTACAATTTTTTGAATCTAGAAGAATGAGGGTTTCTTGCTAAAGAAAAACCAAAATATTAAAAAAAATATTTTTATTGGATAATTAGCAATGTACCGTGAATATTTGTAAATATATTTATTTTCGTAGATGAACTGTTACTTCGGTGAAGGAAATATAAATATGATGTTGCACGTCTAGTGAAATAACTCTTATATTTCTTAAGAAAGGCCACACGTTGACGGTGACAGTAGTCTGTTAACTTTTTCCTTGTCCAACCCTGTGGTCTACCCCCTACATCGCCACAGTTTGACCCTCCGCCGCGCAGGTAGAAAAGTTGATACACTCGTAAGTTGAATCGTGCGTGAGTTGAAAAGTGCGCAACTCATCTCCTCCATCCAATGCCGAGGTGAAATAATTGTGGAGCTCTACCCTCTGCGAAACCCTTGGACACCTTCGGGGTCTGTTGTGGGTCAGTTTGACATTGATTCTTGCATTAAGGAAACGAAGAAAAAATGTTTTTGTCAACTCGTGTATTTTTAGTTTCCAATTACACATGTTAAGGAATGTTAAGGGAAGTAATCGATCGAAAAACAATTTTGAGATCACTTCGGATCCTAGCCAAGTGGCACCAGGGGAGTCGATTTTCAAATTTTGGCGATGATATCCTTTTTCGTATGTGTGTGTATATTATGAAGTGTTTTACTGTTTTCTTATATTTTATTGCAATGTAGTGTTGTTAATGTTAGTTATAAATTGTAATTAAAAAGTTGAGTGATACACACTCAAGATTTTTTATATTGTATTATATAAATAATTTAAATTGATCGTCACCACATCATTTTAAAAACCATTTAATCCTTTTTTTCGAACTTGCCCTCTTAAAACCCAGTTCTCCGCCTGTGCCTACTTATTCTCAGCATCCTCAACCCCGCGACAACAACAGCATCCCGGCACCTAAAACTCCATGCCTTCCTCCCTTCATTCCCCGACTCCACGTATCCCTTCACCTTGCCCACGCGCCTTGCGCGGGGAGGCAGCCCTCAGGCGGGTCGTTTCCTTTATTGCCACCCACAACGCGTCGGTCGTAAAGCGACGCGGGCCAGAGGAGTACAGTGCAAGATACGATGGCACAGGGCAGTCTGAAGAGACATGCAGTGGGTTGGAAGAAGCGGCTGATGAATGCAGGCATGGGGAAAGTGCAGAGGAATGGGAGGGGTGGAGGAAACGAGGAGAAAAAGCACGGCGAGGAGAAAAACGAGGGGAGAAAACATTGGTAGAAATAATTGGAAAAGATGAGGAGAGTGAAGGTGATACTTTGAGCTAAGAGGACCGGATTAAGTTCAATAAGTTAAGGAAAAATGGGTAATGTGAAAAAGTGGAGAGATAGTCGTGGGATACTAGTATGACCACAATAAAATAAATAAAATGTTAAGGGCAGTGAGATAAACAATTGAAGAGGAGAAGGGAAGACATAATCAGAAGTACACCTGTTTGATTTAAAGCAAAAAAAAGTTTAACATATTTCTAGATTTCACTATTTTGCAGGAGTTAATTCTTAAGTTGCCTTCCAGGTAGTGCCACAAGCAAACAAATCCACTGATCACTTTAGAAATTATGTTTGAATTTCAGTTTTATCGACATCATGGACGTTCCTAGTTATACAATGGTACAAATTAAACGTTCTTTATTTTTAATTAAAAACCATTAGTTGATTCTGTTTTTTCCATATGTCATCGCTATTGGAGTGAATCTTTGTCATGCGAAGAGCTTTTTCTACGTATAGACGATATTATACAATTGTTGGATGCTTATAACATTGATATCTAATTTTTCATGTATGTATAATGATTCCTGTTGTGATATTTATTAGTTTATTGTCCTCCACGTGGTCATAAGCAGTGTGTACCTACTTTTTTGACAATAATTTTTTTAATGTATATTACAAAATAAATAAATTTATTGTCAAAAAGCAGTTATAAACTGCGTATTACTACGTGGAGGACAATAAACTAATTTATAATACATCCAAAGGTTTCCATATACAAGTTATTCTTACACAAGGTATCAATTGAACGATGCTTTATGTACGCAGAAAGAAATTCAAAACATTATGAAAAATTTCCTTCTAAAACTGTGAAATGAATAAATAAAATTAAAACTATCCGCAACTAGAATTAGATGACTACATTGATGATGTTACAGTTTTTCTAATATACCTCGTTCCCAGAATAGTCCAAAAATCCGTAAAGCAGAAACTCACCAAGTAATTCATCGGTCTATTAGTGACCCCTCATATGATACGATAAAAAAATGTTTGTTTGGGTGTTTGGAAGATTATTAGTAAAATACTATATCATTTGATGGATCTTTATCAAATTGTAAAACTGGCTGTTTAGGAAAGCCAGTACAGTACATTATATTTCTACCCGCCCAAGAACAGAATTTACGTGTTTTTCGTGAAAGCACTATGCGCTGCTACATACGGTATGTAGTTGCTGGATATCCTATAAGTGCGAAACCGTGATAATGACTATACAACCTGTTTTGTTGGATTCTAAAATTTAAAATTAATGGAGAAAAAAGTCAGTAATTAGTTGAGGGGAAGAAGATTTTTTCCCAAAGATACGGGAAAATTATAAAAATAAAAATTATTTTTATTAACAAAAAATGAAAATAAAAATTGCAATTGGAAGTACATGAACCACAAACCTAAAAATTCCTTGGGGTTGGAGTATGAAGCATACGGAACTTATGATAGTAACAGAGAAACCAACATGAACCTCACAATATCTCATACGGGGTGAAAATAACTCACGAAGTACATACCTCAGAGTTATGAGGAGAGAGAATGATGTAATGTACTCCGAGTAAAAAAAGAATCACTGTTCTTGGACTAATCCCAACTGGAAACCTCACCTCTGGGAGTGTACCCGTACCAGAGTACCGCAACCTCTAGCCTCAGGAGCACTTCTTCATTACGGAGCCGCTCTGAGTGCGTCTGCCAGCAACGCGTGTTGTGACGGGTGGCGGACGGGAGGTAGGGAGTCACAAATGGAGTGTTGCGACCCTAACGTTTGGCCCCAAATTAATATCGGTTGGGAATTTGTCTTGGACGAAGAAGTACGCGTTAGCATCGGAATGCGGATGCTCTCCCTTCGAGGGAATCCTCGACGTTTTCTTTCTCAAATAAATACTCTGTTCGTTCGTTCCCAATAGTTGACTTTCACATTTGGTTGAACGCTAATTTAATAAAGAGGAACGTTCAATAAAGCATATATTATGTTTTATATTTAATCATTAAATATGATCATTTACAAATAACTAATTAAAAAACTACGACCTTTTGTGGACGAATATTATTAATATTTTCTATGAAGAGCTCACTATGTTTCGACTTGGATAAGTCGTAATCAAGTAATTAAATATAAATAATATTCGTCCATAAAAGGTCGTAAGCTTTTAATTATTTATTTAATTAGATTATATAATGGACGGTATAGTAGTAGAATTTTACAAAGAACTTATTTATTTTAATTTAATTATTTTATGTTGTGATGATATTAAAACCGTCAGGTCTGCTCTTCTACTTAACCACACATTGGACGAAGGAATTGAAAAGGTGAGATGTTGGATTGCCAGGGAACCGACATTAGTCTGAAAAAGGGGAGGGAAATCCTGGCTGAAAACATCACCCAATTCGATCGGGAAGTAAGTTTTGAAGATGATTTGACCACAAACTGATGAGTGAGTATATTTGTAACAATAATAATATTGACCACATGCTTGACAAATCAGGAAATTAATTCGTTATTATCGTAGCAACTATCGTAATATCCTGTCTGACATTAAAAGAGCTGAAAATGCGTGATTTAAAAAAATTCACGAGAAATATAAGTAATAAATAATTAGTTTCATACTCGTATTTCTACAGAAATAAGCAATAAATAATTTCAACACTTTATCATAAACGTGAAAAATGTTTTTTAACCTGCCTGTCGACTTCAAAAAGAGCGCTCAACACCAGCTATTGCAATATAACAAAGTAAGATTATAAGCAGTGAATAAGGAACAGGATCACACGAAATGGAAGTAAACTGAACACATTAAAATATCGCAAAGTTTATATTTTATCCTCAAAAAACGAAGGATCTACTGAATGATCAAATACTCACAAAATTATATAAATATGAAATTCAAAAGTAAACAATTGCTACGGTATATAAACAGAAAAAATATTTTTATAGTTCCTAAAAAAGAATAATAAACATTTGTTAGAACGATATGAATAAGGATTCATCTCAACATTACGATTCAAATTTTATGAAAAGGATTTCCAAAATTCACATAAGAGTTCTGCCACTATTTCGGATATAGTGCGATGGTTTAAAAGGTTTACTAAACCAAGGAATTATAGAAAAAAGTATCTAGTTTCAAAACGAGCAACCTTCCTATCGGAAACAACATACTTATACCAATGGAATGTTTCATTACGGTTTTATTCATTACTGGATACAGAAATCCACACGTTCAGAATGGTATTCGAAATTATCCCTCGGAATTGTAACATCACACTTCAAACCCTGATGTGTTGTTATTATTTCTTTGGTAGAAGCGGGATCCACATAAATACCAAAATTCCTATGGTAGTTTTTGTCGCTGCCATCAGCTCGGTTTCCCGAGCAACCAAACTCACGTGTAATAATAATAAATAATGATTTATTACAAATTACATGAAATCTGAATTGTTTACAGACACAAACTCCCAAAATCATTAGTACATCTAATAATCTATCATTAGACAAATAATGCTGTCAGAGAGCATTGTTTATACTTTGTAAAATATAGTTGAAGACAACTAAATTTTAAAAACCCTCAGGTTATCTGTTCCTTTGAAAAGATAAGTTGTTTTCCCCAACAACTAACTGATACTAGTTACGACCCTCGCACCTAGTAATGAGTTCATTAAGTCTACCGCAGTAGTCTTAACAAACATCTAGTCTCCGCGACCTAGATTTAGTACAGTCACTTGTCCGTGCTCACGGATCTCTACGTTCCTTTGTAAAGAATCCCCGAGAAGCTTCACTCCGCCCAATATATACTGTACCAGACGTCACGTGATCAGTGAACAACCACGTCTTCGCCACCATCGTGCACCCCTTTAGCTTCTAGTGTAGAGGACGCGCTGTAGAGGACGAATCGTCATGAGCGTCACCTAGGCGCTTCGCAAACACCTTTTTCGTGCTTCATTCTTTTCTTCGTGGAATTCGTCTTTAATTTAGGTACACCTGAACCCCCGTGGGTCAACGTCGCCGACTGCATTCTTCGAATACACTGGTATATACTTTCCTTAAGATGAAAAAGTGTTCGTTCGAACAATACCTCCACACGGAAAACTCGTCGCACGTCCGGCCACTTATTGTAATATTCTTAACAGCATCCTGCTTGGGAAATACAAAGGGCTATTAATATTTCGCAAGTTGATGGCATGTCCTAGCGTCGACGTTACAGAATCAAGGATGCCGATCTCCATGGTCAGATGAGGCTAAATGATCAAACAGAGCATTCATTTCAACCAATGCACTACACTGAAAGAGATCACGTGACAATCTGTTTGTTAACTCCAGCATGCCTTTTCTTATTTCTCTTTGATGATATTTTTGGATTAAATCATATATAAAAGAAATTTAGTTGTTTGATTTCAAATTACAGAATTGTAATAGATATTTTCTTACCATATTCTCCTAATTTAGTTTTGTTTCATTCTGCGATTAAAAATCCCCGGATGGATTTTTCCTCACAATGCACTCAAGGTACTTCAAATTTGTTCAAAGCAAATGCAAATCCTCACCAAGCAGTATGCCAAGTCATGATGTTTTATGCTAGGGAGAACAAACCTACCATTCTTTTTTAAATAAGGTTATTTTTTAGAGTGAAATAAATTCATCTTTCTCGCTATATAACTTCAAGCAATCGATTGGGAAACAATTTCTACCACATGGTAGATTATAGGTAGTAATATCCCAGACTACAGATCGAAAAATGAGGTTGTCTAGGTTGACTCCCAACAAAGCGATGTACAGAACTGACCACATCGTGTCACCAGCTCCATTCCAAGACTGTTTTCTTGTTGAGAAATGTGAAAAATGTGAAAAGTTTACTAAATGTAAAACATGCCTGCAAAGTGGATAGAAATGGACTCGAAACCGCTTTAATGCCGCATAAAACGTATAGCCCCCTCCATGGCATTGCCCATGTCCTTATATCACCCCGTCGTCGGTCCAGCTGAGGAAATAGTAATGTAATTTGATCCACAAATACTGAGATGTCTCCGTATTGAGTTTCTCTGATATTCACTAAGTTGTAACATCTTGCACGCGTTCCGATCACTTTAAGTGTAGGAATTTAAATGATGCAATGATTTAAGAAATATGGCCGGGTTGGAATGAAAAGCAGCAATATTATTGGAAATAGTTTGTACCAAAGGGATCAATCACGATATAAAGAACTAAATCATTTTAAAACTATTAACATTTTTTGTTATGCCATAGTCATCATAGTCATGGTACTAAACGTACTAGCCGTAATTATTGTTGCATATATTTTGGAAGTACCCAAAAGATAACATTTTCTCCTCACATTTTCTAATAAACACAAAATCTACAAAAAGGCAAAAGTACAGAAATAGATCAATTTAATAAATCGGTAAGCACTGCGACATAACTTAAGAGTGCTCTCAAGTTTTGAGGAAAATTCCTTCAACTTACATCCCTTTACTCAAAGACCTGAACAATCACAAGTATTCCCAGCTCACCCAGCTCACTATATTATGTAAGAAATTATTGGTTCTGAATAACAACACATTATCAATGCTTGGGATACCGCACTTGAAGTTTGGCTGAGGCGAAAAACCCAATAGAAGTATAAGGGAGAAACCAGCAGAAAACAAACAGGGTCGGAACCCCAAGCTGGGCTCTTGGGGTACAATCCCATAGAGAAGCAAGTCGAGTAAATAAAATAGCTAGTGGTGCAAAACCATTGAACACACTTTCTCATATACGTTTCTCCACCTGCAGCAAAGAGTGACAAAAATATCGTCAAAGTGTTATGTAAATGTAATTTCGTTGTAGACAGAAATTGATGTATTTTCGCATCTGCAGTGCGTTTTCTCGTTCCTATGTATTTTATCATTATTATATCTTTCATTTCAGTTTACGAAAAGTGTATTCAACGACTGCTTGGTTCGTTTACACTGCGAAATATAATACAACAACACAGGGCACAGAGCTAGTGACCCTGCGGTACGGTCATAACCTGGCATACGTTCCTTCGCCTCACCGAACTGCAAACTGTCAGCTGCCCTGGCGCGCAACCGGGGATTAGACCTCCACGTTATTTTTTTTTCATTTACTTTATTTTACATATTTTAATACATTTCATATAGATTAATACACTTCATGGACATTCTCATTTAGACACACACATTATTATTAAATCTTCTTGAAACCGTAAACTAATATGTAAGTGCAGCAGACAGAAATTATTTTACTGCTTCTATATCAAACTTTCAAGCAAAATACCGCTTATACGGATGTAATGCGTACTAATTCTACTTTACGAACAGAAAATTTAAGCAAAATCGTTGGAACAGTTTTTTTTATATTAAAAAATGTATTTTGACCTTCATGTGAAGTGCGCTTTGTGTTCAAGTAAAAAGAAAATTAAAAGCACATGTATATGTCAGAAGTAAATTCTACCCTAAATACGAAAAATGAAAACAAAATATTTTTCCATTCGGTCAGGAGTGCTGCGAACAGACGGACGGACATACGGAAAAACAACTTTTTCGGAATCAGGGGTATCCAAAACGGATATTTCCGCAAAAATCTCGTTTTCGAATTTTTTTCACGATTACAATACTTTCTATGTACAACGTATATGAGAAAGTAAAAATGTAATAACATTCTGTCAGGTGACAATGGCGACGAACCGCGAATCGAATCCTGGACCCCTGCTTTGATCCCCTGCTAACCATTACACCACCAGTTCGCCTTCCACACCTGTACACCATTTCCACCCAGACCTAAACCCTGGAAGTCCTGAGACATATCCCCAGACAAGAGATAGGTGAACCAGGCGGCACACTATTCCCCGCTCGTCGCCATTTTCACCGGACCGAAAGTTATATCTTCTCCACTTGTAGGGTACACGGAAGAAATATATGAATAAATTAAAAATGGCACTCGAATCTCGAATGCTGAGATCTCGATAGCCGAACAGAAGACCTTGACTTTTTCCACTATGGCTCTCCACTGCTCTCTGTCTTCAGTCTTCCTCCTCCACAGCCTCGCACCAGTTTTCTTTAAATCTTCCTCCACGTTATCTATGCATCTCATTCACGGGTGCTCTCTTTTTTCTTCTGGCAGTTGTGTACATTAGAAAACGTTTTCAACAATTCTTTCTTCGTTCGTCTTTATTACATGACCTAACCACTGGAGCCTTCTTGATTCCGCTTTACTAACTATGGCTGGGTATTGATATTATTTACTTAGTCATTTACCCATTCTCCAACCATCCTCTTCTTTTGCACTCCATACATTTTCGTCAATACTTTCCTCTACAAATCCTTAACATTTATTGTAATGTTTTAGATTTACTAGTTATGATAATTATCCCACATCCAAGTCCTTATAATATGAAGAAATTTAAAAATAATGCATTTTTAAATACCTTTGTAATGAATTGTATGTAAGAGTGAAAACAAACCACAATTTTCTTGTGGTGCATTATAAGTGATTTTTTTTCATAGTGAATTATCATTAGCCGTGAGAACGAAATTTTGAGCCGTTAGAATGGTGAACAATTATGTTATTATTGTTATTTCAGTTTGAAATCCAATCATCCACCTGTACCTCTGATTCCACGTGCACTCAATCCCATCACCCACTCCTCCCACATTCAAACGAGCTCCCTCTTTAAGTGCGTGAGGGGGGGGGGACACAGATCGATCGCAGTGCGCGAGTCGAGCGCAGCGCATCAAGATTAGAAAATCCGGGGACACTTGCTTTAATTTGATTCGATAAATCATGGCGTATGGGCACTTTTATGGCTTTCAAAGCGGCCGATTACGAAGGGGGTGGAGGTTATCTGCGCGCAGTCCGCTCCCCCGTCGCCTCGACGTTCGCAGAGACACAGTCGCTTATGAGAGCAACGAAGAGGTAAGGCACGAGTCGCATTTCGGGCAGAACGCTCAGATAAGAATAAAAAACACTTTTTACTTTAAGTAGAAAGAGGAAGAGATTGTGCACAGTTGTATTTTCGATGAGGAAATGAAATACTTCTACGCTTATATACTTGTATTGAAGGAAAAAATCGTAATTATATTTTAAAATGTATGAAATTAATTAATTTTGATTTGACACAGTATCCTCATTTCAATTCATGGGTTATTACTCGAGATACAACAAAAATACATATAGAAGATCCATAGATCATGACACGAACAAAGTTGTATCCTACATAGACCATTTATCTAAAAAGTAATGTGATAAATTGAAAAATTTACAGCTAAAATTTATACAGTTTCCTTTTCATTGTTACTTTCCGAAAACAAATCATGATTGTGAGAGCTTTGTCAGAAATATATGACGCATCATCATGAGGAAATGGCCCAACAGTTTATTTTAAGTTCCACCTAGAAGGATTTTCTATTCTTATTAAGTTATCTGAGTACGTGACATCCATTTCAAATTTTTAACTAGAACAATTGAGATGTCATAATTCTGAGTGGGAATCTTTTATAAATAAATACTAGTAAATCTAGTAGAAAGTGATGATATTATGATGGATAATTTTCATATAAATTTCAGTAAAAATGAATTAAAGTCATCACTCAACATTTAAGTTAACGTTTTCATATATGAAGGTATCGAAAGACAGCATACTCATCTCGGTAATAAATGGATAGTTTCTCACTGGCTATTTGGAATTTTTCATCACTGAAAATATAATGTACATAATAGGTTTTGCTGTAATTACAGCCGCATGATAATTAAAGACTCTCCATATCTGGACAATCAAGTAAAATAGGGCGATCACTTCGCTTCCGTAATACAATGGCCTGCAGACAGATTACATCCTAAACTTACGCACAACGAGACAATTGCAAAAATTTAACTAACTCTCGACTCATTTGAACAAACATACATACACCTCTTAAATTGCAGTTAACCAAATAACAATTGCATTATTTCTGATAACCATTCCAGAAACCAGCTTTAACTTCCAAAAATGTTTATTTCCATTTACATTCCGTATGAAGGAAATTGGTTCAAAAGAACTTTACACTCTTTCTAAAAGATTGTAGTCGGTTTCTTCTTTTTTGACGTCATCTTTATATAAACATTGTCAATAAATTATAATGAAGAGACGTCAATCACGACTGATCATGACGTTATCATGTTCCTGGAAAGAGAACGTATTTTTTAGCGGAGTATATGTAAGAAAACAAATACGTGACCTAAAGCGTCTGCCTCGAGTCCATCTCGATTTCGACAGTCGATATCGTCGCCCTGGTCTCGGTTGGCGTCTCGGGATGCGACAGTCACATTGTCCCCGAGCGCCAGGCTTCGCGACTGAGGGGTAAATAATATAGCAGTGCGCCCGACCCTTCAATAATCCAAGGAGGTCGCGCGGAAGACTGAGACGCTGCGTGGCGCTGACGGCGGGCGAGTGAGGTCGTGACGACTCCGCGTTGTCGACATCGAAGGCAGCTGGGACGTGAGTTGTGTCAGAGACGGTCGTGGTGCAGAGTTAGGGGAAACATCTTCCAACGTTACATAGACCCCTCGAAATTCTTTCAAATATCTTCGACACAGTCCCTTTTGTAGAAAAGGAGTAAAATAAACTATAGTTGAATTAAAATGAGGAAGGGATTTCACCGAGGGTGGTAGAGCCGGTACAAGGTGGAAGACCTCTGCGCTGGGCCAATCAAAGCCGGGCAGTAGCGAAGAGGACAGTGTTGCCATATTTCTCTACCACCGCGCTGGTTTACGGTAGAGTTATATACAAGGGAGAGAAGCAACATTGACGTTGCGACATCTGATTGGCTGCTCTGAAACACCTCCCACAATCCCCTAGGACACCCTTCAGATGTCCGGCAGGTGACAGTCAGGTACGCAACTTCTTGTTTCAGAACAGTAAGCTGTGGTGCAGTAGTTGATGAGTTTACATACAACGACGTTTAACGCTTAAAAATAGTTTACGATAGGAATTTGAAACATTGGGTCATCAAACGTATTTGCAATAGAGACCAACGAAAGCCTAGAAGAATGGTTAATTTTGTGTCGGTTCTTTGAGTATGAAGATTCCACGCTCACCAGACCGGAGAGGCATAAGAATGTGCTTAGACCATTCACGGTATTTGTCAATTGGCGCATCTTTCCCTACATAGAACTCTTGTTAGGCAGCTAATTTTCTTACCTTATTTTCTTTTTGTTTCATGATTGTGTGTTCATTTTGCAATTTTGTTGTTCTTCCTGCGTTTACTTATCGTCTCCTATGTTTTTGTTCTGCAAACTAAAGGTGTATCTTGCATTGTGAATATGGGATCCACCGTGACCCAAACATCTGAGCACTCTGCATGACACAATGGATCAGTTCTCGTCCTTCGCTGATGGTCATATTGACAAGACTGTCAGCTGTGCCCCCTTGTACATCACACAAGTGTAGCACTACATTACAATAAGAATTTCAATTATATTAAATTACATTTTAGATAATTCCATTAACAATTTATGTACAATTACTGGTTACCGTCCTAAAATGCGTCAATTTTTGACGATTTATAATTGGAAAAACTTGAGCACAAAAAATAATTATTTCTATGAAATTGTGAATAATTAGGAGTATAACTTACACAAATATCTACAATATATTTTCTAGGAAGAAATATGTCGAGAAATTTCAATTACATTAAAGAAAGTTCCTAATGCATTAAAAGATAACTGATCCTAAAAATAAAACACTCACTCACATTATACGACTCCATATAGTACTATCATTTAGTGTTATGGTCAAGTGTAAAGCTTGAGAATGTGATTTATGGATTTCTAAACTTGAAGGAAGATATAAGCAAACTCATCAAACTTTGAATAGGAAGAATTATCACGAAATAAAATAAAAACTGTAACAACATGCCGTTAAATATCACTCAAAATAGCATTTCTGAATCCTTTATGAACACTTGGGTTTTGAATGCCATGTTGAAATGTCTTCAAGAAGGGAAAGGAAATGACTATAAAACACGTTAGAGTCTAGATTGGAATGGTTTTAGAGTTAAGACGAAGAGAACAAGAGATGAGAAAATAGAAAATCTGTTGGATGAAAACACGACAAATTAACGTTCTTAGTTACTTTCATGTTGTTCATTCGAAACTTTCGATTTTGATATAAAAGCATTCATCCCTCTTCAACTTCCGATTTCGAGTGGCGCTTATTTCATTATTTTACGGCATTTACCGTAAAATGCTTGTTGTATCCTTTGGAGTGAGCTGGTAGTTTTTACAGAGTATCTATGATGAAAGGTATTGAAAGTTCAATAATAAATACAGAGAATCCTTTTTATTACACGCTTTTAAATTGCTTCGTTCGTAAGTTGCCCTTCCGTTTCAAAATTATGATCACTTCCATGTTTCCGGTCTAGCTAAAATTTTACAGATATGTATGGTATGTACGACAATTAATGATCTTGATACCACTGTACAAATATCTACCCCTAAACGGGGTGAAATGGGGGAAAATAAGTATTATGTACTTATGAGTTTATATCCCATCATAACTCTGGAATGTCAGGAGTCATTTCCACTTAACTTAGGACACAGATAGAAGATTGTAGAAGAGGAGGACAAGGCCCTGCACAGGCCGTAGTGCAAGTCAAAGAAGAAGAATGGGAAAATTTAATGTATCTGTATTAGTATTTGACACTGAAAATTGATCGAAAAATTGTATGAAAAGAATAAAAATATTCTTTTTAGGAATGTACAAAACCTTAGATACACTCATGGCCATTCTCATAATATTATTATTTTATGAAAAAATTTACTTCAAATTGAAATTTGAACTTGGCATTGACCCGAAGTTTATGTTATGTTCTTTATTCATTTTTACCCTAATTTAAAATGAGGATAAATATAGCAATTTTAAATTCAATAACGAAAATATAGCTGTCAAAAAATTATATTTCATCCAAATTCCCCCCATATACGTCGCTATTTGCGACACTTTTTCTGTGATACTTCAAATGAATCATCTCAAAATTTCAAATTCGTCTTCCATAGTTTTGTCTTTACGTCGATGAAATAGTTAGTGGCTAACCCAGTATAGAATAATACAAAAATAGCGGTGTTGTTTCAGTTCTAATTTTAAAAAAAATTATTTCTTTTTACAGCTCTTAAGTAAATGAACAACTGTAAGTGATATGAAAGGCGAATATTGTATCTCCAAAGTAGAGATAATATACAATCGAAGAATTTTTATGACCCCCCTTTGTCGAAAAATGGAAATTTCCGAGAAGTTGGATACAGACATAAACGGTTCAGTTCACAACACGCATATCAGTCAAACTCTCAACGACAAATCACAGACAAATATAGTTCTGAACCCTTTCCGATCGAGAAACAAGAAAATAGCAGAAAAGACAAACTTGGAAGTATCACCAACATTTGTCGTACATCTTCCAACACTCAGACATGACTTCTGCTTCTTCTCCACGGATCGCAACCGAACTCAATATATCACAGCGGAAGTCATATTTTCTGTCAGCATCTTTTACGTCCTCAAAGAATCACATATCACGCGAACTATTCCGAAATTTTCACGAGAGGTTCCCCTATTGCTTCGGCATAGGGATACAAGTCGCCGCGGCGGGGCAGGGTCAGTAAATCTCGCAGTCGCGCGTCTTCCTCGACGCGTATTGCTCGGGGTGCCCCTCGTGATGGAAAACACTTCCCCGCAACATCGCAATGGGAAAAGCGGATGTGTCGTAAACTCCCGGTCTCAGTCTTTTGCACACCGTCGTCTTCGTCCATGCTTTCCTGTCAAGGGAGGCGTAATGTCCAATAATATGACCCGTAAATTTGGCCTACGTTATTTCAAGAATGTTAAAATATAAATAAGTAAGGAGATTCCTGGGATGTCGTGAATACATTTCGGCAACACCCTCTATCACGCGCAGAACGCCACGGCAACCGATGGTCTCCAGACACCCCTCGAATCGAGGAGGAATCTGTCGAAGGGGGACCAAGTCGAGGGACATAAGGTGGCAGGGGGAACACACAGATGTCCAGTCCCTCACGGGGAATGTGAAGGCGTTGTCTCGACGCTGGCAATCCGCGGGGATGGGCATTGCTAGGAAGGTGTCGAACGGAAACACCAAGGGACGATTGGGACAAGACCTTTTACATCGAACCTGTTGACAGCATCTACTCTCCCCCGCTACTACTTTCCTCTAGTTCCGTTTCTCGATTCTACGTTTCTGGATTGGCGTGCAACACACGTATTTATGACGTTGTTCAATATTCATAAGGATTCGGGAATCGGGGGACGAATGTCACTTTTGAACGATTCACACGAAGTTCAAATTATCTTTATGTATATTTCAAGAACACGAGAAATAATAATAAACTGAATATTTCAGATGGATTTCCGTCACGTGTTTTCTTGTCTTGAAGAAGCATTTCACATTATTCTGATAAAAGATGAATAATAAATTGGAGGAACTCTAATTAACAAGAATCTGTGCGAGAAACGTGACCAGGCCACGAAGGTCGTGCGCTGTGAGACAGTGACAACAAAAACTTGACTATTTATTTGGTATGAACTCGAATTAACATTTCATTGTGTTTGGTGATATTCTCGAGAAAGACATTCGTATGCATATTTTTTCTTGTCACGACTTTTTAAATGTGTTGAATATTCAACTGTAAGTTAACAATGTATTACATTCTTATCATATTCACATATATGATAACAACGGAATAATTTACTCTAATTAATATAGTAATGCATATATTGATACATCAAAAAAATTGCAGCCTGAATCTTATCCAAAAGGTTTCAAGATGTTTTGGAATGGTAAGAGTTAAAAAGTAATTAAGGTTTGTTTCAATGTATTTCATTAAAACAAACATTTAGTATTACATTTATTCTTTATAGTCGTAGAACGAAACAAGAAAATGTATTTAAAATTAGGATACATAGTTTAGCAATCGAGTAAGATAAGAAAGAAATTTGAAGAAAACTGGAAATTTCCAATCTTCTTAATTTATAATAATATATTGTTCATGTGAATTTTTAATTCTAAAACAAGATTTATGTAGAACCAAAAATTAATAAAAATTATAATAACATTTCATCACTCTTTGTTTTTTTTAAAACTAGCCATAGTTTTTATTTAGTGATAAGCACACCCAAGAAGGAGTCTATTCCGAACAATATAAATGAAGATTGCATTGTTTCCTATTTGTACATGAAATTATTATATGACCTACATCGTTTGAAATTTGTATGAAATTTAAAGTTTGAATGAAACTAAAAAAGAAGGCTTTTCTCAATAAAATATATGCGATTTAACGATACATTTTTGTGATTGTTGATCACTAAATTAATTTTATAACTGTGAATGTAATAGAAGCGTTATTTTAAATTTATGATTAAAAAATTGATATTTTTCCAAGACAAGTGATGAGACTTCACATTTCATTTTTTCTCGTTCGTGTAATGAGTCCTTAAAAATTAAGACAATTAAGGTCCAAATTCGATTCTATTTACTTCGAGACGTTTGTCTCAAGAGGGGCATCAGGTGTCACCAATCAGGACGTTCGCAAAACTCCTACTGATATTGTATTCCATCGTGAAGGCGCTAGTCTCAACGCCATGGGGCAGCCTGAGGGCTAAGCGCGTGAGAACAACTGCTTTACATTCCTGCGCATGCGTCGGGTTAATTGGCCGAGTAGCCGCGAGGCGCGCCTCCGTTCGTTGCAAGTCAGCGACGCAAAAGTTACGACTTTTGTGGGTAGCGTGTTTTAAGCACCTCCCGTCTCCCCTTTCTCTCTTCCTCCACCCACTTCTTAAATTAGTACGGCACCTGTGGTAGATACGGATCTGCGAAGAAGTCGCTTGTTTTGCCTCGGAGAGGTCTTAATCGCAAACGATCGGTGGCTTCCGATGCTCGCGAACTGGCTAGGAAGAAATACTGGGTGTAACTCTTCGACGAAGAATTTTCTGTATTCTGGATCCAGAACATCTTAGTCGGTCAGAATTATCTTTTATTACGAAACACTCGTACGTTACGAGACATTCATTAGATTTCTAAGAATAGATACTACGGTAGAAAATTATATACTTACCACGAAATATTACATACTTACACTTTTATTTTAATATTCAAATAATTTGCAGCGAAATTACATTATTCCTCCCAAGAAAGATATCACAATTTGAACTCATGATATTTTGAAATTTTAAAAAATGAAATGACGTCAATGCAATTAAAATAGACTATATCAAATCAAAGAAGTTGGTTAATTCATTGAAAAAACGAACCATAATTTTAATTGTAAATTGTACATACGACTATTCAAATTTTTCCTTTATTTAAGAGATTTACACAGTCAAGGTAATCGAAGAGCAATACTGTTAAAAACGGTGTTAAAATGTAAATTAAAGATAAGGTAATTACTGTGAAATATGTGACATTATTTGAAATCAACTTATACTTTGATAAAGTTAATGAAGTAACCAACTCGCATTTCAGCATACGTCTGTGATTAGCAGGACACACAACAACATCGTGTAAGGGACGTGATACTTGTGGAAAGTGCGCAAAGGAGGCACACGAACCCGGCGTCTCATGCCCAGGGCCAGCAAAGTGCATTAATTGCACAGGCAGTCACCCGGTACGGAGCAGGGAGTGTGTCGCCTTTCTTGAAGAAAATAATATTCAGGAAATCAAAACTACGGAGAAGATCCNAATCTGCAGCCAGACCCTGTCTCTTATACACATCTAGATGTGTATAAGAGACAGGTTCAGGCCGATTTCACTGACGTGTCTACGACAACGTCGTGCACATGTCTGTGTAAATGCGGCAAGAAAAATGACTCAGCCCTTCCCGAAAAAAACAAAACAACACCAACAGCTCGTCCATCGACTACAAAAATAACAAGTAGTATTAAACCTTTAACAAAGACACAAAATAAGACAAAGCTTGGTTCTAGGGCTAAACCCCTGAACCCTGTAAACATTTTAAAACCAAGTACAACACCAAGCAAGAAATCGCACAGACGTAAAAAGAACGTCTCTGTGCTTTCTTCTTCGGAGTCAGAACGTGTATTGTCCGATGGTGACGCGGAAATACACGTTCACGAACCTGACCCCGGAGGCTCCAAACACTAATGGCTTCCATACTTCAGTGGAACCTTAATGGCTATAGAACACAACGTGAAGAGTTACAACTCTTAGCGCGTCGTAATCCGATATGTATCTGCCTACAAGAGACACACCTTACACCAGAACACTCACCCTCTCTGCGAGGATACAGCAGCTTCAGATATGACGACACCACGGGAGATCGAGCAAGAGGTGGAGTTGCCGTGTTTGTTAGAAACACAATCCTCTGCTCACCTGTTCCCCTACAAACCCACATCCAGGCTATAGCAGTCAAACTTCACAGAGTACCATCTATAACCGTGTGTTCTATATATCTTCCTCCGACACGAGATTTTTCGGAGACCTCCCTCAGAGATTTAATTCATCAGCTTCCTCGACCATTCCTTCTCCTCGGAGATTTCAATGCCCACAGCGTACTGTGGGGCTCGTCGAGCGATTGCCCCAGGGGCCGACTGCTGAATTGTCTCTTTGAGGGAGAAGATTTATGCTTAATGAACACCGGGGAGATGACCCACTTCGCATTTGGCACGGGGTCATGGACTGCTATAGACCTATCGGTTTGCTCCCCTGAAGTTGCTGATATCTTTCAATGGAAGGTAGAAGATGATCTGCATGGTAGCGACCATCATCCTATCTGGTTGTCGTTGCAGGAACGTGTGACTATTTCCGAATGCAAGCCACAGAAATGGATTCTCAGTAAGGCTAATTGGACACAGTACCGTTCTCTGTCTGTCTTCAGAGAAACTGGTAGTGTCCAAGAGAGGGTCGACCATCTGACCCAGATGATTCATCACGCCGCTGAAGAATCCATTCCGAAAACATCTATATTTCCGCGAAGACCTCATGTCCCCTGGTGGAACGACGCATGTCGATCTGCCATTCGGGCAAGGCGAAGAGCATTGCGGAGATTTAAGGCTAGTCCATCTCCGGAAAACCTCGCCGCATATCGGATTGCTAGAGCAAAAGCGCGCAGAACTATCAAAGAATCCAGATCCACCTTCTGGAAAAAGTTTCTAAGCACCATTAAGAGAACAACATCGTCCACTAAAGTATGGGAGTCCGTCCGAAAGATATCTGGAAGGTATTCTCGAGTCCCAATATCTGGACTCAATTATCAGGGTCGGGTTCTCACCAACAACAGGGAAATGGCAACAGCAATGGCTGAATATTTTGCTGACCTAACATCTACAGCAAACTGCGATCCTGATTTCGCGAGAGAAAGGGAAACAGCAGAGAGCACATCTTTTGACTTTCGTTCCACCAACTGGGAACCCTACAACTCTTCCTTCTCTCTGTGGGAACTTGAGTCAGCTCTAGCGACAGCCCACAACACTGCTCCTGGCCCCGATTCAATTCATTATGAAATGCTGAGACAACTAAGTCTCGAATCGAAAGAGTACCTTCTGGATATCTTTAATCTTTCATGGTCCGAAGGAGTATTCCCTAATTCCTGGAAGGAAGCAACGCTTATCCCTTTATTAAAACCAGGTAAGGACAAAACGAACATTAGTAGTTATCGAAGCATTGCCTTGACGAGTTGTGTTGGTAAAACTCTGGAGAGAATAATCAACCGACGTCTTGTCTGGTATCTCAAACGGCATGACTTGCTGAGTCGATCTCAGTGTGGTTTCAGGAAGTTCCATTCCACCCTGGACAACTTACTTCTCCTGGAATCAGCAATTCAAGATGCTTTCGTCCGAAGACAACATCTCATCGGAATATTCTTTGACATCGAGAAGGCTTACGATACTACTTGGCGTCATGGCATTTTACAACAACTCTATGCCTGGGGATTTAGAGGACGTCTTCCTCTGATGCTCATGTCCTTTTTGGATCAACGTTCCTTCCGCTATAGAATTGGAAGAGACACCTCGGATCTCCTTCTTCAAGAGAACGGTGTTCCTCAGGGCTCAGTCTTGAGTGTGACCCTTTTTGCAGTGGCCATAAACAGCATAACGTCTGCTGTAAAGAATCCTGTTTTACACTCTCTTTTTGTCGATGACTTTGCTATCTTTTGTTCATCACAGAGTGTCACAGGTGCGGAGCGACAAATCCAACTCGTCCTGAATAGATTATACCACTGGTCGAAAACGACAGGTTTTCGTTTCTCTGCTGAGAAAACACGCTGTGTTCTTTTCAGTAGGAGACCAAGCCTTCTGGCAGAACCTCACCTCGCCCTGGGAAACAACGTTCTCAAATTCTATCCTTTTGTGAAATTCCTAGGTCTGATTTTTGATCAGAGATTGAATTGGATTGAACATCTAACAGACCTAAGAGCAAGAACATTAAAATCTCTGAATTTATTGAAGTGCCTCAGTAGCAGGGAATGGGGCGCTGATCGCTACTCCCTGCACCAGTTTTATCGAGCATTCATAAGATCTCGGCTCGATTATGGCTGCGTTGTATATAGCTCTGCTCGTGCAAGCTATTTAAAGAAGTTGGATAGTGTCCACCATGCCGGAATTCGACTAGTTACGGGAGCATACCGCACTAGTCCCATTCCGAGTTTGTATGTCGAGAGTGGCGAACCATCTCTTTCCCTCCGGCGGCAAATCCTCATGCTACGACACTTTTGCCACTTGCAAACTTTACCCGACAATCTGGTACACAACGCGGTTTTTCATCCATCCTCTTCTTCCATCCGTTTCTACAACAACAGACTGAGAGCAACCAAACCTTTTGGATATCGCTCCAAACAAATTTTGGAAACCTTAAATATACGCACACTTAATGTCTTACATCAAGGTTTTAGTAAGTCTCCCCCTTGGGCTTTGCACAAGCCGAAGATTATTTTCGATCTTCTGCATCATGACAAGAAGAACACTCCAGCTCCGATGTTGAGGGTATACTTTCAGCTAATCCTCTACAAACACCGGGTCCGTATCCCTGTGCTTACCGACGGGTCGAAGCAGGCTGATGGTGTCGGCTGCTCCGTGGTATTTCCCCGTGAGACCAATGGCTACCTTCTAGGCGACTT
>NNCF01126407.1:2522605-2813758 GCA_002313205.1 Laupala kohalensis | reverse complement strand
GTAGCTGTTCTCTGACAGTGCGTCACCTACTAACTGATTGCAGAAGATACTCAAGTATACGGAGACAAATTGGTCTGGCTGCAGATTTACCAACAATTCTCGGAAATGAAACGGTTAATGTTAACAAACTATTGAATTTTATGATTAGATCGGGGCTCCTCCCACAAGTTCTCGGGAGGGTTTAAAATTAGCATTCCATTTTCATCTTTACTGTCTTCTTTCTTTTCATCGTTCGTTTCTGTAATTCGAAAATATAATATTTAAAAATTGTTTTCCCTTTTTTTTGGTGATATAATATATTTTTATTCTGTTTTCTTTTCTTTTCTTTTATCTTTCTATTTAGATATTTGTTGATTTCAGGAGGGTTTTTTAGTGGGTATGGTCGAGATATTCGGCGAGTCCCACACACGGGGAAGAGTCACTACGGCTCTTCTCTATGGTGCGAAACTGCATTTTTCCCTACTTGAAAGGGCTCTAATGACCTTTGATGTTGACGAGCCCTAAAGCCCCACCAAAAAAAAATGTGATTAGCATCTTATCTGATAGAACATGAACGTGGTAACTACGAAAATCAAGTAATTTTTTGTTCGTCAATCAACACATTTTATGCATTACGCTTTGGGAATAAGGGTTTTTTAGTTATTCCGAAAATGTTACGTGAAAAAATGTTAATAAATCAATATACGATCTTCTCAAATTATATTAAAGGTAGTAGCAAATGAAAATTGTACATGGAACATTTTTTGATATAAATAAACTTTTCCTAACAATCATACACATCGCTAGTTTTCTTTTCCATGAGTTATTGATATGCTTACATTCTACGAAGGTTTTGCTACAATGTTTCTTGGTTTGCTTCAAAGTGTTTAAATAAATCAAGGAATAAAATACTCTAACTCAATGAGGAATGAATAAATTGATATCGAACCTTGCCCCTTTTACTACGCCTGAAGCTCATTTTTCTATGATGTCACAAGCATAATAGTTAACATTCGCTGAATAATAATTATTTTTGACACTTTTAGTTTATTGTATAAAAATTAGTAAAATCGACGTATCGGGAAAAACTGAAAATTTCGCGTTTTTTAAAAAAAATATTTCTGCAATTTTAAAAGTATTATTCAATTATAGAATTATTATTTTCTGTAAGTGTATGAACAAGAATATGAAAAAAATTAAACGGTGTTAATTATTTTTTTCTATGATTTTTTGTGCCATCTACAGCAGTTCAAAGTGAGGGGTTTATAATAAAAAATCCGATAGTACGGTTGGCGTCTATTGAAATAATAAATCTCGAATTTAATTATTTTAATAGTTACAATTTATAAACAATATTTTCCGAATAATCTATAGTTTGATATCTTACGTACTAGTGAAATAACCTTTTTGTGTTTTATTAAATACAAATTTGTTGGTATTATTTTAATATTAATACACGTACCGAACACTTTTAATCTTCTTAGGAATGAGCTGAAATGCTAAATCCGGTCCTAGATCGAAATAGATGAGATGGTCCATTCTTGCTTCTGGAGTGTATATTAATTTATTCTAATTACGTTGTATTCCAATTATGTTGAATGAAGGCGGTTGAAAGGCATCATTTTTTGCAAATTTTTTAATAATGTCTTGGAATGTAGAGTTGTTTATTTTATAGGTGGAGGGATAATGTAGCGTTTATATCCCAGTGGCAACATGTGGCGGTGTGGGGTTGGAGTGGCGGATGCCAGTCACGGGACGCGCACTCGCCGGCCGCTTGCATATGCATGTGCCAATGGCGCTGTCGGGCGTCGCTCGCTGACCCGAAACGCTTCCGCACTTACCCTGGCCTCTTCCCTGAGCTGTCACCTCCCTCCACCTCGTCTAGCGTCACCCAACTGCCCCTCAACTGCTCCAGAACAACATCGCTCTCCGAGTCATAGTGCAGAGAGCGCTTCACAGCCGTCGCTCAGGAATATGACTCCTGAGACACGCGCTTTGCATACACTGGACCCTCAGATGTCAAGAGAGTACACTTGTCCCGGGGGAAAGTAAATGAGAGTTTTGGGGTTAAAGAAAGTAAATGTTTCAGTTTCTTCTAAATTTACAACCTTCCAACTCACCTTGCTCTCAACATATTTAATGCGAAGTATCTCGGAGGAGTACGCATGTCTTCTTCTCCTTAAGCGTTTCTTAGAGTTCTTGCCAATTGTGCTATTACCCTTCAAAACCCGAGGTCAAATTTTCTTGCTCTCAATGACTCTTTGACACACTGTGTATCTATCTACACATCAAGTAAAATTGTTTTTCTCTCCTTTATTGAATAAGGAACTGTTTGAGATCTCAATACTTGCTTTGTAATACTAATCCACGGTTCTTCTACTGAGCCATGTAATAGGTTGAAAAAAACCGAAAAAACTTTGGAAACGTAAAGTATAAATGTACTGTACAAAACCCAAAACTTTAAGATCTCCCGAAGTATTTTGGAGGATCGGAAAGGTTGTCAATTTTTGCAGCAAATCTCTCAGTGAGATATTTGTAAGTATTCACGTTCTTTTTTCTCCTAACTCAGATGTTGATCCTAGACAAAACGTTACACGAACTGATTGATTAGAAACCTACTAAAAGGATAAAAAATGTAGGACCCAACAAATGTACAACCTCATGGAAAGGTGATTTAGGGGTATCTTTGAGGGAACATGATATAGAGAAGAATGATATTGATCGAACTTTCCTTTTTTTTATTTTCAGATGTGCTACATTATATCCGATTTTTGCAATTACAGATAAATTAGAACACATTTTCTTTTTTAAATCAAACTTTCCACTTTTTGTTCACAAACATTCGAATTGTGACAAGTAGTGATGAATATATTTGCATATTCATTATTGACTATATCCCCAACTATGGTCGGAAGGACAAGCGAATAAAAAGACTAAAGACGGAGTAATCACTTCAGAAAATGATGGTTTCCGTTAAAATTCAAAACGTCTCAAAATTTTGTCGTGTATAACTTTGGAATATATCTCTCCCAAAATAAAGATGATTTATACAGCCATGGGTACATGTTGAAGTTTCTATTCTTGTTAAAACTCACACTATGTAATGTCCCGATAAGAATGTGCAATATAATTGTAAAATAAAACTTGAAAACACGAAAGATTTTTATTGTTAATTCATCAGTATTGTATCAGTAGAAAACGTGAAGAAAACAATATCAGACAAACATTCGCCAAAGTTGTTTTGACAAACTTTGTCTCTCTTTACGACCATTTTTAGGAATTTTCCGCACGTATCTCGCTCGATTTTCGCATTGACGCGTTCAATTTCGTCCTTGAACTCCGGACCTGTGGTCCGTTAGTTAACTGAAACGCGTGACTTCATGCAATCCCACAGGAAAAAGTAACTCGGCGTCGTTTCCCAAGATCTGGGGAAGATTGCCGAAGATGACATTCATAAGGTGGTAAGATCGATAGATTGTCATCCATATTTTTGTTTTCCAAGACACAATCGACTATAAGAAATGTCAGTTGGCTATATTGGTTACGTTATTTGAACACTGTAAGTATGTAAATGAAGATCGTTGTTCCGGAATTGCTGCATGGTGCTTCTCTAAATGCTTATATCTTGCAATCGAAGGTGAAACGAGGTTCGGAGATTTCGGTCTACTCTCTTACCAATGGGAGTAAAATTTTCAGCTCACCGACCAATACTAACTCGCTTTGGTGTCTTAACAACAGCAATTGAACAACTTAGCACAAACATTTTAATTACTCGTTGAACTGTCGATGAATCAGGTACGTTTTGCAGACCGAAATCTGTCACAATAAGCGAACGTTCTTTGTAATTGTAAAACGTTTTGAGGATGATGACGCGTTGTTTGACAGTAAAGTAATTCATTTTTCCTAACCGAATCTCTCTAGATGCCAGATGAGCAATAACTAGGGTTTTTAACCAACTAGAATGAAAATGATACGAAATTTAAATGTTGTATTCTAATTACGACACACAACCACATACAAATATGGGAAATCAAATGTCTTTAAACAATAACAAAAACAAAAAAACAAATGTATGAATAAAACACTTCCCAAACAGACGTATCTAAATATAAAAGAAATATTCATGATCAAAATGCTCGTTCTATTAAAGAACACGTATATGACACAATGACCAGAATGAGTAATGACGATAAAAATTATTTAGAAGAGTAAAGAGACAAATTATGTTTTTCATTTACTATCACACTTAATAAAGAGAATAAAAGATCGCTCGTCACCAAGTTATCCCGAGTTCAATATCCAGGTAAGGAAATATAAAATTTATAATTTCATTTCAATATCTAATTTAAAGAGCTGTAATGTATGAAAAATTCACCCTCTGCGGCTAATAATCGCCCCCTTCGATTTACAACCGCAGTTGTAATTCTCGGATACAGCAATCTGGATCCTATCTAGAAGCTGTTCCTCCGATCTCGGTAAAATTCACGATGTGTCTAGAAAGACACACAAACTGAGCCTAACTGGCACTCGTCATTAAGTGGCCGAAAGGAGATACATTCATACAAAGAATATTGAAAAATGTGCAAACTTTCATACTAACGGAACATATACGATAAAAGTGAGACAAAACGTATTTCGATAACTTTACATTAAAAAATCTGAAATAAAATTGTTCTATACATTATGAATTACCTAATACGGCAAGAAAACTTGAAAGTTCTTCGACCGGTGCAGCTTTTCAATGACGCTGGAGAGCAGAATATCTGCTCGCCCGTGATGGAGGGCGGCAGCGAGAGGAGAATAGGTTCCGTTGGGGTACTGTAAAGTCCATTCCCTAGCCTTGCTATAGCACAGTACACGTATTTTCAATAGCTTAGCAATGACATCTACAGTCACGCCAGCGCTGTTATCTTTCATTTTATGATTATTTCTACACAATGCTTCATCTATTCGATCTCGCGAATATCTGGAGAAATATTACGAATATAAATCCACTTGCATTATACAAATAAAATCTACTTTTCATTTTAGATGTACAAATTGTTCCTTTTTAATGTGCTAGTGTAAAATACTCAAGAGATTGTTTAAGTCAATGGTTATGAAATTAAAATGATTATTATGAAACAATTAATTTTTTTTTTCAACCATGAGATTTAAATCCTAAGAACCAGAACTCAGAACAATTCATCAACCACAATTTACTGTTTATTTTATTCTAAAACAATGTCCCTTTTTTACATTGTAAGTAGAAAAATCTTTATCGTTAAGTATTGACAAGTAGTTACTAACACCTCCACGTAGATCAAGTTATTGGTTACTCCAGCTAACCGGTCCACCTACTAACATTAGTCCCAACCACAAAATTTCTACCTCATATCACCCCATGTAGATAAGCTTTAATAACACGCTACGACTCCCATTTACATATTTTGCAAGAAATATTTTCATCTAAAAACTCGGTCGCATTACTGAAACAAATATCAGAATATTGTAGATTATGTCCAGCTATTTGTGTTGGAATTACCGTGACGTCACGAAATACTTCTGAATACTAGCTGTTTCATTTCATTCAACTTCGTGTAGATGTAAAAAAAATGGTGTCATAATTAAGCATCCTATTTGAGACAAGTCCCGTTAAACATGGGTTTAAATTAGAACATGATTAAACCTTGAAAACAACACAGGATATCCATTTATCTTCATATTCCTTCTCTTTGTGAGGAAAGCCAGTCGCAGTTTCTGCATGTGAGGTTGAAGAGAAGGACGATGAAGCGGCTCCAGCATCAAGGCTACGTATCCTGGCACGATTGACGTGACTTCTTTAAAAAATTCTTCGACCGAGGTGATATCTGAAGATTCAAAATCTAAAGCATCTGTTGGTGCATTTTCTTGACTAGAGACTAAACTGAAGCTATCGTTGTCTGGGGCAACTCCAGTAGCATACAGACACTCTGCACGAGCAAAAGCCTTCTGCGCTGCTGAGCTATCTTTTACTGAATGAAGCACAGCTGTAAACTGTGAACGTATAGACCACAGTTCAGTGGTCTTCAGTGCGAGAAGCAGACGAGGAGGTCCTGGACCCGGAAGGAAGATGGCACGCGCTGGCTCTGGCATTGGAAGCTGAACAAACGAAACCAAAATGAAAAAAGAAATGTTCCATCATATTACGCATCCAGCGATAATAATGTTTTAATGCAGGGCTGTCCAACTTATCCCGAGAGACATTTTCTATATACTTTCGATCAATCAGGCCGGCTCGAAATAGATTTTGGCAAAATTTTAACCGACGAATAAAACAAAAAGTTCATTTATTTAGTTGTAACATATTTTAATTTTCATCAACTTCTATTTTTTGGTTTCATATTTCTATACTTTTATTTTATTTTTAAGCTTAAAAATTGAATGGTATATTCCGTTATTTAAAAAAAGTATTTTAATACTTCGTTTTCAAGTAAAATGTTTCGCTAGTGTAATGTATGACTGGGTAATTTTAACCACACTTTTCTATTTCTCTCACCAGACAATCTACGTCAAATATCAATTCTGACACCATAAATATCTGACACAAAATTGTGCTTCCCGACATTTGCTGACTTTTTGATGCAAAATGTACTGAAAAGAAAATTATCAGTACAAGACTTAAAGAAAGTTTGACAGCTCAGTTTTAACGACTGCTATTTGCACTAATATAATATAATATACGTTTTAATTCAAGGCGACATTTCACCAATTAGTTGATAGTAGAAGTATATTACCAAACAAATGTTAACTGCTATAATGAACTTAGTAATCTGACAACCAATTGCGTCAAAACAATTTAAATGTTTCTGACATTCAAGCGCCACATACCATTCGATTGAATCCTTCATATTCATACTTTTACGCTTTTTCATGGGGTAAGCGGGTATTCCCAAATCATATATTTCAAAGTAAACCTTTATCACATTTTGGAAACAATTCCTCAAGACACTTCGATATAATTGTACACACAAGTAAAATTTAAGTCTGTGCGACATGTAGAACTGATTTTGAATTTCGATTCCGTCCAAAATTAACAAAAGTAAGTATATATATTTTCAATATTTTCAATATTATTGAATACTTTAAAATTAATCAATATTTTTAACGATAATTTATAAAAGATGTTATCCACTTGTGAAAGAATATATTATGTAATATCGTAAAACATTATTTCGGTCTTAGATTATTTCGGAATGCAGAATGGTACTTTATGCTTTGTACATGCACCTTAGGTTTGCGCCATGTCCTCAGCGCTTGAGGCTTCGCAGCGAGCACCATTAGAGGCAGCTGAGAGTCGATATATGCTAGAGCGGATGCGCGAGAATCCCTTGGCGCCAACACAATCGTCACCAGCAGTTGCGACGGGTGTCTCTCTGTCGCCGCGGATAGCACTTGCGCTAGAAGCCGAATGTTGGAGGCCCTCTGCGGTATATCCGACCTCTTCTCGATTCCAAGCCATAAACCCTTCAGAGTTCAGAACAGACCAGATCGGCCTCTGCTCTAGACCTAGTCCTTGAGTACTGGTAGACCTCACGGCTCCTGGTCCGGTCATCTACCACTCCCGATCTCTTAATTCGCCACTGACCACCTGCTCGCTCGGCACCTGCGAAGCACGGCGGCATTATTCTCCACTGGAACTGTACGGGCGAGTCAACAGCGCGGAGCATTGCTTCTACCGGAGCTCTAGGTCACTGCCATAGCACTACTACGTAAGTGTATTTCATGAGTGAATTAACTGCTGTGGCCACAAATGGACAATACCCCAAATTTGCTTCCTTTTATCTTTTCATCTAATAGATAAGGGGTAGATAATTGCTCAGGGACTTAATATTTAATTACTACGTAAGTGTGGTTTCAAAAGAAACCGCTTCTTTTCTACACCACGCGACAAATACTGTCCGGGTAGGCTATCCGAAATTAAATCACCCTTCCTCATCACGAGAAATTAATTTATATCCGATTTCGTGCGGAGATATTTCTTCGAAGTCAATCATATTTACTATAGAAGATAACATAAAAATTTAGTCAGTGTTGAGCGAGTTCAAATAAAAAACGGCATATGGCAAAGACAGACAATTAATTTTTTTATCTCCAGTTTTAGTTGTATACAGACTTGTATTATCTGTGAAGTCGATTAATGCGTTTTCCTTCATGAAATAGTTAACTCGTTATGGCTTTATTTTGTATTACTTCCATTCAATTAATTTCATATATAGATGTGGTCATAAATATTTAGATCTTCATTATATGATTTCCTATGTTTCTACTTAAAATCAAGTAACTTGTTTTTATGATAGAATATGAAATGTATTCAATATATTGCTGTCTAATAATTAAGAAGAGGGCGATAAATCTACACATTTCACTGCGGAAGATAAAAAGACTTATGGCATGATTCCTAGAAACAATTTCATCAATAAGTACAGAAATATATGTCCCCATGGTTCTCAAACATTGTGTTATAAAAGTATTCTGGAGCATAATCAGTTATGGAGGTAAGCAAAAATATGGTTGGACATCTGATAGTATTTTAATATTTTCCACTATGTAAAGCATATGTTTAATTGTTTTGATAGTTTCCATTTTATACATGAAACTTTTATATTAGATTAAATTTCACATGTTTTTACCAAAATGTAGCATGCTTTCATTCAATATACAAAGTACGTGCATTTATTCAATACATGTTATACACATACATCATGACAAATGTGTGACCAGACATTATCGATAGATAGTTCGAATGAAGATACTGACGAACCAAATCACCGGAAAATTTCATTTTCTTGTAGATTTCTTCATGATAATTTTTACTAAGGAAGTACAATTTTCAAAATCCACAATCTTACCTAATACTCAATTCCGTTTACGCAGACATATTCAACATTATTTTACATCATCACATATGTGACTGATGCTATTATTTTACATCATCACATTACTTAACATAACATATGGTTTTGTAAATGATCTCTCATGTACATTTCATATCGACTGTTGCGTATTGTTTGTATCAGAAATTTGAAATCTTATTAGGAAATCACATAAACTGCTTTGTAAAACTCCAGGATAAAAAATTCAAAGAATCAAGTACTCAATTTTTAAAATTACCGTATAAATAGAGTGAACAGAATACATTAAATAATTATATTAACTTATAAAGAACAAATTCATAAAAAATCCTTTTTCTCGTGAATTCGTTAAATTTTCTTCTCGCATTGTCCATTTGATATACAGTGTATCTATCTACACATCAGTTAAAATTGTTTTTCTCCCCTTTATATTATAAGAAACAGGTTGAGTTCTCAATACTTGCTTTGTAATACTAACCCACTTTTTTTCTACTGAGTCAGGTAATAGGTTTAAAAAAACGAAAAAACTTTGGAAACGTAAAGTGCAAATGTACTGTACAAAACACAAAAATTTAAGATCTCCCGACGTATTTTGGAGGATCGGAAATGTTGTCAATTTTTGCAGCAAAACTCTCAGTGAGATATTTGTAAGTTTTTATGTTCTTTTTTGTCCTAACTCAGATGTTGATCCGAGACAAAATTTTAAACGAACTGAAAGATTGGAAAGCTACTAAAAGGATAATAAAACGTAGGACCCAACAAAAGTACAACATCGTGGAAAGGTGATTTAGGGGTATCTTTGAAGGAACATGATATAGAGATGAATAATACTGATATACCTTTTCTCTTCTTTATTTTCAGATGTGCCACATTATATCCAATTTTTTTAATGACAGGTAGATTAGAACACATTTTCTTTTTTAAATCAAACATTCCATTTTTTGTTCACAAACATTAGAATTGTGACAAGTATGATGAATATATTTGCATATTCATTATTGACTATAGCACCAACTATGGTTGGAAGGAAAGCGAATAAAAAGACTAAAGACGGAGTAATCAATTCAGAAAATGATGGTTTCCATTAAAATTCAAAACTACTCAAAATTTTGTCGTGTATAATTTTGGAATAGTTATTTCTCAAAATAAAGATGATTTATACAGCAGAAGAAGAAAAAAACAAGTTAAAAATGACCGAATTTCTTACAGGTTGTCGGTACGTGTATCTTACTCATCACGCTGAATTCTAAGGCGATGTTCGTTTGTAATTAACCATAGTTCTTCACTATCCAAGAAATCGCATTCAATTATGCTTAAAAATTAGTAGTCATTTTTTTAAATTATTCAGTTTTTATTTTGCGTATGCTCATTTGAAGATTATTAAGCTAAAGATATAATTGATAAAGATATAAAAATATATATTGGTGAATAGCTTTTATTATATTTCGCTTTTGCAGTAAACATATAAATCTTGATAAAAATTACATAAATGTGAACCTGGAAATTTTCGTCTTGATATATTCTTAATTGAAATATTTTACATTTGCACATTATGTCTATATCAGGAATACTTTTGTGGTGACATTTACCTGCATTCCTATTATATAATGTATACGATAGTAAAAATATCTAATTAATCCAGCGTCCAATAAAAAAATAGATAATAATGAAATATGATAATTACATATTATTTTGTGTGGCCAAGAATCCACCATGGCGTTCACGTTAAACTATTTTTTTTGTGCAAAAAAAGATGATAGATAAATATAGTTTATACGTATTACATATTGAAATCACCGAGTAGCTTACTTGAGATCTAAACTCTGCCGTCAAAGACAATGCACAGTCATTATGAACTATGAATGGCAGATTATTTTTGGTTAATTAACCGTCCGTATTCCGTAATTCGTTAATCTACCATCCGTGTACTTTTCCTAAACATTACATATTTTTAAAAATCTGAGAAAAGAATTTGTGTAAAGAGGACTAAGTGATGACATGAAATATGATTGTAAGAGATTGTAAATTTGTATTCACCTTACAATAACATTTCAAAATGCAGTGTAAATATATACTCTACAACTCCGAATTCTTCCTTTTGGGGCACGGTTAATTGATATTGAACAAAGTCTCTTTTAAAAATTAACTCATTCCAATAGAGTAGAGCCTTAATTTTAATTTTTGTTTACATTGTATTTATTTTACAAAGTAGAAGCGTGGAATTCCTTCTCGAACGTAAGAGCGTTGATAAGACATTATATTCTCTGTATGACGAACTACAACTTTACGTCTCCAACGCAAATAATACGGTAAAGTGTATAAATTAAGATAATATTTTCGAAGCCTTTGTTTCTTTGTTCTTTTTCTATTAACAACTTTCATGTTTTTCTTTCTCTCTGTCCAAGTCCATGTGAAAAGCTCTGCCGCAAAAACAAAACAGTTTATCAGATGTCCCACTCCCAGAATGTAGAACGCCAAATGCACGTGTCTCCATCCTAAAGGATATGGTTTGAAAATTTTTATGCCTGGTGTAACCATTCGTATATTATGGTAATGCTTTGATTTTCGAAAGGATCGTTCGCTGGCAGTGTTCAAGATATCCGTTTCCACCATTCGTTGTATCAAGGTGTTAATCTTGCGTCCCAGAGGCCAATCTTTACGGGATAAATAACTTCGGAACGAGGTGGTACTGACGCACTCCTCGACACGAATCAGCTTCGGGAACCTGCCATATTAGAAATACATATTATGGTTTATATACAAGCACTTAATGTGATAAGACAATCTTCAAGTACAACAATATCGTAATTGTATCAAAGTAATTAAAATACACTTAAAAAAGGTAGAAAATAAAAAGCCACCATACGCACTCCATGTGAACATGACAGTGATTCCATGTTTCATAAATGGTGTACAACCAATATAATAATATTGTCTGTGAAAGTATATACCTCAAAGGGAGAATTACCTTTGTTAACAAATCGATGTATTAAATTTCCTTTTTTATCATAGGAAGTTTAAGTAAAAATTTTAAAAAATTGAAGAACAATTCTTATAACTTATCATTCGTATCATAAAATCACTTTTAATCGAATCTGTAAATAATGAATTGGAAAATTACGTTTCAGATAACACACACAAATGTCATTTCACTGTGCACTTAGCTCTGATCACTGCTACCTCTAAAATGTTTACTACACCTTCGAACACAGAATTCTCCGAATAATGGCAATGTACAAATGGCAATGGATACTGACTCATTAGATCTCGTTTTCAGTTTGTTGACGAAGCTAACAATGGGTTTGTAAACAAGAAAATAAGTTTCACATATAGAATCTCAATAAAATCTTTCAATGTTAAAATTTCGAAAAACGATGGAATAATTTTGTAAATTTGATTTTGGATTCTACATACCATAAAATAATATTGTTTGAGGAGAATTTTTATAATTCTTGACGGCTCAAACGTTCATTATTAGAAATAATAAACCAGTTAATCATGGACACTAAATTCATAAAAGCCAGTTTCTATATTATTATAAAAACCTTTAAAAATCAATATCTGCTCAGAGTGTTTTATTTTGAAGTATTGCAATAGCTTTTCGAAGAATAGTTTCGTTTGTAAAAATATACACCGTCAAGTGAAAGTAATTGTTTGTTGTTGGTTTGTTGGTTCGGGTTTTAGGGCTCGTCAACATCGAGGTGATTAGAGCCAAAGTAATAGTTTTAATCACTCCCCTTCCATCTTCGCATACCTCACCATTTGCACAAAAATGTGTGAAATAGGAAACAATATTTTACTAATTTTCTCAATTCCTTGTCACACTCCTCAATCCTCCAAACGTTCAGCACAAGTCTGAGATCCAAAGGTTGAGGGAACGTGATTTATAACACCTCAGCTTGATCAATGCAAAAACCTTATTTCCCTCCAGAAACATGTAATGACGTCAAAAATATTGTTTGTGTGCCTTTTTCTAAGGTGTTATTCGCAACTCGGAAAACTCAGATATACAAGTTAAGTGTTCACATTACCTAATTGCTTTAAAGGTTTCGGAGTCTTTTCATCAAACAATGAAGGTTAGACTTTTGGTGTCTGTACTTACGAAATTCACGTATGAATCCACGTAAGCTCGTGAAGTAATCTTTTAATTTTTACAATCTAGAAGACACTCACAAAACTCTCCGCCAATTCTGTATTTTCATGTATTTCCATTTGAAAAATGAGATAAATTTTGTAAAAGAAGTTTTAGATGCAAAATAATCTAGCAACCTATTTTTGGTACTGTTTGCAAAAAACCATTAGAGAGAGAGTCTCAGAGTGGGGTCATGACTAATGATTATAAAGATACATCATTATCATTTTTCTAACACGTTATAAGACCTGACAAGAAAATATTAAACAATTTGTTGCATATGGCATGTAATAATTATTTTTTTAAATTTTCATGTATAGATGACGCTCGGCAAAAACGAAAATGTATGAATTTAATGAAATGCATCTTTTAACAAACATTCTTTTTTCAGGGAAGAGTTATAAAAACGAAAAAAAATCGCAGTAATACATCAAATAGATAATTTCACAGATATATTTTAGAATTATCTTCGTATCGCACAAACGAATATTTATTGGATATCTAATCCTAAAAAATTTATTGTTATTATTCAAATATTCTTATAACATTTCCCTTTCATTTGATATGTATATTAAATAAAGATTAATTTTTTAAAGGGATTTCAGAAGCACAGGATTAAGGGGTAACACACAGTATTTCTCACTTGTCATTTTAAGAACAGGTAAAAAACATTTAAAACAATCGCGAGAAATACCATAATCAAGGACGAGATCTTCAAAAATATACGAATCATACGACGAGTACATACCCGTTATCCATTAGAAACGTATTCTGGAGTACATATGGAACTAAATTATCTCCCAATACGAATCCTCTTTTGTGACATTTCTCAGTGTTTGTGGCCATCTTAACCAACCATGGAATTCCATTATGACCTGTAAACTTCCGTCCAAGGCGATTCATCACTGGGTCCTGAACTTCGAACAGACGCCCCATCTCCACAACACCATACAATGTATCCAACGCATTATCCACATCGTGTAGCGTCGTCAATGGTGATTCGCGTTGCGGGACGGACAGGTAGCTAGTGGATTTACTCTGGAGTGCAGTGAGTAACACCACGCCAAGCAAAGCTGTTCCCCCACGAAGAAGTCGGAGGCGTGTATTACCATGGATCTAGAAGTACGACACTGCAATGATTGTCTTTGTTTACCTATTCATTCTGTGTGTCTATTTACCAGGTGAATATTTGAAAACGTTACGGCAGCATGGGGAACTGGAAACTACAAAGTGGACAAAATTAAATACTATAGTAACGTTTTATAAATTATTTGTTGAGTAGACATGTCAAATATCCACGATAAAGACATAGACATATTAAGAATAATCTGGCCTAGAAAGATAAGCACACTATAACCGTTATTGCAACGAAAGGAGAGAAGAAGGAAATTGAAAAGGAAATTTAAGAGATGAGTGATAAATTACTAAAAAACAAATCCCGAGTAATGACAATGTTGGGTATTAGTTGGAAAATGAGAATTGAAAATGTAAAAAAATAAAAAATCTCATCTAATGAATATGATAGAAATAAAATTGGAGAGACTGCCTATCGTTATATTGATAATGAAGAAATGGAACATGATAGTTTTTGGAGGCATACATGGAAAATATTCCTGAGTAAGATCTACGGATTACAGATAAGTACAGAAGATGATGAACTAAAAATATAATAATCAATGCAAAATAGAATACCTTTGTCATTTTTGTTAAAATGAAGGAAATGTTTATTGGTTGGGAAGAATTCATTAATACCATAGAAGAAATGCAACAGATGATAGTTATTGGCGCTATTGCAATTCAGCAACTAGCAGAGTCCGTTCTGACGAATTGACAGAAGCACTTAATGAAATGAAATCTTGCGACTATGACGGAAAGGAAAAATGCTTCGCAATGTCTTAACACCGTAGTACCATTGTCGCAATCTACCTTATTTACAATTTCAGCTCGAATGAAACTTGTATCAGATTATTAAATAAATCATTATCCTGTCATACAAAGGATAAAATTTCAAGTAGTTTTATATCTTAAAAGATAAATGATATGTATATGGTCATACAAGTTTCTACTTCTGAGAGAAATGCTGCTATTGCAGTGTGTTTGTACCCTATAGACAGAAAATATAATTTTGAGAAATATTTGTTAATATGCTTTTTCTTTTGCTTCCCTTAAGATCTGTAACAGAAATTTGCAAGAATTCCTATCTCCAATAATACAGAAATATGTATTTTTTACTATTTACTTAATATTGTCAAAATGACTAGTCTCTAGATTTATAATTTTTGTGTTTTTGTAACTAATATTTGAACGGATAAAACGAGTTACAAAAATCACTTATTAAGTGTCACGAACCGGAAAACGGTTATTTGAGTGAAGTACTTATTTCAAAACACTTTAAGATATTAATTTTTTAGCAGCAGTACTTATATAAGAAAGTAAACATTTAATATATTAATGTTTGAAGTAGTGAACATAAGATTTTCTAAAAATTTAAATTTAAATATATTCGTGAAGTCTATGCCATGAAATTACCGAGCACATCACACCAAGAACCTCAATGACATCCAGCTACTTTTTTAAAATACTGATTAAACTAATTAAATGCGTTAGAATATATAATTTGCATCCATTGAAAGAAAAAAATTTCGATAATGGCAAGTAAAGAACAGATTTATTGCTTTTGATGTTGAAGATGTGATTTTTCAAACATTATGAATTTTTGTAATGAATAAGTTAGGAATAATCGTATTCTAAACTCTCTATGTTATTTATTCACTTATCCATTTTATTTTTCGTCTGCTTAAGATATTTTTTTAGTATAATTAGCTACAAAAAATGAAATCTAACAAGAAAAATCTACGGGAATTTTTTACTTGGAAGCTTGCTTTTCAAAATTACCATTTTCTAGAATTATGTAAATATTACAGCGAAAAAAATATTTTGTTGTAATTCATTTCAATAAAACACATTTTTATTAAAATACTGTATTGTGGAACAAAAACAGAGAACAGAAGTAGAAAATATGAGTTCAATATTTGGAAAGAATTACACATAACGCCATACCTTATACAAACCCGTGATGAATATGGACAGTGTCTTGATATGTAAAAGGAGAAGTCCTCCCTTCTCTCCAGAAAGGAACAGAGTTAATGCAAGTGCGGAGATGGAGACCACAGTTGTCACTTGTGCAGCTGTAGAAAGGGTGTTCACTAAACTCTCCACGAAGGGTATTATTAGTGGTTTACAAGTATAAATGCAAACCTTTTGTAACTGTCAAGAAAGAATAATTTCATGTTATTAATTACAAATTTATCTGGGTGATTATTGAACACAAATATTTATACCATATAATTTTACATCCGCAAAAGTAAAGTTAGGTGATTTGGAAAACTTTCGGTGCAAAGTATTTTTTCATTCAATTTCATACAATTTATAAATTTTTCTTTTTGTAGGGGGTATACTACTTTGATTCTATCAGTTGTTGATGGAGAGAGAAATCTGCACAAAGAGAACAATATATGCATGCAGTAGCGGATCTATTGGGGGTACAAACGGCGTCATAGCCCGTTGGACAAGAACTCTCAACAGATAATGACATAATTGCCCACATAAAACAATACAATTGGTTACTATTGTTTTTACTTAATCAAATAATTTTTACTGTTAACATTGATATACAAATTTCTACATGGTATAAACATATATAGGATGAATTCACTTTTTCACTACGGGTTTTTGAGTCATGGGTACATGTTGAAGTTTTTATTGTTGTTAAAACTCAAACTATGTAATGTCTTGATAGGAATGTGCAATATAATTGTAAAATAAAACTTGAAAACACGAAAGATTTTTATTGTTAATTCATCAGTATTCTTTCAGTAGAAAACGTGTAGAAAACAATATCAGACAAACATTCGCCAAAGTTTCGTTGACGAACTTTGTCTCTCTTTACGACCATTTTTAGGACTTTTCCGCACGTATCGCGATCGATTTTCGCATTGACGCGTTCAATTTGGTCCTGGAACTCAGGACCTGTGGTCCGTTACTTAGCTTAAACGCGTGACTTCATGCAATCCCACAGGAAAAAGTAACTTGGCGTCGTGTCCCAAGATCTTGGGAAGATCGCTGAAGATGACATTCTTAAGGAGGTAAGATCGTTACATTGTCATCCACATTTTAGTTTTCCAAGACACAATCGAGTATAAATAATGTCAGTTGGCTGTATTGGTTGCGTGATTTGAACACTGTAAGTATGTAAATGAAGATCGTTGTTCCGGAATATCTGCATGGTGCTTCTCTAAATGCTTATATCTTGCGATCGAAGGTGAAACGAGGTTCGGAGACTTCGGTCTACTCACTTACCAATGGGAGTAAAATTTTCAGCTCACCGAACAATACTAACTCGCTTTGGTGTCTTAACAACAGCAATTGTACAACTTAGCACAAACATTTTAATTACTCGTTGAACTGTCGATGAATCAGGTACGTTTTGCACACCGAAATCTGTCACAATAAGCGAACGTTCTTTGTAATTGTAAAACGTTTTGAGGATGATGACGCGTTGTTTGACAGTAAAGTAATTCATTTTTCCTAACCGAATCTCTCTAGATGCCAGATGAGCAATAACTAGAGTTGTTAACCAACTAGAATGGAAATGACACGAAATTTAAATGTTGTATTCTAATTACGACACACAACCACAAACAAATAGGGGAAATCAAATGTCTTTAGAACAATAAAGAAACCAAAAAAACGAATGTATGAATAGAACACTTTCCAAACAGGCGAATCTAAATGTACAAGAAATATTCATGGTCAAAATGCTTGTTCTATTAGTGAACACGTATATGACAAAAAGACAGAATGTGTAATGACGATAAAAATTATTTAGAAGTGTAAAGAGACAAATTATGTTTTTCATTTACTATCACACTTAATAAAGAGAATTGAAGATCGCTCGTCACCAAGTTATCCCGAGTTCAATACCCAGGTAAGGAAATATAAAATTTGTAACTTTTCATTTCAATATCTATTTTTAAATAGCTGTAATGTATGAAAAGTTTACCCTATGCGGCTAATAACCGCCCTTTGCGATTAACAACAGCAGTTGTAATTCTCGGATACAGCGATCTGGATCCCATCTAGAAGCTGTTCTTCCAATCTCGGTAAAATTCACGATGTGTCTAGTGAGTAAACGTACACACAAACTGAGCCTTACTGGTACTCGTCATTAACTGGCCGAAAGGAAATACATTCATACAAAGAATATTGAAATGTGTGCTAACTCTCATACTAACGGAACATATACGATAGAAGTGAGACATAACGTATTTCGATCATTTTGCATTCAAAAACCACAAATAAATTTCTTCTATTGATTATGAATTACCTGATGCGGCAAGAAAACTTGAAAGTTCTTCCACCAGTGCAGCTTTTCATTGACGCTGGAGAGCAGAAAATCTGCTCGCCCTTGATGGAGGGCGGCAGCGAGATGAGTATAGGTTCCGTTAGGGTACTGTGAAGCCATTGACTTAGCCTTGCTATAGCACAGTACACGTATTTTCAACACCTTAGCAAAGACACCTACAGTCACGCCAGCTCTATTATCTCTCATTTGATGATCATTTAGACACAATTTTTCATCTTTTTCATGTCGCGAAGATCTGGAGAAATATTACAAATACAGATTATATAAAAAAAGTTCTCTTTTCATTTCAGATATATAAAATGTTCCTTTTGATGTGATAGTGTAAAATACTGAAGACAAGATAGTTTAAGTTGGAGGTTATGAAATAAGAATGATTGTTATGAAAGAATTGAAATTTTTTTTCAAACATGAGATTTAAATATTAAGAACCAGTACGCAGAAACATTTATCACAACAAATTATTGTTAATTACATTTTAAACCAATGTCATATTTTTACATTGAAATGAGAAAGAACTGTATCGTTAAGTATTGACAAGTATTTACTAACATCTCCACGTAGAACAAGTTATTGGTTACTCTAGCTAACCGGTCCACCTACTAACATTAGGCCCTACCACAACCTCTCTACCTCCTATCACCCCATGTAGATAAGCTTAAATAGCACATTACATCTCCCATTTACATATTCTACAAGAAATATTTTCATCTAAAAACCCGGTCGCATTACTGAAACCAAATATCAAAATATTGTAAATTATGTCCAGCTATTTGTGTTGGAATTACGGTGATTTCACGAATTACTTCTGAATACTAGCTGTTTCATTTCCTTCAACTTTGTGTAGATGTAAAAATAATGGTGTCATAATTAAGCATCCTATTTGAGACAAGTCCCGTTAAACATGGGTTTAAATTAGAAATTGATTTAACCTGGAAAACACCACAGGATATCCATTTATCTTCATAATCCTTCTTGTTGTGAGTAAAGCCAATCGCAGTTTTTTTACGTGAGGTTGAAAAGAAGGACGACGAAGGGGCTCCAGCATCAAGGCTAGGTATCCCGGCACGATTGTCGTGACTTCTTCAAAAAATTGATCGACCGAGGTGACATCTGAAGAGTCAAAATTTGGTGCAATTTCTTGACTAGAGACTAAACTGAAGCTATCGTTGTCTGGGGCAACTCCAATGGCATACAGACATTCTGCACGAGCAAAAGCCTTCTGCGCTGCTGAGCCCTCTTTCACTGAATGAAGCACAGCTGTAAACTGTGAACGTATAGACCACAGTTCAGTGGTCTTCAGTGCGAGAAGGAGACGCCAGAGTAGCAGACGAGGAGGTCCTGGAGCCGGAAGGAAGATGACACGCGCTGGCTCTGGCATAGGAAGCTAAATAAACGAAACCAAAATGAAAAAAGAAATATTCTATCATATTACGCATCCAGCGATAATAATGTTTTATAGCAGCGCTTCCAACTTATCCCGAGAGACATTTTCTATATACTTTCCATTAATCAGGCCGGCACGAAATAGATTTCTGCAAAATTTTACCCGACGAATAAAACAAAAGGTTATTCATTTTGTTGTATCATATTTTAATTTTCATCAACTTCTAATTTTTGGTTTCATATTTCTATATTTTTATCTTATTATTAAGCTTGAAAATTGAATGATATAATCCGTAATGTAGAAACAGTGTTTTAATACTTCGTTTTCAAGTAAAAAGTTTCGCTAGTGTAATGTATGACTTGGTAATTCTAACCAACTTTTGTATTTCTCTCACCAGACAATCTACGTCAAATATCAATTCTGACACCATAAATATCTGACACAAAGTTGTGCTTATTAACATTTGATGACTTTTTGATGCAAATTGTACTGAAAAGAAAATTATCAGTACAAGACTTAAAGAAAGTTTTACAGCACTGTTTTAAAGACAGCTATTTGCACTAATAAAATATAATATCCGTTGTAGTTTTTGGCGACATTTCACTAATTAGTTGATAATAGAAGTATATTTCCAAACAAATGTTACTTGTGATACGTCGAATGAAAATGGGAGACGGGACCGAAGTTCGAACCCGGGACCATGAGTTTTGCACGCTCATGCGCCTACCGAATGCGCCATCCCGCTCGTCAATCATTCTCATTCAACTTTTCATTCGACGTAACATGATTAATCTGTTACCTGGCGGTGAGGTTCACCTCAATCTAAGAGATTTCTATAAATGTTAATTGGTATACCGGACTTAGTAATCTGACATCCAACTGCATCAAAATAATTTAAATGTTTCTGTTGTTTAGGCGCCACACACCATTCGATTGTATCCTTGATATTTATACTCACGCTTTTTCATGGGGTAAGCGAGTAATCCTAAATCACATACTTCAAAGTGAAACTTTCTCACTTTTTGGAATCAATTCGTCCATGACACTACGATACAATTGTACATGCAAGTAAACTTTCAAGTCTGTGTGACATGTAGAACTGAGTTTGAATTTCTGTTCCGTCCAAAATTAACCAAAGTGTGTATATATCTTTACAATATTTTCAATATTATTGAATAATTTCTTCGTAATTTTTCAATATCTTTCTACGTTAATTTATGAAAAGATGTTATCCACCATTGAAAGAATATATTATTAAACATGTTACGTCGAATGAAAATGGGAGACGGGACCGGGGATCGAACCCGGGACCTTGAGCTTGGCGCGCTCATGCGCCTACCGGCTGCGCCATCCCGCTCGCTACCCGTGCCCGTAGCGAGCGGGATGGCGCAGTCGGTAGGCGCATGAGCGCGCAAAGCTCAAGGTCCCGGGTTCGATCCCCGGTCCCGTCTCCCATTTTCATTCGACGTAACATGTTTAATCTGTTACCTGGCGGAGAGGTTCACCGCAATCTAAGAGATTTCTAAGAATATATTATGTAATATCGTAAAACATTATTTCGGTCTTAGATAATTTCGGAATGCAGAATGGTACTTTATGCTTTGTACATGCACCTTAGGTTTGCGCCATGTCCTCAGCGCTTGAGGCTTCGCAGCGANGACTAAGCTAGAGCCGATGCGCGAGAATCCTTTGGCTCCAACACAATCGTCACCAGCAGTTGCGACGCGTGTCTCTCCGTCGCCGCGGATAGCACTTCCGCTAGAAGCCGAATCTTGGAGGCCCTCTGCGGTATATCTGCAGCCAGTGCACGTCGGCCACTGGGTCGTGAGGCGCTATCGACGCTAACGCTTGGCAACGAAGCCAGGAACAACAACAACAACATGATCATTGATGAAGTAGAAGAAACCATGAAGAGTGATGTATCCATTCGAAAATCCTGTGAGGTATATCATGATATATGATTAGTCACTCTGACAGCAGATGATTTTATAATAAAGACAATATTTACATTTAAAAAAAATTTGTTTCTGAAATGTGAATGTATTTCAATGTTGAATTTTGTAGGAGTTTTGGATGTTAAAAGTGTTTTGTACAAAAGTAAATTTTATACAAAATTAGAAATCCAAACATGAGTGAGAAATGAAGGAAAATTGGGATGGAATTTAAAAAATATTTTGAGGAAAACTGTGTCGTATCAAGGAAAAAAAATGGACACTTAAAATGTGACGTGAACAACACGCGTTTCGCTTCATAATGAATTGTTAAAATATTTATTACTGAATATGCAATAAGTCAATTTAAATTGATCAATGTAAATGTAGGATAGTGTGTGAAATCACAAGAAAACAGCTAGTTTTCCCAAATTCAATTACGCTTTATCATTTTACTTGCAGCAAAACTTTTGTTTTCTATTTTCCACATCATATACAGAAATTACTGCTCGTCTGCTAAATACGGCTATTGATACACCAGTATTTCACAATTCACCTCCACAAATAATGTTAATAATTTTGTTTTATTTTCTTCTGTAGACCCAGCAATTTAACTTTTAAACCTTTTCATTAGTTCACTCAATAACTATGAAATAAATTATAAATATCTACTAGAGCTATAAAATACAAAACGTTGCCGTAAACGATCATTGAAGAATGTACAGAACATACGTTAACTTGTTCTAAATTTGCAAATGAGATATTTACCAGAACGTTTCTTGGTTTCACAAAGTCAAATTCTCTACGCAGAGAGTAAAACACTAATGTGGGCGATGGAAGAAAGTGCGCCACGGATTTTTTTTCTTACCTCCTCCCACACTCAAAGAAAATGAAAAAAATAATGATCGAGTGAATTCGTATGTTCCTTTGTCGAATAGCTGCCTAATGCATATGGCGTGTGAGGATGTTTTGTTAGAGAGATAGATAAAACTTCCCTAACGTACATGCTTCACAGTTACGTGTTGTGATCAAGGCGCTGATATCTGATACAACAGAACACGATGTTACACTCCATCAACTAAAATGTTTTCCTAATGTCGCGTAGATACGTGCAGCGGCACTCGAGAAGCTATTTGAACATCGCGCCGGACACAAATTGGTGACTCAGCTCATTACAGCTATATAAACCCGATGTTCAAGACATCTGGGCAGAAAGGTTGTAGCTTTGCGCCGCATATGCTCCGTCGCTCCTTACCTGCCACTCCAGAGTTCAGAACAGAAATAACCGACCTCTGCTCGATTCCAAGCCCTAAACCCTGTAGAGTTCAGAACAGGCCTGATTGTCAACTGCTCGCATCCAAGCCTTAAACCCTTCTGAGTTCTGAACAGACTAGTTCGGTTTCTGCTCAAGACCTAGTCCTTAAGCACTAGTAGACTTCACGGCTCCTGGTCCGGTCATCTACCACTCCCGATCTCTTAATTCGCCACTGACCGCCCGCTCGCTCCGCACCTGCGAAGCACGGCGGCGTTATTCTCCACCGGAACTGTACAGGTGAGTCACCAGCGCGGAACATTGCCTCTACCGGAGCTCTGGGTCACTGCCATAGAACTACTACGTAAGTGCATTTCATGACTGAATTAACTGCTGTTGCCACAAATGGAAAAAACCCTATTATTGCTCCTTTACATCAAATAGATTAGGGGTAGATAATTCATCAGGGACTTAATATATAATTACTTCGTAGTTGTGGTTTCAAAAAAATCCTCTTCCCTTTTAGACCACGCGACAAATGTTGTCCGTGTGGGGTATCCGAAATTAAATCACCCTTCTTCTCCACGCAACATTAATTTATATCCGATTCGTGCGGATATATTTCTTTGAAGTCAATCATATTTACTATAGAAGATAACATGAAAATTTTGTCAGTGTTGAGCGAGTTCACATAGAGAAGGGCATATGGCAAAGACAGATAATTATTTTTTTATCTCCAGTTTTATTTGTACACATACTTGAATTATCTGTGAAGTCTAGTATTGCGTCTTCGTTCATGAAATTGGTAAAATTGTTACGGCTTAATTTTGTATTACTTCCACTCCTTTAATTTCATATATAGATGTGGTCATAAATTTTTAGATCTTTATTGTGTGATTCTCTATGTTTCCACCTACAATCAAGTAACTTGTTTTTATGATAGAATATGAAATGTATTCAATATATTGCCGTTTAATACTTAAGAAGAGGGCGATAAATCTACACATTTCTCTGCTGAAGATAAAATACTTATGGCATGATTCCTAGAAACAATTTCATCAATAGGTACAGAAATATATGTCCCCATGTTTCTCAAACATTATGTTAAAAAAGTATTCTGGAGCATAATCAGGTATGGAAGTAAGCAAAAATATGGTTGGACATCTGATAGTATTTTAATCCTTTCCACTATGTAAACCATGTATTAAATAGTTTTGATAGTTGCCATGTTATAAATGGAACTTTTGTATTAGTATAAATTTCACATGTTTTTACCGAAATGTAGCATGCTTTCATTCAATATACAAAGTACGTGCATTCATTCAATACATGTTATACAAATACATCTTGACAAATGTGTCACCAGACACAATCGATAGATAGTTCGAATAAAGATACTGTCCAACCAAACAACCGGATGATTTCATTTTCTAGTAGATTTCTTCCACATAATAATTTTTACTAAGGAAGTACAATTTTCTAAATCCATAATGTTACCTAATACTCAATTCCGTTCACGCAGACGTATTCAACATTATTTTACATCATTACATATGTTACTGATGCTATTATTTTACATCATCACAATATTATACATCACATATGGTTTTGCAAATGATCTCTCATGTACATTTCATATCGACTGTTGCGTATTGTTTGTATCAGAAATATGACATCTTATTAGGAAGTCACATTAACTACTTTGTAAAACTCCAGGAGAAAAAATTCAAAGAATCAAGTACTCAATTTTTTAAATTACCGTATAAATAGAGTGAACCAATTACGTTAATTAATTCTATTAATTTATAAGGAACAATTTCTTACAAACCCTTCTTTTTTACGTCAATACGTAAAATTTTCTTGCTCGAATTGTTGTTTTGATATACAGGGTACCTATCTACACATCAAGTCAAATTGTTTTTCTCCCCTTTATTGAATAAGGAACTGGTTGAGTTCTTAATACTTGCTTTGTAATACTAACCCACTTTTTTTTCTACTGAGCCAGGTAATAGGTTGGAAAAAACCGAAAAAACTTTGGAAACGTAAAATACAATAGTACTGTACAACACACAAAAATTTAAGATTTCCCGACGTATTTTGGAGGATCGGAAAGATTGACAATTTTTACAGCAAATCTCTCAGTGAGATATTTGTAAGTTTTCATGTTCTTTTTTCTCCTAACTCAGATGTTGATCCTAGGCAAAAAGTTACACGTACTGAAAGATTGGAAAGCTACTAAAAGGATAATTAAACGTAGGACCCAACAATTTACAACCTCGTGGAAAGGGGATTTAGGGGTATCTTTGAGAGAACATGATATAGAGAAGAATGATATTGATCGAACTTTATTTTTTTTCAGATGTGCTACATTATATCCGATTTTCTTCAATTACAGATAAATTAGAACACATTTTCTTTTTTAAATCAAACTTTCCACTTTTTGTTCACAAACATTCAATTGTGACAAGTAGTGATGAACATATTTGCATATTCATTATTGACTATATCCCCAACTATGGTAGGAAGGGCAAGCGAATAAAAAGACTAAAGACGGAGTAATCAATTTAGAAAATGATGGTTTCCATTAAAATTCAAAACCTCTCAAATTTTTTTTGTTGTGTATAATTTTGGAATATATCACTCCCAAAATAAAAATGATTTATACAGCAAAGGAAGTAGTAAACAAGTTAAATATGACCGAATTTCATACAGGTTGTCGGTACGTGTATCTTACTCATCACGCTGAATCCTAAAGCGAAGTTCGTTTGTAATTAACCATAGTTCTTCACTATCCAAGAAAACGCATTCAATTATGCTTAAAAATTAATTGTCATTTTTTTTTATTATTTAGATTTTATTTGGCGTATACTCATTTGTAGATTATTAAGCTAAAGATATAATTGATAAAGAAATTAATAAAATATATTTGTGAATTGCTTTTATTATATTTCGCTCTTGCAGTAAACATATAAAACCTTGATAAAAGTTACATAAATGTGAACCTGGAAATTTTCGTCTTGATATATTGTTAATTGAAATATTTTACATTTGCACATTATGTCTATATCAGGTATACGTTTGTGGTGACATATACCTGCATTACATTTAAAATATGTATACGATACCAAAAACATCTAACTAATCCAGCGTCCAATAATAAAATAGATAATAATAAAATATGTTAATTACATAGTATTTTGTCAGGTCAAGAATCCACCATGCGGTTTGCGTTTACGTTAAACTACATTTTTGGTGCATAAAAAATGTTAGATAAATATAGTTTATACGTATTACATATTGAAATCACCGATCTAAACTCTGTCGTCAAAGACAATGCACAGTCATTATGAATGGCAGAATATTTCTGGTTAATCAACAGTCCGTATTCCGTATTTTGTTAATCAACCATCCGTGTACTATTCCTAAACATTACATATTTTAAAAATCTGAGAAAAAATTTGTGAAATGACGTCTTAGTGATGACATAAAATATGATTGTCTGAGATTGTAAATTTGTATCCACCTTACAATTACATCTCAAAATGCAGTGTAAATATATACTCTAAAACTCTTAATTCATTTTTTTTGGTGCACGGTTAATTAATATTGAACAAAGTGTCATACAAAAATTAACTCTTCCCAATAGGGTAGAGCCTTAATTTTAATTTTTGTTTACATTGTATTTATTTTACAAAGTAGAAGCGTGGAATTCCCTCTCGAACGTAAGAGCGTTGATAAGACATTATATTCTCTGTATGACGAACTACAACTTTACGCCTCCAATGCAATAGATACGGCAAAGAGTATAAATTTTGATAATACTTTCGAAGCCTTTGTTTCTCTGTTCTTTTTCTATTAACTGTTTTTATGTTTTTCTTTCTCTCCGTCCAAGTCCAAGTGAAAAGCTCTGCCGCAAAAACAAAACAGTTTATCAGATGTCCCACTCCCAGAATGTAGAACGCCAAATACACGTGTCTCCATCCTAAGGGATATGGTTTGAAAATATTTATGCCTGGTGTAACCATTCGTATATTATGGTAATGCTTTGATTTTCGAAAGGATCGTTCGCTGGCAGTGTTCAAGATATCCGTTTCCACCATTCGTTGTATCAAGGTGTTAATCTTGCGTCCAAGAGGCCAATCTTTACGGGATAAAAAACTTCGGAACGAGGTGGTGCTGACGCACTCCTTGACACGAATCAGCTTCGGGAACCTGCCATATTAGAAATACATATTATGGTTTATATACAAGAACTAATGTGATAAGACAAACCTGTAGTACAACAATATCATAATTGAATCAAAGTAATTAAAATACAGTTAAAAAAGGCAAAAATTAATAAGCCAAATTTCTCAGTGTATACGATACGCACTCCATGTGAACATGACAGTGATTCGATGTTTCATAAATTGTGTACAATCAATATAATAATATGGTCTGTGCGAATATATTACTCAAAGGGAGATTTGACTATGTTAAAATTATCAATGTATTAAATTTCATTTTATATCTAAGAAAGCTTAAATAAAAATTTTAAAAATTTGAAGAACAATTCTTATAACTTATCATACGTATCATATAATCACTTTTAATTGAATCTGTAAATAATGAATTTGAAAATTACGTTTCTGAATACACACACAAATGTCATTTCAGTGTGCACTTTGCACTGATATCTGCTACCTCTAAAATCTGTACCACACCGTCGAACATTTTTCTCCGTAAAATGGCAATGTACAAAAGCCACTGACTCATCGAATCTCGTTTTCAGTTTGTTGACGAATCAAGCAATTTATTTGTAAACGTGAAAATTAGTATCACATATAGATTCTCAATAAAATCTTTCAAAGTTAAAATTTCGAAAAACGAAATATTTTTTTAAAAATTCGATTTTGGATTCTACATACAATAAATGAATAGTTTTAAGGAGAAATTTTATAATTCTTGATGGCTCATATGTTCATTATTTGAAATAATAAACCGGTTATCCATGAAAACTAAATTCATAAAATCCAGTTTCTATATGATTATGAAAACCTTAAAAAATCAATATCAGTGCAGAGTTTTTTTTTTATTTTGACTTTTTGCAATAGCTTTTCGAAGAAAAGCTTCGTTTGTAAAAATATACAAACGTCAAGAGAAATTAATAGTTTTAATCACTCCCCTTCCTTTTTTTGCAAACCTCACCACTTGCACAAAAATGTGTGAAATTGGAAACTATATTTACTACTAATTTTCTCAATTCCTTAACACACTCCTCAATCCTCCAAAAGTTCAGCACAAGACTGAGATCCAAAGCTTAAGGGTACGTGATTTTTAACACCACAGCTTGATCAATGCAAAAATCTTATTTCTCTCCAGAAACATGTAATGACGTCCAAAATATTGTTTGTGTGCCTTCTTCTAAGGTGTTACTCGCAACTTGGAAAACTCAGATATACAAGTGTAGTGTTCACATTACCCATACTGCTTTGAAGGAGTCGGAGTCTTTTCAACAAACTATGAAGGTTAGACTTTTGGTGTCTGTACTTACGAAATCCACGTACGTTCGTGAAGTCATCTTTTAATATTGAGAATGTAGAAGACACTCACAAAACTCTCCTCCAATTCTTTATTTCATGAATTTTGATTTGAAAACTGAGATAAATTTTGTAAAAGAAGTTTTAGATGCAAAATAATCTAGCAATCTATTTTTAGTACTGTTTTCAAATAGAGTGAGTATCTCAGAATGGGGTCATGAAAAATGATTATAAAGATACATCATTATCATTTTTTTTACACGGTATAACACTAGACAAGTAAATATTAAACCATTTTGAACATATAACATGTAATAATTATTTTTAACAATTTTCATGTACAGATGACGCTCGGCAAAGACAAAAATGTATGAATTTAGTGAAATGCATCATTCGACAAACATTCTCTTTTCAGGGAATAGTTATAAAAACGAAACAAAATCACAGTAATACACCAAATAGATAATTTCCCAGATATGTTTTAGAATTATCTTCGTATGACACAATCGAATATTTATTGTTTTTTCTAATCCAAAAAAAATTTATTGTTATTATTCAAATTTTCATATAACATTTCCTTTTCATTTGATATGTATATTTAATAAAGACTTATTAATTAAAAGGGATTTCAAAAGCAAAGGATTAAGTGCTAACACACAGTATTTCTCACTTGTCATTTTAAGTACAGGTAAAAAACATTTAAAACTATCGCGAAAAATACTATAATCAAGGACAAGAACTTCAAAAATATACGAATCATATGACGAGTACATACCCGTTATCCATTAGAAACGTGTTCTGGAGTATAAATGGAACTAAATTATCTCCCAATACAAATCCATTTTTGTGACATTTCTCAGTGTTTGTGGCCTTCTCTACTAACCATCTTATTCTATTATGACCTGTAAACTTCCGTCCAAGGCGATTCATCACTGGGTCCTGAACTTCGAACAGACGCCCCATCTCCACAACACCATACAAAGTATCCAACTCATTATCCACATCGTGTAGCGTCGTCAATGGTGGTTCGTGTTGCGGGACGGACAGGTAGCTAGTGGATTTACTCTGGAGTGCAGTGAGTAACACCACGCCAAACAAAGCTGTTCCCGAACGAAGAAGTCGGAGGCGTGTATTACCATGGATCTAGAAGTATGACACTGCATTGATGGTCTTTGTTTACCTATTTATTCTGGGTGTCTTTTTACCATATGAATATTTGAAAAGTTACGGCAGCATGAGGAACTGGAAACTATATAGTGGACAAAATTGAATATTATAGTAACGTTTTATAAATTATTTGTTGAGTAGACATAAGAAATATCCACGATACAGGCAGACAATTTAAGAATAATTTGGTCCAGAAAGATAAGCACACTAAAACCGTTATAGCAACGAAAAAAGAGAAGAAAGAAATACAAGAAGGAAAGTTAAGAGACAAGTGATAAACTACTAAAGAAAAAGACCCCAGTAATGACAGTGTTGGGTATGAGGTGGGAAATGAGAACTAAAAATGTAAAAAAAAATATCTCATAAAATAAATATGATAGAAATAAAAATTGGAGAGACTGCCTATCGTTATATTGATAAATAAGAAATGGAACAAGATAGTTTTTGGAGGCATACATGGAAAATATTCCAGAGTAAGGGTTATGGATTACAAATAAGTACAGAGGATAGTGAATTAAAAATATACTAATCAATGTAAAATAGAACATCTTTGACATTTTTGTTAATTTGTGAGAAATTTTTATTGGTTGGGAAGAATTTATTAATACCATAGGCCAAAAGCGACAGATGAAAAATTTTGGCGCCATTGCAATTCAGCAACTAGCAGAGTCAATTCTGACGAATTAACAGAAGCACGAAATAAAATGAAATAAAATCTTTCGAAAATGACGGAAAGAAAAAATGCTTTGCAATGTCTTAACTACGTAATCCCATTGTCGCAATCTACATAATTTACCAATTTCATCTCCAATGAAACTTGGTCAGTTTATTAAATAAATCATTATCCTGTCATACAAAGGATAATTTTCCAAGTAGTTTTTTTATCTTACAAGATAAATAACATGTATTTGGTCATACAAATTTCAACTTCTGAGAGAAATGCTGCTATTGCAGTGTGTTTGTACCCTATAGACAGAAAATATAATTTTGAAAAATATTCGTTAATATGCTTTTGCTTTTGCTTCACCTAAGATCTATAACAGTTNTAATATGCTTTTGCTTTTGCTTCACCTTAGATCTATAACAGACATTGCCAAGAATTCCTATCGACAATAATACAGAAATATGCACTTTATATATAGAACTATTTACTTAAAGTTGTAAAAATGACCAGTCTCTCGATTCATAATTTTTTAATTTTCGTAATTAATATTTGAACGGATAAAAGGAGTTACAAAAATCAGTTATCCAGTGTCATGAGCCGGTAAACGGTTATTTGAGTAAAGTACTTAATTCAAAACACTTCACGATAATAATTTTTGAGCAGCAGTACTTATATAAGAAAGTAAACATGTAATATATTAATGTTTGAAGTAGTGAACATAATATTTTCTACAAATTTAAATTTAAATATATTCGTGAAGTCTATGCCATGAAATTACTAAGCACTTCACACCAAGAACCTCAATGACATCCAGCTAATTTTTTAAATACTGATTCAACTAATTTAATGCGTCAGAATATATAATTTGCATTTAATGAAAGAAAAAAATATCGATAATGGCAGGTAAAAAACAGATTTATTGCTTTTGAATTGGAAGATGTGTTTTTTCAAAAATCATGACTTTTTGTAAAGAATAAGTTAGGAATATACGTATTCTAAACTCTCTATGTTATTTATTCTCTTATCCATTATTTTTATTTCGTCTGTTGAAGATGGTTTTCGGGTATAATTTGCTAAAAAGAATCAAATTTAACAAGAAAAATCTACGAGAATTTTTTACTCAGAAGCGTGCTTTTTAAAATCACCATTTTCTGGAATATTGTAATTAGTACAGCGAAGAAAATATTTTGTTGTAATTCATTTCAATAAAATACATTTATATTTAAATATTGGATTGTGTAACAAAAACAGAGAACAGAAGTAGAAAATATGAGTTCAAAATTTAGGAAGAACAAAAATTATGTGAATAATGATTTTAAAAAATGGCAAAAACATCCCATAATTTATAACATAAATTTCACTCAACTAATAATCTTTTGAAATATCTGAAGAATTACACATAACGCCATACCATATACAAACCCGTGATGAATATGGACAGTGTCTTGATATGTAAAAGGAGAAGTCCTCCCTTCTCTCCAGAAAGAAACAGAGTTAATGCAAGAGCGGAGATCGAGACCACGGTTGTCACTTGTGCAGCTGTAGAAAGTGTGTTCACTAAACTCTCCACAAATGGTATTATTGGTGGTTTACAAGTATAAATGCAAACCTTTTGTAGCTGTCAAGAAAGAATAATTACATGTTATTAATTACAAATTTATCTGGGAGATTATTGAAGACAAATATTTATACCACATAATTTTACATCCGCAAAAGTAAAGTTAGGTGATTTCGAAAACTTTCGGTGGAAAGTATTTTTTCATTCAATTTCATACAATTTATAAATTGTTCTTTTTGTATTGAGTATACTTTTTTTCTATCAGTTGTTGATTGAGAGAGAAATCTGCACAAAAAGAACAATATATGCATGTAGTAACGGATATATTGGGGGTAAAACGGCGTCATAGCCCGTTGGACAAGAACTCTCAACAGATAATGACATAATTGACGACATAAAACAAAGAATTTGCTTACTATTGTTTTTACTTAACTAATTAATTTTTACTGTTAAATTTGATATACGAATTTCTACATAGTATAAACAATTATAGAATGAATTCACTTTTTCACTACGGAGTTTTGAGTCATGGGTACACGTTTAAGTTTGTATTCTTGTTAAAATTCAAACTATGTAATGTCCCGATAATAATGTCCAATATAATTGTAAAAGAAAACTTAAAAACTCGAAAGATTTTTATTGTTAATTCATCAGTATTCTTTCAGTAGAAAACGTGTAGAAAACAATATCAGACAAATATTTGCCAAAGTTTCGTTGACGAACTTTGCCTCTCTTCACGACCATTTTTAGGACCCTTCCGCACGTATCTCGATCAATTTTCACATTGACGCGTTCAATTTGGGCCTTTAAATCACGACCTGTGGTCCGTTAGTTAGCTTAAAGGCGTGACTTCTTGCAATCCACGGGAAAAAGTAACTCGGCGTCGTGTCCCAAGATCTTGGGAAGATCGCTGAAGACGACATTCTTAAGGTGGTAAGATCGATAGATTGTCATCCGCATTTTAGTTTTCCAAGACACAATCGACTATAAGAAATGTCAGTTGGCTTTATTGGTTGCGTTATTTGAACACTGTAAGTATGTAAATGAAGATCGTTGTTCCGGAATTGCTGCTTGGTGCTTCTCTAATTGCTTATATCTTTCGATCTTAGGTGAAACGAAGTTGGGAGGTTTCGGTCTACTCTCTTACCAATGGGAGTAACATTTTCAGCTCACCGACCAATACTAATTCGCTTTGGTGTCTTAACAACTGCAATTGAACAACTTAGCACAAACATTTTAATTACTCGTTGAACTGTCGATGAATCAGGTACGTTTTGCAGACCGAAATCTGTCACAATAAGCGAACGTTCTTTGTAATTGTAAAACGTTTTGAGGATGATGACGCGTTGTTTGACAGTAAAGTAATTCATTTTTCCTAACCGAATCTCTCTAGATGCCAGATGAGCAATAACTAGGGTTGTCAACCAACAGAATGAAAATAACACGAAATTTAAATTTTATTTTCTAATTACGACACACAACCAAATACAAATATGGGGAATCAAATGTCATTAAAACAATAACAAAAACAAAAAAAAACGAATGTATGAATAAAAAAATTCCCAAACAGACGTATCTAAATGTACAAGAAATATTCATGGTCAAAATGCTTGTTCTATTAGAGAACACGTATATGACACGAAGACCAGAATGTGTAATGACAATAACAATTATCTAGAAGAGTAAAGAGATAAATTATGTTTCACATTTACTAAAACACTTAATAAGGAGAATTGAAGATCGCTCGTCACCAAGTTACCCCGAGTTCAATTCCCAGGTAAGGAAATATAAAATTTGTAACTTTTCATTTCAATATCTAATTTTAAATAGCTTTGATGTATGAAAAGTTCACCGTATGCGGCTAATAACCGCCTTCTGCGATTAACAACATCAGTTGTAATTCTCGCATACAGCAATCTGGATCCTATCTAGATACTGTTCCCCTGTTCTCGGTAAAATTCACGATGTGTCTATTGAGTAAACTAATACACAAACTGAGCCTTACTGGCACTCGTTATTAACTGGCGGAAAGGAGATACATTCATACAAAGAATATTGAAATGTGTGCTAACTCTCATACTAACGGAACATATACGATAGAAGTGAGACAAAACGTATTTCGATCATTTTACATTCAAAAACCACAAATAAATTTCTTCTATTGATTATGAATTACCTGATGCGGCAAGAAAACTTGAAAGTTCTTCCACCAGTGCAGCTTTTCATTGACGGTGTAGAGCAGAAAATCTGCTCGCCCGTAATGGAGGGCGGCAGCGAGATGAGAATAGGTTCCGTTAGGGTACTGTGAAGCCATTGAATTAGCCTTGCTATAGCACAGTACACGTATTTTAAACACCTTAGCAATGACATCTACAGTCACGCCAGCTGAGTTATCTCTCATTTTGTGATCTTTTCGACACAATTTTTCATCTTTATCATTTCGAGAAGATCTGGAGAAATATTACAAATACAGATTAAATAAAGAAAGTTCACTTTTCATTTCAGATGTAGAATTATTTCCTTTTAATGTGCTAGTGTAAGATACTGCAGACGAGATGGTTTAAGTTGAAGGTTATGAAATTAGAATGATTAATATAAAGGAATAGAATTTTTTTTCAAACATGAGATTTAAATATTAAGAACCAGTACTCAGAATAATTTATCACAACAATTTATTGTTATTACATTCTAAAACAATGTCATATTTTTACATTGAAATTAGAATGATCTGTATCGTTAAGTATTGACAAGTAATTACTAACACCCCCGCGTAGAACAAGTTATTGGTTACTCCAACTAACCGGTCCACCTACTAACATTAGACCCTACCACAACCTCTCTACCTCCTATCACCCCATGTAGATAAGCTTTAATAACACGCTACGTCTCTTATTTAAATATTCTGCAAGAAATATTTTCATCTAAACCCCGGTCGCATTACTGAAACCAAATATCAAAATATTGTAAATTATGTCCAGCTATTTGTGTTGGAATTACGGTGACGTCATGAATTACTTCTGAATACTAGCTGTTTCATTTCCTTCAACTTTGTGTAGATGTAAAAATAATGGTGTCATAATTAAGCATCCTAATTGAACACATCCCGTTAAACATTAGTTTAAATTAGAATTAGATTTAACCTGGAAAACACCACCGGATATCCATTTATCATCATATTCCTTCTCTTTGTGAGGAAAGCCAATCGCAGTTTCTGCACGTCAGGTTGAAGAAAAGGACGACGAAAGGGCTCCAGCATCAAAGCTACGTATCCCGGCACGATTGACGTGACTTCTTTATAAAATTCAGTGACCGAGGTGATATCTGAAGAGTCAAAACCTGAAGCATCTGTTGGTGCATTTTCTTGACTAGTGACTAAACTGAAGCTATCGTTGTCTGGGGCAACTCCAATGGCATACTGACACTCAGCACGAGCAAAAGCCTTCTGCGCAGCTGAGCCCTCTTTCACTGAATGAAGCACAGCTGTAAACTGTGAACGTATAGACCACAGTTCAGTGGACTTCAGTGCGAGAAGGAGACGCCAGAGAAGCAGACGAGGAGGTCCTGGAGCCGGAAGGAAGATGGCACGCGCTGGCTCTGGCATTGGAAGCTGAATAGACGAAACCAAAATGAAAAAAGATGTGTTCCATCATATTACGCATCCAGCGATAATAATGTTTTAAAGCAGGGCTGACCAACTTATCTCGAGAGACATTTCCTATATACTTTTGATCAATCAGGCCGGCACGAAATAGATTTTGGCAAAATTTTATCCGACGAATAAAACAAAAAGGTCATTTATTTAGTTGTAACATATTTTGATTTTCATCAACTTCTAATTTTTGGTTTCATATTTCTATATTTTTATTTTATTTTTAAGCTTGAAAATTGAATGGTATATTCCGTAATTAAAAAAAAGTTTATTAATTTTTCGTTTTCAAGTAAAATGCTTTGCTAGTGTAATGTATGATTGTGTAATTCTAACCACACTTTTCTATTCCAATCACCAGACAATTTACGCCGAATATCGATTCTGACAGCATAAATGTATGACACAAAGTTGTGCTTCCCAACATTTGCTGACTTTTTGATGCAAATTGTACTGAAAAGAAAATTATCAGTAAAAGACTTAAAGAAAATTTGACTGCTCTGTTTTAAAGACTGCCATTTGCACAAATATAATATAATATGAATTTTAAATCATGGCGACATTCCACCAATTTGTTATTAGTAGAAGTATATTACCAAACAACTGTTAATTGGTATAATGAACACAGTAATGTGACATCCAATTGCATCAAAATAATTTAAATGTTTCTGATATTCATGCGCCTCAGGCCTTTCGATTGTATCCTTCATATTTATACTGTTACGCTTTTTCATGGGATAAGCGGGTATTTCCAAATCACATACTTCAATGTCAAAGTTTCTCACCTTTTGGAATCAATTCGTCTATGACACTACGATACAATTGTACATACAAGTAAATTTTCAAGTCTGTGCGACATGTAGAACTGAGTTTGAATTAGGATTCCGTCCAAAATTTGTATATATTTTTTCAATATTTTCAATATTATTTAATACTTTCAACGAAATTATTCAATATTTTCAACGATAATTTATGAAAATGTTATCCACCATTGAAAGAATATATTATGTAATATCGTAAAACATTAGATTTTTAAGGCAGTAAAAGTGAAAAATCCGTAAAGTCTTAGATTATTTCGGAATGCAGAATGGTACTTAATGCTTTGTACATGCACCTTAGGTTTGCGCCATGTCCTCAGCGCTTGAGGCTTCGCAGCGAGCACCACCAGAGGCAGCTGAGAGTCGATATATGCTAGAGCCGATGCGCGAGAATCCTTTGGCTCCAACACAATCGTCACCAGCAGTTGCGACGCGTGTCTCTCCGTCGCCGCGGATAGCACTTGCGCTAGAAGCCGAATCTTGGAGGTCCTCTGCGGTATATCTGCAGCCAGTGCACGTCGGCCACTGGGTCGTGAGGCGCTATCGACACTAACGCTTGGCAACGAAGCCAGGAACAACAACAACAACATTATCATTGATGAAGTAGAAGAAACCAAGAAGAGTGATGTATCCATTCGATGATCCTGTGAGGTATATCATGATATATGATTAGACACTCGGACAGCAGATGATTTGATAATGAAGACAATATTTACATTTTAGGAAAATTTGTTTCTGAAATGTAAATGTATTCCATGTTGAATTCTGTAGTAGTTTTGAATGTGAAAAGTGACCGCTCCAAAAGTAAATTTTTTACAAAAATGAGAAATCCAAACATGAGTGAGAAATGAAGGAAAATTGGAAAGGAAATGAAAAAATATTTTAAGTAAAACTGTGTCGTCTCAAGAAAAACGTATGGACACTTAAAATGTGATGTGAACAACACGCGTTTCGCTTCATAATGAAGTGTTAAAATATTTATTACTGAATATGCAATAAGTCAATTTAAATTGATCCATGTAAATGTATGATAATGTGTGAAATCACAAGGAAACAGCTAGCTTTCCTAAATTCAATTACGCTTTATCATTATACTTGAGCAAATTTTATTTTCATTTTCCTTATCATTTACAGAAATTACTGCTCGTCTGCTAAATACAACTATTGAAACACCAGTATTTCACAATTCCCCTCCACATATATTATTATTTATATTTCACTGAAAAAAATGTTAATAATTTTGTTTTATTTTCATCTGTAGACCCAGCAATTTAACTTTTAAACCTTTTCATTAGTTCACTCAATAACTATGAAATAAATTATAAATATCTACTAGAGCTATAAAATACAAAACGTTGCCGTAAACGATCATTGAAGAATGTACAGAACATACGTTAACTTGTTCTAAATTTGCAAATGAGATATTTACCTGAACGTTTCTTGGTTTCACAAAGTCAAATTCTCTACGCAGAGAGTAAGACAAAAATGTGGGCGATGGATGGAAGTGCGCCACGGATTTTTTTTTCTTAATTCCTTTCCGACTTAAAGAAAATGAAAATAATAATTATCGAGTGAATTCGTATGTCCCATTGTCGAATAGCTGCCAATGCAGTTGGCGTGTCAGGATGTTTTGTTAGAGCGATCGATAAAACTTCCCTAACGCACATGCTTCACAGTTACGTGTTGTGATAAAGTCGCTGATATCTGATACAACAGAACACGATGTTACTGTCCATCAACTAAAATGTTTTCCTAATGTCGCGTAGATACGTGCAGCGGCACTAGAGAAGCTATTTGAACATCTCACCGGAGAAAAATTGGTGACTCAGCTCATTACGGCTATATAAACCCGATGTTCAAGACATCTTGGCAGAAAGGTTGTAGCTTTGCGCCGCATATGCTCTGTCACTCCTTACCTGCCACTTCAGAGTTCAGAACAGAAATAACCGACCTCTGCTCGATTCCAAGCCTTAAACCCTTCAGAGTTCAGAACAGACTTGATCGGCCTCTGCTCAAGACTCAGTCCTTCAGTACTGGTAGGCCTCACGGCTCCTGGTCCAGTCATCTACCACTCCCGATCTCTTAATTCGCCACAGACCGTCCGCTCGCCCCGCACCTGCCAAGCACGATGACGTTATTCTCCCCGGTACGGAACGGGCGAGTCAGCAGCGCGGAGCATTGCCTCTACCGGAGCTCTGTTTCACTGCCATAGCTCTACTACGTAAGAGTATTTCATGACTGAATAAATTGCTGTGGCCACAAATTGGACAATACACCAAATTAGCTCCCTTTCATCTTTTCATCACATATATTAGGGGTAGATAAGTCCTCAGGGACTTTATATTTAATTACTTCGTAGATGTGGTTTCAAAGGAAACCGCTTCTTTTCTTCACCACGCGACAAATGTTGTTCGGGTGGGGTATCCGAAATTAAATCACCCTTCTTCTCCACGCGACATTAATTTATATCCGATTCGTGCGGATATATTTCTTTGAAGTCAATCATATTTACTATAGTAGATAACATAAAAATGTATTCAGTGTTGAGCGAGTTCAAATAAAAAAGGGCATATGGCAAAGACATACAATAATTTTCTTATCTCCAGTTTTAGTTTTATAAAGACTTGAATTATCTGTGATGTCGATAAATGCGTTTTCGTTAATGAAATAGTTAAATCGTTATATCTTTATTTTGTATTACTTTCATTCCCTTTATTCCGTAAATAGAAGTTGTCATAAATGTTTAGATCTTCATTATATGATTCTTTATGTTTACTCCAACAATTAAGTATCTGGTTTTTATGATAGAATATAAAATGTATTCAATATATTGCCGTCTAATAATTAAGAAGAGGGCGATAAATCTACACATTTATCTGCTGAAGATAAAATACTTATGACATGATTCCTAGAAACAATATCATCAATAGGTACATAAATATGTCCCCATGGTTCTCAATCATTGTGTTAAAAAAGTATTTTGGAGCATAATCAGGTATGGAAGTAAGCAAAAATATGGTTGGACATCTGATAGTATTTTAAAACCTTTCCACTACGTAACCAAATGTTTAAATTGTTTTGATAGTTGCTATGTTATAAATGGAACTTTTATATTAGTATAAATTTCACATGTTTTTACCAAAATGTATCATGCTTTCATTCAATATACAAAGTACGTGCATTCATTCAATACATTTTATACACATACATCTTGACAAATGTGTGACCAGACACTATCGATAGATAGTTCGAATGAAGATACTGACGAACCAAATCACCGGAAGATTTCATTTTCTAGTAGATTTCTTCCTCATAATAATTTTTACTAAGGTATTACAATTTTCTAATACCATAATGTTACCAATACTCAATTCTCTTCACGCAGACGTATTTAACATTACTTTTCATCATCACATATGTTACTGATGCTATTATTTTACATCATCACATTATTTTATATTACATATGGTTTTGTAAATAATCTCTCATGTACATTTCATGTCGACTGTTGCGTATTGTTTGATCTAGAAGTTTGAAATCTTATTAGGAAGTCACATAAACTACTTTGTGAAACTCCAAGAGAAATCATTCAAACAATCAACTACTCAATTCTTAAAATTACCGTATAAATAGAGTGAACCAAATACACTAATTAATTCTATTAACTTATAAAGAACAATTTCAACAAAAACCCTTCTTTTTTCGTGAATTCGTGTAATTTTCTTGCTCGCATTAACCTTTTGATAAACAGTGTATGTATCTACACATCTAGTAAAATTGTTTTTCTCACCTTTATTGAATAAGGAACTGGTTGAGTTCTTAATACTTGCTTTGTAATACTAACCCACAGTTCTTCCACTGAGCAAGGTAATAGGTTGAAAAAAAACCGAAAAAGCTTTGGAAACGTAGAGTGTAAATGTATTGTACAAAACACAAAATTTTAAGATCTCCCGACGTATTTTGGAGGATCGAAAGCGTTGTCAATTTTTGCAGCAAATCTGTCAGTAAGATATTTGTAAGTTTTAATGTTTTTTTTCTCCTAACTCAGATGTTGATCCTAGACAAAAAGTTACACGAACTGATTGATTGGAAAGCTACTAAAAGGATAATAAAACGTAGGACCCAACAAAAGTACAACCTCGTGGAAAGGTGATTTAGGGGTATCTATGAGGGAACATGATATAGAGAAAAATGATATTGAACGAACTTTCCTTTTTTTTATTTTCAGATATTCTACATTATATCTGAATTTTTCAATTACAGATAAATTAAAACACATTTTCATTTTTAAATCAAACTTTCCACTTTTTGTTCACAAACATTCGAATTGTGACAAGTAGTGATGAACATATTTGCATATTCATTATTGACTATATCCCCAACTATGGTTGGAAGGACAAGCGAATAAAAAGACTAAAGACGGAGTAATCTATTCAGAAAAAAATGGTTTCCGTTAAAATTCAAAACCTCTCAAAACATTTTCGTGTATAATTTTGGAATAATTCTCTCCCAAAATAAAGATGATTGATACAGCAAAGGAAGTAGTAAACTAGTTAAACATGACCGAATTTCATACAGGTTGTCGGTACGTGTATCTTACTCATCACGCTGAATCCTAAAGGAAAGTTCGTTTGTAATTAACCATAGTTCTTCACTATCCAAGAAATCGCATTCAATTATGCTTAAAAATTAGTAGTCATTTTCTTTTATTATTCAGATTTTATTTTGCGTATGCTCATTTGAAGATTATTAAGCTAAAGATATAATTGATAAAGAAATAAAAAATATATTGGTGAAATCCTTTTCATATATTTCGCAATTGCAATTAACATGTAAAACCTTGATAAAAATTACATAAATGTTAACCTGGAAATTTGCGTCTTGATATATTGTTAATTGAAATATTTTACATTTGCTCATTATGTCTATATCAGGAATACTTTTGTGGTGACATATACCTGCATTACATTTAAAATATGTATCCGATACCAAAAACATCTAATTAATCCAGCGTCCGATAATAAAATAGATAATAAAATATGTTAATTACATAGTATTTTGTGTGGCCAAGAATCCACCACGCGGCTGGCGTTCACGTTAAACTACATTTTTGGTGCAAAAAAAAAATTAGATAAATATAGTTTATACGTATTACATATTGAAATCACCGATCTAAACTCTGTCGTCAAAGACAATGCACAGTCATTATGAATGGCAGAATATTTCTGGTTAATCAACAGTCCGTCTTCTGTATTTTGTTAATCAACCATCCGTGTACTATTCCTAAACATTACATATTTTAAAAATCAGAGAAAAGAATTTGTGTAAAGACGTCTAAGTAATGACATAAAATATGATTGTCTGAGATTGTAAATTTGTATTCACTATACAATTACATCTCAAAATGCAGTGTAAATATATACTTTATAACTTTTAATTCACTTTTTTTGGTGCACGGTTAATTAATATTGAACAAAGTGTCATATAAAAATTAACTCATCTCGATAGGGTAGAGCCTTAATTTTAATTTTGGTTTACGTTGTATTTATTTTACAAAGTAGAAGCGAGGAATTCCTTCTCGAACGTAAGAGCGTTGATAAGACATTATATTCTCTGTATGACGAACTACAACTTTACGTCTCCAATGCAATAGATACGGCAAAGAGTATAAATTAAGATAATATTTTCGAAGCCTTTGTTTCTTTGTTCTTTTTCTATTAACAACTTTCATGTTTTTCTTTCTCTCTGTCCAAGTCCAAGTGAAAAGCTCTGCCGCAAAAACAAAACAGTTTATCAGATGTCCCACTCCCAGAATGTAGAACGCCAAATACACGTGTCTCCATCCTAAGGGATATGGTTTGAAAATTTTTATGCCTGGTGTAACCATTCGTATATTATGGTAATGCTTTGATTTTCGAAAGGATCGTTCGCTGGCAGTGTTCAAGATATCCGTTTCCACCATTCGTTGTATCAAGGTGTTAATCTTGCGTCCCAGAGGCCAATCTTTACGGGATAAATAACTTCGGAACGAGGTGGTACTGACGCACTCCTCGACACGAATCAGCTTCGGGAACCTGCCATATTAGAAATACATATTATGGTTTATATACAAGCACTTAATGTGATAAGACAATCTTCAAGTACAACAATATCGTAATTGTATCAAAGTAATTAAAATACACTTAAAAAAGGTAGAAAATAAAAAGCCACCATACGCACTCCATGTGAACATGACAGTGATTCCATGTTTCATAAATGGTGTACAACCAATATAATAATATTGTCTGTGAAAGTATATACCTCAAAGGGAGAATTACCTATGTTTAAAAAATCAATGTATTAAATTTCCCTTTTTTATCTTAGGAAGTTTAAATAAAAATTTAAAAAAAGTGAAGAACAATTCTTATAACATATCATACGTATCATATAATCACTTTTAATCGAATCTGTAAATAAAGAATAGGAAAATGACTTTTCAGATAACACACACAAATGTCATTTCAGTGTGCACTTAGCAAAATCTCAATAAAATCTTTCAATGTTAAAATTTCGAAAAACGATGGAATATTTTTGCCAATTCGATTTATTATTCTACATACCATAAAATAAAAGTGTTTGAGGAGAAATTGTATAATTCTTGATGGCTCAAAGGTTCATTATTGGAAATATTAAACCGGTTATCCATGAAAACTAAATTCATAAAATCCAGTTTCTATATGATTATGAATACCTTAAAAAATCAATATCTGTGCAGAGTATTATTTATTTTGACATATAGCAATAGCTTTTCGAAGAAAAGTTTCGTTTGTAAAACTATATAAACGTCAAGTGAAAGTAATTTTTTTTTTTTTTTTTTTGGGGTGGGGCTTTAGGGCTTGTTAACATCGAGATCATTAGAGCCCAAGTAATAGTTCTAATCACTCCCCTTGCATCTTCGCAAACCTTACCACTTGCACAAATATGTGTGAAATAGGAAACTATTTTTGCTACTAATTTTCTTAATTCCTTGTCACACACCTCAATCCTCCTAAACTTCAGCACAAGACTGAGATCCAAAGGTTGAGGGTACGTGATTTTTAACACTACAGCTTGATCAATGCTAAAACCTTATTTCTCTCCAGAAACATGTAATGACGTCAAAAATATTGTTGGTGTGCCTCCTTCTAAGGTGTTATTCGCAACTCGGAGAACTCAGATATACAAGTGTAGTGTTCACATTACCCATACTGCTTTGAAGGAGTCGGAGTCTTTTCAACGAACTATGAAGGTTAGACTTTTGGTGTCTGTACTTACGAAATCCACGTACGAATCCACGTACGTTCGTGAAGTCATCTTTTAATATTGACAATCTAGAAAACACTCACAAAACTCTCCACCAAATCTGTATTTTCATGAATTTTTATTTAAAAAATGAGATAAATTTTGTAAAAGAAGTTTTAGATGCAAAATTATCTAGCATCCTATTTTAAGTTCAGTTTGCAAATAATCATTAGAGTGAGTATCTCAGAGTAGGGTCATAACAAAAGATTATTAAGATACATCAGTATCATTTTTTAACACGTTATTACACCTGACAAGAAAATATTAAACAATTTATTGCATATGGCATGTAATAATTATTTTTTTTTAATTTTCATGTATTGATGACGCTCGGCAAAGATGAAAATGTATGAATTTAGTGAAATGCATCATTTGACAAACATTCTATTTTCAGGGAATAGTTATAAAAACGAAACAAAATCACAGTAATACATCAAATAGATAATTTCACAGATATATTTTAGAATTATCTTCGTATCGCACAAACGAATATTTATTGGTTACCTAACGCAAAAAAACGTATTGTTATTACTCAAATTTTCTTATAACATTTCTCTTTTATCTGATATGTATATTTAATAAAGACTTATTAATTAAAAGGGATTTCAAAAGCAAAGGATTAAGTGCTAACACACAGTATTTCTCACTTGTCATTTTAAGTACAGGTAAAAAACATTTAAAACTATCGCGAAAAATACTATAATCAAGGACATGAACTTCAAAAATATACGAATCATATGACGAGTACATACCCGTTATCCATGAGAAGCGTATTCTGGAGTATATATGGTACTAAATTATCTCCCAATACGAGTCCATTTTTGTGACATTTCTCAGTGTTTGTAGCCATCTCTAGCAACCATGGAATTCCATTTCGATCTGTGAACTTCCATCCAAGGCGATTCATCAATGGGTCCTGAACTTCGAACAGACGCCCCATCTCAACAACACCATACAAAGTATCCAACTCATTATCCACATCGTGTAGCGTCGTCAATGGTGGTTCGCGTTGCGGGACGGACAGGTAGCTAGTGGATTTACTCTGGAGTGCAGTGAGTAACACCACGCCAAGCAAAGCTGTTCCCCAACAAAGAAGTCGGAGGCGTGTATTACCATGGATCTAGAAGTACGACACTGCATTGAATGTCTTTGTTTACCTATTCATTCTGTGTGTCTATTTAACAGGTGATTATTTGAAAAAGTTAAGGCAGCATGGGGAACTTGAAACTATTAAGTAGACAAAATTGAATATTATAGTAACGTTTTATAAATTATTTGTTGAGTAGACATATTAAATATCGACGATACGGGACGTTACACAGACATAGACAATTTAAGAATAATCTGATCCAGAAAGATAAGCACACTGAAACCGTTATTGCAACGAAAGAAGAGTAAAAAGAAATAGAAGAAGGAAAGTTAAGAGACGAGTGATAAATTACTAAAGAAAAAGACCCCAGTAATAACAATGTTGGGTATGAGTTGAGATATGAGAACTTAAAATGTAAAAAAAGAAAATATCTCATAAAATTAATATGATAGAATTAAATTTGGAGAGTCTGCCTAACGTTATATTGATAATTAAGAAATGGAACAAGATAGTTTTTGGAGGCATATGTCGGGGAAGATTTTTTATTGTATTTTTAGTAAAGGCTCCTCCTCTCCAAAATAAATATTCCAAGTAGGTTTTAAAGAACAAGATTTATTGCGTAAATATGTAACCGTCTTGGAACAAACAAAGGAAGAGCACAAGACGACATACGTTAAAGCAATTGAAAGTTCCGTGTGAATTTCGTTCTCACGTATAACTGGCGTTGATCACAAGAAGTATTCCCTGCGTTGGCAGAGGGCGTCGTCGGCGGTAGCGGTCCGCGGAATACACAGCGATCTTCGGCGTGACGACACCACCAGTCGAAGTCGTCGCAGCCGTATGCCTTGTGTCGATTCTTGAAGTCGATAGTTCCGAGTTGGAAAGTACTTCAGTCTCTTGATTTTTTTAGGTTAGACGTTGTTTACAGCGACGTGCGATATTTCTTCGATCACAGAATGGACTTGGAAATATTTCCGATGTCGTGAAATATTTCGATCGCCTGGTTTGAAGATAGGCGTTTTTCAGCGACGTGCGAAATTTCTTCAGTAACAGAATTTAGGAGGTAGAATTTCTCCAGCGTCTGGCGTAGTCAGAGTTTGACTTTGAAGATTTCTTGAACTCGTAGGAATATTGTCAGCACCCAGTTTGAAGATAGAATTCCTTCAGAGGTTCGGCGTAGCGAGGAGCTCTCCGGAGCACGAAGTGAACCGTTCAAGAGCTCGAGAGATAATGATTTTATCGTTGCTAGAAGGTATAATTTAAACAATGACATATGACGGTCTGGGGTACCCAACACTGTGTCGCAGTTCGTTTCTTGAAATTCTCCAGAAATTTCCTAACAAGGCTATGCCTGGTTTTCGAACATTCTCGGGTATTGCAGAAATTCCTCGAGGGTTTCGAAGCGTCTTTGAAGGTAGTTTGAGGTGTCTCTCTGCCGTCATGGAATCGCAATTGAGGCGATCTTTGTTTCATGGAATCTTCTATTGTTTACTATGTTGGAGGTTCCTTGGCGTCGTAGTTCGGGGTTCTCTTGTGTAACGAGTGGTATCTCCTTGGTAACCAGTAAAGAGTATGGCGAACATGTAACATTTCGTAGCTCGTTACATGGGGGAGCTTTCAAAGTATTATTTGTATTAAGGTATGTACCTTTATTTATATGTAGAAACTGTGTTCCTACACATACATGGAAAATATTCCTGAGCAAGAGCTATGGATTACAGATAAGTACAGAGGATGATGAACAAAAAATAATTCTAATCAACGCAAAATAGAACATCATTGTCATTTTTGTTAAAATGTGAGAAACGTTTATTGGTTGGGAAGAAATCATTAATACCATAGGCGAAATGCGACGGATAAAAAATTATTGGCGCCATTGCAATTCAGCAACTATCAGAGTCCGTTCTGACGAATTAACAGAAGCACGAAATAAAAAGAAATGAAATCTTGCGAATATGACGCAAAGGAAAAATGCATCGCAATGTCTTATCTACGTAATCTCATTGTCGCAATCTAAATAATTTACCAATTTCAGCTCCAATGAAACTTCGTCAGTTTATTAAATAAAACATTATCCTGTCATACAAAGGATAAAATTCCAAGTAGTTTTATATCTTAAAAAAAATTAACATGTATTTGTTCATACAAATTTCAACTTCTGAGAGAAATGCTGCTATTGCAGTGTGTTTGTACCCCATAGACAGAAAATATAATTTTGAGAAATATTCTTTAATATGCTTTCCCTTTGCTTCCCTTAAGATCTGTAACAGACAATGCCAAGAATTCCTATCAACAATAATACAGAAATATGCACTTTATATATAGAACTATTTACATAATATTGTCAAAATGACCAGTCCCTCGATTCATAATTTTTGTGTTTTCGTAACTAATATTTGAATGGACAAAATGAGTTACAAAAATCACTTATCCAGTGTCACAAGTGGGAAAACGGTTGTTTGAGTGAAGTACTTAAATAAAAACACTTCACGATATTAATTTTTAGCAGCAGTACTTATATAAGAAAGTAAACATGTAATATATTAATGTTTGAAGTAGTGAACATAAGATTTTCTAAATATTTAAATTTAAATATATTCGTGAAGTCTATGCCATGAAATTACTAAGCACTTCACACCAAGAACCTCAATGACATCCTGCTACTTTTTTAAAATCTTGATTTAACTAATAAAATGCGTGAGAATATATAATTTGCATCCAATGAAAGAAAAAAATATCCATAATGGCAGGTAAAAAACAGATTTATTGCTTTTGAATTTGAAGATGTGAATTTTAAAACATCTTGAATTTTTGTAATGAATAATTAAGAAATAACCGTATTCTAAACTCTCTATGTTATTTATTCACTTATCCATTATTTTTATTTCGTCTGTTTAAGATGGTTTTCAGGTAAAATTTGCTAAAAAAAATCAAATCTAACAAGAAAAATCTACGGGATTTTTTTACTCGGAAGCGTGCTTTTCAAAATCACCATTTTCTGGAATTATGTAAATAGTCCAGCGAAAACAAAATTTGGTAGTAATTCATTTCAAAAAAATAAATTTTTATTAAAATTCTCGATTGTGGAACAAAAACAGAGAACACAAGTAGAAAATATGAGTTCAACATTTAGCAAGAACAAAAATTATGTCAATAAATGAGTTTTAATAATGGCACCAACATCCCATAATTAATAACATAAATTTCACACAACTTATAATCTTCTTAAATATCTGAAGAATTACACATAACGCCATACCTTATACAAACCCGTGATGAATATGGACGGTGTCGTGATATGTAAAAGAAGAAGTCCTCCCTTCTCTCCAGAAAGAAACAGAGTTAATGCAAGAGCGGAGATCGAGACCACGGTTGTCACTTGTGCAGCTGTAGAAAGGGTGTTCACTAAACTCTCCACGAATGGTATTATTGGTGGTTTACAAGTATAAATGCAAACCTTTTGTAACTGTCAAGAAACAATAATTTCATGTTTTTAATTACAAATTTATCTGGGAGATTATTGAAGACAAATATTTATACCATATAATTTTACATCCGCAAAAGTAAAGTTAGGTGATTTGGAAAACTTTCGGTGCAAAGTATTTTTTCATTCAATTTCATACAATTAAAAATTGTTCTTTTTGTACGGAGTATAAAACTTGATTTCATCGGTTGTTGATTGACAGAGAAATCTGCACAATGAGAACAATATATGCATGGTGTAGCGGATCTATTGGAGGTACAAACGGGATCATAGCCCGTTGGACATGAGCTCTCAACAGATAATGACAAATTTGACCACTCAAAACAACACATTTGGTTACTAATGTTATTACTTAATTAATTAATTTTTACTGTTAACATTGATATACGAATTTATACATGCTAAAACAATTATAGGATGAATTCTTTTTTTCACTACGGGCTTTTGAGTCATGGGTACATGTTGAAGTTTCTATTCTTGTTAAAATTCAAACTATGTAATGTCTTGATAGGAATGTGCAATATAATTGTAAAAGAAAACTTAAAAACTCGAAAGATTTTTATTGTTAATTCATCAGTAATCTTTCAGTAGAAAACGTGTAGAAAACAATATCAGACAAACATTCGCCAAAGTTTTGTTGACGAACTTTGTCTCTCTTTACGACCATTTTTAGCACTTTTCCGCACGTATCTCGATCGAATTTCGCATTGACGCGTTCAAATTGGTCCTTATTCTCAGGACATGTGGTTCGTTAGTTAGTTAACACGCGTGACTTCATGCAATCCCACAGGAAAAAATAACTCGTCGTCGTGTCCTAAGATCTGGGAATATCGCTGAAGATGACATTCTTAAGGAGGTAAGATCATCCACATTTTAGTTTTCCAAGACACAATCGAGTATAAATAATGTCAGTTGGCTGTATTGGTTGCGTGATTTGAACACTGTAAGTATGTAAATGAAGATCGTTGTTCCGGAATTGCAGCAAGGTGCTTTTCTTAATGCTTATATCTTGCGATCGAAGGTGAAACGAGGATCGGAGACTTCGGTCTACTCTCTCACCAATGGGTGTAATATTTTCAGCACATCGACCAATACTAACTCGCTTTGGTGTCTTAACAACAGCAATAGAACCACTTAGCACAAACTTTTTAATTACTCGTTGAACTGTCGATGAATCAGGTACGTTTTGCAGACCGAAAATTGTCACAATAAGCGAACGTTCTTTGTAATGGTAAAACATTTTAAGGATGATGACGCTTTATTGGAAAGTAAAGTAATTCATTTTTCCTAACCGAATCTCTCTAGATGCCAGATGAGTGATAACTAGGGTTGTCAACCAACTAGAATGGAAATGACACGAAATTTAAATTTTGTATTCTAATTACGACACAAAACCACATACAAATATTGGAAATCAAATGTCTTTAAAACAAAAACAAAAACAAAACAAACGAATGTATGAATAAAACACTTACCAATCAGACGAATGTAAGTGTACAAGAACACAAAGACCAGAATGTGTAATTACGATAAAAATTATTTAGAAGGGTAAACAGACAAATTATGTTGTTTTTTTTCATTTACAATCACACTTAATAAAGAGAATTGAAGATCGCTCGTCACCAAGTCAGCCCGAGTTCAATTCCCAGGTAAGGAAATATAAAATTTGTATCTTTTCATTTCATTATCTAATTTTAAATACCTGTGATGTATGAGAAATTTACTCTATGCGGCTAATAACCGCCCTCTGCGATTAACAACCGCAGTTGTTTCTCGGATACAGCAATCTGGATCCTATCTAAAAGCTGTTCCTCCGATCTCAGTAAAATTCACGATGTGTCTAGTGAAAAAATTACACACAAACTGAGCCTTAGTGGCACTAGTCATTAACTGGCCGAAATGAGATACATTCATACAAAGAATATTGAAAAGTGTGCAAACTGTCATACAAACGGAACATATATCATAGAAGTGAGACATAATGTATTTCGAACATTTTACTTTCAAAAACCTATAATAAAATTGTTCTATACATTATGAATTACCTGATGCGCAAGAAAACTTGAAAGTTCTTCCACCAGTGCAGCTTTTCATTGACGCTGGAGAGCAGAAAATCTGCTCGCACGTGATGGAGGGCGGGCGAGAGGAAAATAGGTTCCGTTGGGGTACTGTGGAGTCCATTTCCTAGCCTTGCTATAGCACATAACACGTATTTTCAATAGCTTAGCCAAGACATCTACAGTCATACCAGCAACGTTATCACTCATTTTATGATCATTTCGGCACAATGCTTCGTCTGTTCGATTTCGTAAATATCTGGAAAAATATTACGATTATAAATAACATGCATTATACAAATGTAATTTACTTTTCGCTTCAGATGTAGAATTATTCATTTTTAATGTGCTAGTGTAAAAAACTTAAAATGAATTAGTTTAAGTTAAAAGTAAGGAAATTAAAATGATTATTATGAAAGAATTGAATAATTTTTTTAAACATGACATTTAAATGCTACGAACCAGAACTCAGAAAAATTCATCAACCACAATTTATTGTTTATTTCATTTTAAAACAATGTCACATTTCTACATTGAAAGTAGAAAGATCTGTATCGTTAAGTATTGACTAGTAATAACTAACACCTCCACGTAGATCAAGTTATTGGTTACACCAGCTAACCGGTCCACCTACTAACATTAGGCCATCCACAAACTTCCTACCTCCTATCACCCCATGTAGATAAGATTTCATAACTCGCTACATCTTCCATTTACATATTGTGCAAGAAATATTTTCATCTAAAAACCCGGTCGCATTACTGAAACCAAATATCAAAATATTGTAAATTATGTCCAGCTTTTTGTGTTGGAATTACGGTGACGTCACGAATTACTTCTGAATACTAGCTGTTTCATTTCCTTCAACTTCGCGTAGATGTAAAAATAATCGTGTCATAATTAAGCATCCTATATGAGACATGTCCCGTTAAACATAACTTTAAATTAGAAAATGATTTACCCTGGAATACACCACAGGATATCCATTTATATTCATAATCCTTCTTGTTGTGAATAAAGCCAATCGCAGTTTTCTTATGTGAGGTTGAAGAGAAGGACGACGATGGGGCTCCAGCATCAAGGCTACGTATCCTGGCACGATTGACGTGACTTCTTTATAAAAATTCATCGATCGAGGTGATATCTGAAAATTCAAAACCTGAAGCATCGGTTGGTGCATTTTCTTGAGTAGAGACTAAACTGAAGCTATCGTTGACTGGGGCAACTCCAGTGGCATACAGACATTCTGTACGATTAAAAGTCTTCTGTGCTGCTGAGCCTTCTTTTACTGAATGAAGCACAGCTGTAAACTGTGAACGTATAGACCACAGTTCAGTGGTCTTTAGTGCGGGAAGGAGACGCCAGAGAAGCAGACGAGGAGGTCCTGGAGCCGGAAGGAAGATGACACGCGCTGGCTCTGGCATTGGAAGCTGAAGATACGAAACCGAATTAAAAAAAGAAATATGTTCCATCATATTACGCGCCTGCGATAATAATGTTATAAAGCAGCGCTGTCCAACTTATACCGAGAGACGTTTTCTATATCCTATAAATCAATCAGGTCGGCACGATATAGATTCTTGCAAACTTTTACCCGACGGATAAAAAAAAAGGTTATTCATTTTGTTGTATCATATTTTGATTTTCATCAACTTCTAATTTTTGGTTTCAGAATTCTATATTTTGATATTTTTTTTAAGCTTAAAATTTGAATGGCATATTACGTTATTTAAAAAAAGTATTTTAATACTTCGTTTTCAAGTAAAATGTTTCCCTAGTGTAATGTATGACTGGGTAATTCCAACAAAACTTTATTTCTCTCACCAGACAATCTACGTCAAATATCAATTGAGACAGCATAAATGTCTGACACAAAGTTGTGCTTCCCACATTTGATGACTTTTTGATTCAAAATGTACAGAAAAGAAAATTATCAGTACAAGACTTAAAGAACGTTTGACTTCTCTGTTTTAAGAAAAAGCTATTTGCACTAATATAATATAATATCTGTTTTAATTCATGGCGACATTCCACCAATTTGTTGATTATAGAAGTATATTACCAAACAACTGATTGGTTAACTGATATTACCATAAACTAATTGGTTAATGAACTTAGTAATCTGACATCCAATTGCATCAAAATAATTAAAATGTTTCTAGAATTCAAGCGCTACAGACCATTGGATTGTATCCTCCATATTCATACGCTTACGCTTTTGCATGGGGTAAGCGGGTATTCCCAAATCACATACTTAAAAGTGAAACTTTCTCACATTTTGGAATCAATTCGTCCATGACACTTCGATACAATTGTACATTCAAGTAAAATTACAAGTCTGTGCGACATGTGGAACTGAGTTTGAATTTCAATTCCGTCCAAAATCAACCAAAGAATGTATATATCTTTTCAATATCTCAATATTAATGAATACTTTAAAATTATTCACTATTATCAACGATAATTAATGAAAACATGTTATCCAACATTGAAAGAATATATTATGTAATATCGTAAAACATTAGATTTTCAATGCAGTAAAAGTGAAATATCCTTAAAGTCTTAGATTATTTCGGAATGCAGCATGGTACTTAATGCTTTGTACTTGCACCTTAGGTTTGCGCCATGTCCTCAGCGCTTGAGGCTTCGCAGGGAGCACCATCAGAGGCAGCTGAGAGTCGATATAAGCTAGAGCCGAAGCGCGAGAATCCCTTGGCGTCAACACAATCGTCACCAGCAGCTGCGACGGGTGTCTCTCCGTCGCCGCGGATAGCACTTGCGCTAGAAGCCGAATCTTGGAGGCCCTCTGCGGTATATCTGCAGCCAGTGCATGTCGGCCACTGGGTCGTGAGGCGCTATCGTCGATAACGCTTGGTAACGAAGCCAGGAACAATAACAACAACATGATCATTGATGAAGTAGAAGAAACAATGAAGAGTGAATTCTCCATTCGATGATCCTGTGAGGTATATCATGATATATGATTAGTCACTCTGACAGCAGATGATTTGATAATGAAGACAATATATGCATTTAGGAAAATTTGTTTCTGAAATGTGAATGGATTTCAATGTTGAATTTTGTAGGTGTTTTGGATGTTAAAAGTGAACGCTCCAAAAGTGACGTTTATACAAAAATGAGAATTCACAACATGGATAATACAATGAAGGAATGTGGGGAAGGAATTGAAAATATATTTTAAGGAAAACCGTGTCGTCTCAAGGAAAACGTGTGGTCTCTTAAAATGTGACGTGATCAACACGCGTTTCCCTTCATCATGAATTGTTAAAATTTTTATACTGAATATGCAATAAGTCAATTTAAATTGATCCAAGTAAATGTATGATAGTGTGTGAATTCACAAGAAAACAGCTAGCTTTCCCAAATTCAAGACCGCTTTTTCATTTTACTTGCAGCAAAACGTTTGTTTTTCATTTTCCACATCATTTACAGAAATTACTGCTCCTCTGCTAAATACGACTATTGATACACCAGAATTTCACAAATCACCTCCACAAGCAGTGTTATTTTTAATTCACGGAAAAAAATGTTAATAGTTTTGTGTTTTTTTTTCTTCCATAGACCCAGCAATTTACCTTTAAACATTTTCATTAGTTCACTCAATAAATATGAAAAAAATATAAATAACTACTAGAGCTATAAAATACAAAACTTTGCTGAAATCGATGATTGAAGAATGTAAAGAAAATAAGTTAACTTGTTCTAAATTCTACTTGCAAATGAGATATTTACCTGAACGTTTCTTGGTTTCACAAAGTCAAATTCTCTACGCTGAGAGTAGGACACAAATGTGGGCGATGGAAGGAAGTGCGCCACGGATTTCTCCCACACTTAAAGAAAATGAAAAAAATAATGATCGAGTGAATTCGTATGTTCCTTTGTCGAATAGCTGTCTAATGCATTTGGCGTGTCAGGATGTTTTGTTAGAGGGGTAGATAAAACTTCCCTAACGTACATGCTTCACAGTTACGTGTTGTGATCTAGGCGCTGATATCTGATACAACAGAACACGATGTTACAGTCCATCAACTAAAATGTTTTGCTAATGTCGCGTAGATACGTCCAGCGGCACTCGAGTAGCCATTTGAACATCGTACCGGACACAAATTGGTGACTTAGCTTATTACGTCTATATAAGCCCGATGCTCAAGGCATCTGTGTAGAACGGTTGTAGCTTTGCGCCGCATATGTTCTGTCGCTCCTTACTTGCCACTACAGAGTTCAGAACAGAAATAACCCACCCCTGCTCGACGCCAAGCCCTAAACCCTTTAGAGTTCAAAACAGACCTGATCAACGACTGCTCACTTCCAAGTCCTAAACCCTTCAGAGTTCGAAACAGTCCAGATCGGCCTCTGCTCAAGATATCGTCCTTGAGTACTGGGTTGGGTATTCGAAATTAAATCACCCTTCCTCATCACGAGAATTTACATTATATCCGATTTCGTGCGGAGATATTTCTTTGAGGTCAATCATATTTACTATAGAAGATAACATAAAAAATTTGTCTGTGTTAAGCGAGTTCAAATTGAGAACGGCATATGGCAAAGACAGACTATTTTTTTATCTCCAATTTTAGTTGTATACAGACTTGAATTATCTGTGATGTCAATAAATGAGTTTCCGTTCATGAAATAGTTAAAATGTTATAGCTTTATTTTGTATTACTTCCTGTCCTATCATTTCATAAATAGATGTGGTCATAAATTTTCAGAACTTTATTGTATGTTCATGAGTGTGTCCACCTACAATCAAGTAAATTTTTTTTATGATATAATATGAATTGTATTCAATATATTGGCGTCTAATAAATAAGAAGAGGGCGATAAATCTACACATTTCTCTACTAAAGATAAAATATTTATGGCATGATTCCTAGAAACAATTTCATCAATAGTACACAAAATATATGTCCCCATGGTTCTCAAACATTTTGTTAAAAAAGTATTCCGGAGCATAATCAGGTATGGAAGTGAGCAAAAATATGGCTGGACATCTGATAGTATTTTAATCCTTTACACTATGTAAACCATATGTTTAATTTGTTTTGATAGTTGCCATGTTATAAATGGAACTTTTATATTAGTATAAATTTCACATGTTTTTACCAAAATGTATCATGCTTTCTTCAATATACAAAGTACGTGCATTTATTCAATACATGTTATACACATACATCATAACAAATGTGTGACCAGACATTATCGATAGATAGTTCGAATGAAGATACTGACGAACCAAATCACCGGAAAATTTCGTTTTCTAGTAGATTTCTTCCTCATAATAATTTTTACTAAGGTATTACAATTTTCTAAATCCATAATGTTACCTAATACTCAATTCCGTTCACGCAGACGTATTTAACATTACTTTACATCATCACATATGTTACTGATGCTATTATTTTACATCATCACATTATTTTACATCACATATGGTTTTGTAAATGATCTCTCATGTACATTTCATATCGACTGTTGCGTATTGTTTGTATCAGAAATTTGAAATTTCTTAGGAAGTCACATAAACGTCTTTGCCAAACTCCATAAGAAAAAATTCAAAGAATCAACTACTCAATTTTTAAAATTACCGTATAAATAGAGTGACACAAATACATTAATTAATTCTATTAACTTATAAAGAACAAATTCATAAAAACCCTTCTTTTTTTCGTGAATACGTGAAATTTTCTTCTCGCATTGTGCCTTTCATATACGGAGTATCTATCTACACATCTAGTAAAATTGTTTTTCTCACCTTTATTGAATAAGGAACTGGTTAAATTCTCAATACTTGCTTTAAAATACTAACCTACTGTACTTCTATTGAGCCATGATATAGGTTGAAAAAAACCGAAAAAACTTTGGAAACCTAGAATGTAAATGGACTGTACAAAACACAAAAATTTAAGATCTCCCAAAGTGTTTTAAAGGATCGGAAATGTTGTCAATTTTTGCAGCAAAACTCTCAGTGAGATATTTGTAAGTTTTCATGTTCTTTTTTCTCCTAACTCAGATGTTGATCCTAGACAAAATGTTACACGAACTGAAAGATTGGAAAGCTACTAAAAGGATAATATAACGTAGGACCCAACAAATGTACAACCTCGTGGAAAGGTGATTTTAGGGTATCTTTGAGGGAACATGATATAGAGATGAACGATATTGATATAACTTTCTTTTTTTTATTTTCAGATTTGCTACATTATATCCGATTTTTTCAATTACAGATAAATTAAAACACATTTTCTTTTTTAAATCAAACTTTCCACTTTTTGTTCACAAACATTCAAATTGTGACAAGTAGTGATGAACATATTTGCATATTCATTATTGACTATATTCCCAACTATGGTTGGAGAGACAAGCGAATAAAAAGACTAAAGACGGAGTAATCAATTCAGAAAAGCGAAGTTCGTTTGTAATTAACCATAGTTCTTTACTATTCAAGAAATCGCATTTAATTATGTTTAAAAATTTGTAGTCATTTTTTTTAATTATTTAGATTTTATTTTGCGTATGCTCATTTGAAGATTATTAAGCTAAAGATATAATTAATAAAGAAATAAAAAATATAGTGTGAAAACCTTTTATAATATTTCGCTTTTGCAGTAAACATATTAAACATTGATAAAAATTTCATAAATGTGAACCTGGAAATTTGTGTCTTGATACATTCTTAATTGAAATATTTTACATTTGCACATTATGTCTATATCAGGAATACTTTTGTGATGACTTATACCTGCATTACATTTATAATATGCATACGATAGCGAAAACATCTAATTAATCTAGCGTCTAATAATAAAATACATAATAACGAAATATGTTAATTACATATTATTTTGTCAGGCCAAATATCCACAATACGGCTCGCGTTCACGTTAAACTACATTTTTGGTGCAAAATAGATGTTAGATAAATATAGTTTATAAGTATTACATATTGAAATAACCGAATATCTAAACTCTGCCGTCAAAGACAATGCACAGTCATTAGGAATAACAGATTATTTTTAATTATTCAACCGTCCTTATTCCGTATTTAGTTAATCAACCATCCGTGTACTATACCTAAACATTACATATTTTTAAGAATCTGAGGAAAGAATTTGTGAAAAGACGTCTAAGTGATGACATAAAATATGATTGTCTGAGATTGTAAATTTGTTTTCACTGACAATAACATCTCAAAATGGAGTGTAAATATATAGTCTTTAACTCCTAATTCTTTTTTTTTTTTGGTGCACGGTTAATTAATATTGAACAAAGTATCTTATAAAAATTAACCCATTCCAATAGGGTAGAGCCTTAATTTAAATTTTTGTTTACATTGTATTTATTTTACAAAGTAGAAGCGTGTAACTTACTCTCGAACGTAAGAGCGTTGATAAAACATTATATTCTCTGTATGACGAACTACAACTTTACGTCTCCAACGCAATAAATACGGTAAAGAGTATAAATTATGATAATATTTTCGAAGCCTTTGTTTCGTTGTTCTTTTTCTATTAACAACTTTCATGTTTTTCTTTCTCTCTCTCCAAGTCCAAGTGAAAAGCTCTGCCGCAAAAACAAAACAGTTAATCAGATGTCCCGCTCCCAGAATGTAGAACGCCATACGCACGTGTCTCCATCCCAAGGGATATGGCTTAAAAACTTCGATGCCTGGTGAAATCATTCGTAAATTATAGTAATGCATTGATTTCCAAAAGTAACGTTCGTTAGCAGTGTTCAAGATATCCGTTTCCACCATTCGTTGTATCAAGCGGTTAATCTTGCGTCCAAGAGGCCAATCTTTACGGGATAAATAACTTCGGAACGATGTGGTACTGACGCACTCCTCGACACGAATCAGCTTCGGGAACCTGCCATATTAGAAATACATATTATGGTTTATATACAAGTACTTAATGTGATAAGACAAACCTGTAGTACAACAATATCATAATTGAATCAAAGTAAATAAAATACTGTTAAAAATGGTAAAAAATGAAAAGCCACCTTGCGCACTCCATGTGAACATGACAGTGATTCGATGTTTCATAAATGGTGTACAATCAATATAATAATATGGTCTGTGCAAGTATATTACTCAAAGGGAGATTTGACTATGTTAAAATTATCAATGTATTAAATTTCATTTTATATCTTAGGAAGCTTAAATAAAAATTTTAAAAAATTGAAGAACAATTCTTATAACTTATCATACGTATCATATAATCACTTTTAATCGAATCTGTTAATAATAAATTGGAAAATTACGTCTCAGATAACACACACAAATGTCATTTCCGTGGGCACTTAGCATTGATCACAGCTACCTCTAAAATGTGTACCACACCTTCGAACTCATAATTCTACGAAAAATGGCAATGTACAAATGGTAATGGCCACTGACTCATCTAATTTCGTCTTCAGTTTGTTGACGAAGCTAAGAATGTGTTTGTAAACGAGAAAATTCGTTTCACAAATAGATTCTAATTAAAATCTTTAAATGTTAAAATTTCAAAAAACGATGGATTTTTTTTGTTAATTCAAATTTGGGTTCTACATACCATAAAATAATAGTGTTTAAGGAGAAATTTTATAATTCTTGATGGCTCAAAGGGTCATTATTGGAAATAATAAACCGGTTATCCATAAAAACTAAATTCATAAAATCCAGTTTCCATATAATTCTGAAAACCTTAAAAAAACAATATGTGTGCAGAGTTTTATTATTTTGAATTAATGCAACAGCTTTTCGAAGAAAATATTCGTTTGTAAAACAATATAAACGTCAAGTGAAAGTAATAGTTTGTTGTTGGTTTGTTGGTTCGGGTTTGAGGGCTCGTCAACATCGAGGTGATTAGAGCCAAAGTAATAGTTTTAATCACTCCCCTTCCATCTTCGCAAACCTCACCACTTGCACAAAAATGTGTGAAATAGGAAACAATTTTTACTACTAATTTTCTCAATTCCTTGTACCACTCCCTAATCCTCCAAAAGTTCAGCACAAGACTGAGATTCAAAAGGTGAGGGTACGTGCTTTTTAACACCACAGCTTGATAAATGCAAATCCTTATTTCTCTCCAGAAACATGTAATAACGGCAAAAATATTGTTTGTGTGCCTTCTTCTAAGGTGTTATTCGCAACTCGGAGATCTCAGATATACAAGTGTAGTGTTCACATTACCCATATTGCTTTGAAGGTTTCGGAGTCTTTTCATCAAACAATGAAGGTTAGACTTTTGGTGTCTGTACTTACGAAATTCACGTATGAATCCACGTACGCTCGTGAAGTAATCTTTTAATTTTTACAATCTAGAAGACACTCACAAAACTCTCCACCAATTCTTTATTTTCATGTATTTTGATTTGAAAAATGAGATAAATTTTGTAAAAGAAGTTTTAGATGCAAAATAATCTAGCAATCTATTTTTAGTACTGTTTGCAAATAACCACTAGAGTGAGTATCTCAGAGTGGGGTCATGACAAATGATTATAAAGATACATCATTAACATTTTTTAAAACGTTATAACACATGACAAGAAAATATTACACAATTTGTTGCATATGGCATGTAATAATTATTTTTAAAAATTTTCATGTATAGATGGCGCTCGGCAAAGACGAAAATCTATGAAGTTAGTGAAATGCATCATTTGTCAAACATTCTATTTTCAGGGAATAGTCATAAAACGAAACAAAATCACAGGAATACATCAAATATATAATTTCACAGAGATATTTTAGAATTATCTTCGTATCGCACAAACGAATATTTATTGTTTATCTAACCCTCAAAAATTTATTGTTTTTATTCAAATGTTCTTATAACTTTTCCCTTTCATTTGATATGTATATTAAATAAAGACTAATTATTAAAAGAGATTTCAAAAGCAAAAGATTCAAGGCTAACACACAGTATTTCTCACTTGTCATTTTTAATACAGGTGAATTTTAAAACAATGGCGAGAAATACCATAATCAAGGACGAGATCTTCAAAAATATACGAATCATACGACGAGTACATACCCGTTATCCATTAGAAACGTATTCTGGAGTACATATGGAACTAAATTATCTCCCAATACGAATCCTCTTTTGTGACATTTCTCAGTGTTTGTGGCCATCTTAACCAACCATGGAATTCCATTATGACCTGTAAACTTCCGTCCAAGGCGATTCATCACTGGGTCCTGAACTTCGAACAGACGCCCCATCTCCACAACACCATACAATGTATCCAACGCATTATCCACATCGTGTAGCGTCGTCAATGGTGATTCGCGTTGCGGGACGGACAGGTAGCTAGTGGATTTACTCTGGAGTGCAGTGAGTAACACCACGCCAAGCAAAGCTGTTCCCCCACGAAGAAGTCGGAGGCGTGTATTACCATGGATCTAGAAGTACGACACTGCAATGATTGTCTTTGTTTACCTATTCATTCTGTGTGTCTATTTACCAGGTGAATATTTGAAAACGTTACGGCAGCATGGGGAACTGGAAACAATAAATTGGACAAAAATTGATACTTATAGTGACGATTTATAAATTATTTGTTGAGTTGACATGTGAAATGTCAACGATACAGACAGACAATTTAAGAATAATCTGGTCCAGAAAGATAAGCATCCAGACACAGTTATTGCAACGAAAGAAGAGAAGAAAGAAATAGAAGAAGGAAAGTAAAGAGACGAGTGATAATTTTCCAAAAAACTAGACACCAGTAATGACAATGTTGGGTATGAGTTGAGAAATGAGAACTGAAAATGTAAAAAAAAAATATCTCATAAAAAGAAAATGATAGAAATAAAATTGGAGAGACTGTCTATCGTTATATTAATAATTAAGATATAGAACAAGATAGTTTTTGGAGACATTCATGGAAAATATTCCTGAGCAAGAGCTAAGGATTACAGATAAGTACAGAGGATGATGAACTAAAAATATAATAATCAATGCAAAATAGAACACCTTTGTCATTTCTGTTTAAATGTGAGAAACGTTTTTCGGTTGGGAAGAATTTATTAATACCATAGGCGAAATGCGACTGATGAAAAATATTGGCGCCATTGCAATTCAGCAACTAGCGGAGTTCGTTCTGACGAATTAACAGAAGCACGAAATAAAATGAAATAAAATCTTTCGAAAATGACGGAAAGAAAAAATGCTTTGCAATGTCTTAACTACGTAATCCCATTGTCGCAATCTACATAATTTACCAATTTCATCTCCAATGAAACTTGGTCAGTTTATTAAATAAATCATTATCCTGTCATACAAAGGATAATTTTCCAAGTAGTTTTTTTATCTTACAAGATAAATAACATGTATTTGGTCATACAAATTTCAACTTCTGAGAGAAATGCTGCTATTGCAGTGTGTTTGTACCCTATAGACAGAAAATATAATTTTGAAAAATATTCGTTAATATGCTTTTGCTTTTGCTTCACCTTAGATCTATAACAGACATTGCCAAGAATTCCTATCGACAATAATACAGAAATATGCACTTTATATATAGAACTATTTACTTAAAGTTGTAAAAATGACCAGTCTCTCGATTCATAATTTTTGAGTTTTCGTAATTAATATTTGAACGGATAAAAGGAGTTACAAAAATCACTTATGAAGTGTCATGAGCCGGTAAACGGTTATTTGAGTAAAGTACTTAATTCAAAACACTTCACGATAATAATTTTTGAGCAGCAGTACTTATATAAGAAAGTAAACATGTAATATATTAATGTTTGAAGTAGTGAACATAATATTTTCTACAAATTTAAATTTAAATATATTCGTGAAGTCTATGCCATGAAATTACTAAGCACTTCACACCAAGAACCTCAATGACATCCAGCTAATTTTTTAAATACTGATTCAACTAATTTAATGCGTCAGAATATATAATTTGCATTTAATGAAAGAAAAAAATATCGATAATGGCAGGTAAAAAACAGATTTATTGCTTTTGAATTTGAAGATGTGTTTTTTCATACATTTTGACTTTTTGTAAAGAATAAGTTAGGAATATACGTATTCTAAACTCTCTATGTTATTTATTCACTTATCCATTATTTTTATTTCGTCTGTTGAAGATGGTTTTCGGGTAAAATTTGCTAAAAAGAATCAAATCTAACAAGAAAAATCTACGAGAATTTTTTACTCAGAAGCGTGCTTTTTAAAATCACCATTTTCTGGAATATTGTAATTAGTACAGCGAAGAAAATATTTTGTTGTAATTCGTTTCAATAAAATACATTTATATTTAAATATTGGATTGTGTAACAAAAACAGAGAACAGAAGTAGAAAATATGAGTTCAAAATTTAGGAAGAACAAAAAATATGTGAATAAATTATTTTAAAAAATGGCAAAAACATCCCATAATTAATAACATAAATTTCACACAACATATAATCTTTTGAATTATCTGAAGAATTACACATAACGCCATACCTTATACAAACCCGTGATGAATATGGACAGTGTCTTGATATGTAAAAGGAGAAGTCCTCCCTTCTCTCCAGAAAGAAACAAAGTTAATGCAAGCGCGGAGATAGAGAACACAGTTGTCACTTGTGCAGCTGTAGAAAAGGTGTTCACTAAACTCTCCACGAATGGTATTATTGGTGGTTTACAAGTATAAATGCAAACCTTTTGTAACTGTCAAGAAAGAATAATTACATGTTATTAATTACAAATTTATTTGGGAGATTATTGAAGACAAATATTTATACCATATAATTTTACATCCGCAAAAGTAAAGTTAGGTGATTTGGAAAACGTTCGGTGCAAAGTATTTTTTCTTTCAAGTTCATACAATTTATAAATTGTCCTTTCTGTAGGGGTATACTACTTTGATTCTATCAGTTGTTGATTGAGAGAGAAATCTGCACAATGAGAACAATATATGCATGCAGTAGCGTATCTATAGGGTGTACAAAAGGAGTCATAGCCCGTTGTACATGAACTATTAACAGATAATGATATAATTGACCACTTAAAACAATATATTTGGTTACTATTGTTAGTACTTAGTTATTATTTTACTGTTAACATTGATATACGAATTTTTACATGCTATAAACAATTATAGGATGAATTCTTTTTTTCACTACGGGCTTTTGAGTCATGGGTACATGTTAAAGTTTTTATTGTTGTTAAAACTCAAACTATGTAATGTCTTGATAGGAATGTGCAATATAATTGTAAAATAAAACTTGAAAACACGAAAGATTTTTATTGTTAATTCATCAGTATTCTTTCAGTAGAAAACGTGTAGAAAACAATATCGGACAAATATTCGCCAAAGTTTTGTTGACGAACTTTGTCTCTCTTTACGACCATTTTTAGCACTTTTCTGCACGTAACTCGATCGATTTTCGCATTGACGCGTTCAATTTGGTCCTTGAACTAAGGACCTGCGGTCCGTTATTTAGGTTAAACGCGTGACGTCATGCAATCCCACAGGAAAAAGTAACTCGGCGTCGTGTCCCAAGGTCTTGGGAAGATCGCTGAAGATGACATTCTTAAGGAGGTAAGATCGTTACATTGTCATCCACATTTTAGTTTTCCAAGACACAATCGAGTATAAATAATGTCAGTTGGCTGTATTGGTTGCGTGATTTGAACACTGTAAGTATGTAAATGAAGATCGTCGTTCCGGAATTGCTGCATGGTGCTTCTCTAAATGCTTATATCTTGCGATCTTAGGTGAGACGAGGTTCGGAGACTTCGGTCTACTCACTTACCAATGGGAGTAAAATTTTCAGCTCACCGAACAATACTAACTCGCTTTGGTGTCTTAACAACAGCAATTGAACCACATAGCACAAACATTTTAATTATTCGTTGAACTGTCGATAAATCAGGTATGTTTTGCAGACCGAAAATTGTCACAATAAACGAACGTTTTTTGTAATGGTAAAACATTTTCAATATGTTGATGACGCTTTATTGGAAAGTAAAGTAATTCATTTTCCCTAACCGAATCTCTCTAGATGCCAGATGAGCAATAACTTGGGTTGTCAACCAACTAGAATAAAAATGACACGGAATTAAAATTTGTTTTCATAATTACGACACACAACCACATACAAAAATGGGAAATCAAATGTCTTTAAAACAATAACAAAAACAAAAAAAAACGTAAGTATGAATAAAACACTTCCCAAACAGGCGAATCTAAATGTACAACAAATATTCATGGTCAAAATGCTCGTTCTATTAGAGAACACATTAATGACACAAAGACAGAATGTGTAATGACGATAAAAATTATTTAAGAGAGTAAAGAGACAAATTATGTTTTTCATTTACTATCACACTTAATAAAGAGAATCGAAGATCGTTTGTCACCAAGTCATCCCGAGTTCAATTTCCAGATGAGGAAGTATAAATTTTTTCATTTTAATATATAATTTTAAATAGCAGTGAAATGGAACGTTCACATTATGCGGCTAATAACCGCCCTCTACGATTAACAACCGCAGTTGTTTCTCGGATACAGCAATCAGGATCCTATCTAGAAGCTGTTCCTCCGATCTCGGTAAAATTCACGATGTGTCTAGAGAGACATACGAACTATGTCTAACTCGCGCTCATCATTAACAGGCTGAAAGGAGATACATTCATACAAAAAATATTGAAAAGTGTGCAAACTGCCATACTAACGGAACATATACGATAGAAGTGACACATAACGTATTACGATCATTTTACATTCAAAAACCCCAAATAAAATTGTTCAATACATTATGAATTACCTGATGCGGCAAGAAAACTTGAAAGTTCTTCCACCAGTGCAGCTTTTCATTCACGCTGGAGAGCAGAAAATCTGCTTTCCCGTGAAGGAGGGCGGCAGCGAGAGGAGAATAGGTTCCGTTGGGGTACTGTGAAGTCCATTCTTCAGCCTTGCTATAGCACAGTACACGTATTTTCAAAAGCTTAGCAATGATATCTACAGTCCCGGCAAAGCTGTAATGTCCCATTTTATGATTATTTCTACACATGGCTTCATCTTTTTGATCTTGCGAATATCTGGAGTAATATTACAAACACAGATTATATAAATAAAGTTCACTTTTTAGACGTAGAATTATTCCTTTTTAATGTGCTAGTGTAAAATACTCAAGACGAGATAGTTTAAGTTGAAGGTTATGAAATTAGAATGATTATTATGAAAGAATTTAACTTTTTCTTCAAACATGAGATTTAAATGCTAAGGACCAGAACTCACTATAATTCATCAACCACAATTTATTGTTTATTTTATTCTAAAACAATGTCACATTTTTACATTAAAATTAGAAAGATCTGTATATTTAAGTATTGACAAGTAATTACTAACACCTCCTCGTAGTTCATGTTATTTGTTACTCCAGTTAACCGGTCCACCTACTAACATTAGCCCCTACCACATCCTTTCTACATCCTATCACCCCATGTAGATAAGATTTATTAACACGCTATGTCTCCCATTTACATATTATGCAAGAAATATTTTCATCTAAAAACCCGGTCGCATTACTGAAACCCAATATCAAAATATAGTAAATTATGTCCAGCTATTTGTTTTGGAATTACGGTGACGTCACGAATTACTTCTGAATACTAGCTGTTTCATTTCCTTCAACTTCGTGTAAATGTAAAAATAATCGTGTCATAATTAAGCATCCTATTTGAGACAAGTCCCGTTAAACATGGGTTTAAATTAGAAAATGATTTAACCTGGAAAACACCACAGGATATCCATTTATCTTCATAATCCTTCTTGTTGTGAGTAAAGCCAATCGCAGTTTTCTTATGTGAGGTTGAAGAGAAGGACGACGAAGGGGTTCCAGCATCAAGGCTACGTATCCCGGCACGATTGACGTAAGTTCTTCAAAAAATTCATCGACCGAGGTGATATCTGAAGAGTCAAAATTTGGTGATTTTTCTTGACTAGAGACTAAACTAAAGCTATTGTTGTCTGGGGCAACTCCAATGGCATACAGACACTCTGCACGAGCAAACGCCTTCTGCGCTGCTGAGCCATCTTTCACCGAATGAAGCACAGCTGTAAACTGTGAACGTATAGACCACAGTTCAGTGGTCTTCAGTGCGAGAAGGAGACGCCAGAGAAGCAGACGAGGAGGTCCTGGAGCCGGAAGGAAGATGACACGCGCTGGCTCTGGCATTGGAAGCTGAAAAGACGAAACCAAAATGAAAAAAGTAATGTTCCATCATATTACGCATCCAGCGATAATAATGTTTTAAATCAGCGCTGTCCAACTTATCCCGACAGACATTTTCTATATACTTTCGATCAATCAGGCCGGCACGAAATAGATTTTGGCAAAATTTAACTCCACGAATAAAACAAGAAGGTCAATTATTTAGTTGTAACATATTTTGATTTTTATCAACTTCTAATTTTTGGTTTCAGATTTCTATATTTTTATCTTATTATCAAGCCGGAAAATTGAATGGTATAATCCGTTATGTAAAAATAGTATTCTAATACTTCGTTCTCAAGTAAACTTTTTCGCTAGTGTAATGTATGACTTGGTAATTCTAACCAACTTTTCTATTTCTTTCACCATACAATCTACGTCAAATATCAATTCTGACAGCATAAATGACACAAATTTGTGCTTCCCAACATTTGATGACTTTTTGATGCAAAATGTACTGAAAAGAAAATTATCAGTACAAGACTTAAAGAAAGTTTGACTGCTCTGTTTTAAAGACAGCTATTTGTACTAATATAATATAATATCCGTTTAAATTCATGGCGACATTCCACCAATGTGTTGATTATAGAAGTATATTACCAAACAACTGTTAATTGGTATAATGAACTTAGTAATCTGACATCCAATTGCATCAAAATAATTTAAATGTTACTGATATGCTAGCGCTAAAGACCATTCGATTGTATCCTTCATATTCATACTCTTACGCTTTTTCATGGGGTAAGCGGGTATTCCTAAATCACATACTTCAAAGTGAAACTTTCTCACATTTTGGAATCAATTCGTCCATGACACTACGATACAATGGTACATACTCGTACAATAAACTTTCAAGTCCGTGCGACATGTAGAACTGAGTTTGAATTTCGATTCCGTCCAAAATTAACCAAAGTATGTATATATCTTTTCAATATTTTCAATACTATTGAATACTTTCATCGTAATTATTCAATATTTTCAACGATAATTAATGAAAAGATGTTACCCACCATTGAAAGAATATATTATGTAATATCGTAAAACATTTAATTTTCAATGCAGTAAAAGTGAAATATCCTTAAAGTCTTAGATTATTTCGGAATGCAGAATGGTACTTAATGCTTTGTACTTGCACCTTAGGTTTGCGCCATGTCCTCAAGGCTTGAGGCTTCGCAGCGAGCACCATCAGAGGCAGCTGAGAGTCGATATAAGCTAGAACCGATGCGCGCGAATCCCTTGGCGCCAACACAATCGTCACCAGCAGTTGCGACGGGTGTCTCTCCGTCGCCGCGGATAGCACATCCGCTAGAAGCCTAATCTTGGAGGCCCTCTGCGGTATATCTGCAGCCAGTGCACGTCGGCCACTGGGTTGTGAGGCGTTATCGACGCTAACGCTTGGCAACGAAGCCAGGAACAACAACAACATCATGATCATTGATGAAGTAGAAGAAACCATGAAGAGTGATGTATCCATTCGATGATCCTGTGAGGTATATCAAAATATATGATTAGTAACTCTGACAGCAGATGATTTGATAATGAAGACAATATTTACATTTTAGGAAAATTTGATTCTGAAATGTGAATGTATTTGAATGTTGAATTTTGTAGGAGTTTTGGATGTTAAAAGTGAACGCTCCAAAAGTAAATTTTATACAAAATTAGAAATCCAAACATGAGTGAGAAATGAAGGAAAATTGGGATGGAATTTAAAAAATATTTTGAGGAAAACTGTGTCGTATCAAGGAAAAAAAATGGACACTTAAAATGTGACGTGAACAACACGCGTTTCGCTTCATAATGAATTGTTAAAATATTGATTACTGAATATGCACAAAGTCAATTTAAATTGATCCATGTAAATGTATGATAGTGTGTGAAATCACAAGAAAACAGCTAGCTTTCCTAAATTGAATTACGCTTTATCATTTTACTTGCAGCAAAATTTTTGTATTTCATTTTCCTTATCATTTACAGAAATTACTTCTCGTCTGCTAAATACGACTATTGATACACCAGTATTTCACAATTCACCTCCACTAATAATGTTAATAAAATATTTTTATTTTCTTCCATAGAGCCAGCAATTTAACTTTTAAACCTTTTCATTTGTCACCCATAACTATGAAATAAATTATAAATAACTGTCAGAACTATAAAATACAAAACGTTGTCGTAATCGATGATTGACGAATCTACAAAAAAACAGTTAACTTGTTCTAAATTCTACTTGCAAATGAGATATTCACCTGAACGTGTCTTGGTGTCACAAAGTGAAATTTTCCACGCAGAAAGTAAACACAAATGTGGGCGATGGAAGGAAGTGCGCCACGGATTTTTTTTCTACCTCCACCCCACTTAAAGAAAATGAAAAAAATTATGATCAAGTGAATTCGTATGTCCCATTGTCGAATAGCTGCCTAATACAGCTGGCGTGTCAGGATGTTTTGTTAGAGCGATCGATAAAACTTCCCTAACGTACATGCTTTACAGTTACGTGTTGTGATCAAGGCGCAATATCTGATACAACAGAACACGATGTTACAGTCCATCAACTAAAATGTTTTGCTAATGTCGCATAGATACGTACAGAGGCACTTGAGAAGCTATTTGAACATCTCACCGGGGACAAATTGGTGACTCAGCTCATTACGGCTATATAAACCCGATGCTCAAGGCATCTGGGCAGAACGGATTTAGCTTTGCGCCGCATATGTTCTGTCGTTCCTTACCTGACACTCCAGAGTTCAGAACAGAAATAACCGACCTCTGCTCGATTCCAAGCCCTAAACTCTTTAGAGTTCAGAACAGACTTGATCGGCCTCTGCTCAAGACGTAGTCCTTCAGTACTGGTAAACCTCACGGCTCCTGGTCCAGTCATCTACAACTCCTGATCCCGTAATTCACCTCTGACCGCCTGCTGCTCCGCATCTGCGAAGCACGCCGGCGTTATTCTCCACCGGAACGGTACGGGCGAGTCACGAGCGTGGAGCATTGCTTCCACCGGAGCTCTGGGTCACTGCCATAGCACTACTACGTAAGTACATTTCATGACTGAATAAACTGCTGTGGCCACAATTGGTAAACACCCTATTATTGCTTATTTTCATCAAATAGATTAGGGGTAGAGATGTCCTCAGGGACTTAATATTTAATTAGTTCGTAGTTGTGGTTTCAAAAGAATCCTCTTCCCTTTTAAACCACGCGACAAATGGTGTCCGTGTGGGGTATCAGAAATTAAATCACCCTTTCTCGTCACGAGAAATAATTTTATATTCGATTTCGTGCGGAAATATTTATTTGAGGTCAGTCATATTTACTGTAGAAGATAACGTAAAAACTTAGTCAGTGTTGAGCGAGTTCAAATAGAGAAGGGCATATGGCAAAGACATAATTATTTTTTTATCTCGAGTTTTAGTTGTATCAAGTCAATGTCAAACTATCCCACAAAAGGCCCCAATGGTGCGCAAGGCGGTCGCGGAGGGTAGAGATGCGCAATTGCTAGACTTCGGCACTAGAAGGAGTAGATGTGGTCAGCTTTTCCCTCCGACCGGTTTGACCCCAGGCTGGCCCCTTGTACTCATTTTACAGCATGCTGAGTAGTCCTGGGAGTCAGTCTGGATGTTGAGGTGTGATGAAAAATCCCCACCTCACCATCCAGCCAGCAGTTCAGCGCTCTACCCACTGAGCCACGCTGACTCCAGTTTGAGTAGTATACAGACTTGAATTATCTGTGAAGTCGATTAATGAGTTTTCGTTCATGAAATAGTTAAATCGTTATGACTTTATTTTGTATTACTTGCATTCCTTTAATTCCGTAATTAGAAGTGGTCATAAATTATTAGATCTTCCTTATATGATTCTCCATGTTTCCTCCTACAATCAAGTCACTTGTTTTTATGATAGAATATAAAATGTATTCAATATATTGCCGTTTAATAATTAGGAAGAGAGCGATAAATCTACACATTTCTTTGCTGAAGATAAAATACTTATAACATGATTCCTAGAGACATTTTCATCACTAAGTACAGAAATATATGTACCCATGGTTCTCAAACATTATGTTAAAAAAGTATTCTGGAGCATAATCGGGTATGGAAGTAAGCAAAAATATGGTTGGACATCTGATAGTATTTTAATCCATTCCACTATGTAAACCATATGTTTAAATTGTTTTGATAGTTGCCATGTTATTAATGGAACTTTTATATCAGTTTAAATTTCACATTTTTTTACCAAAATGTACCTTCTTTTCATTCAAAATAAAAAGTACGAGCAATTATTTAATTTATATTATACACATACATTTTGACAAATGTGTCACCAGACACTATCGATAGATAGTTCGAATGAAGATACTGACCAACCAAACAACCGGTAGATTTCAGTTTCTAGTAGATTAGTTCCTCATAATAATTTTTACTAAGGAAGTACAATTTTCTAAATCCATAATGTTACCTAATACTCAATTCCGTTCACGCAGACGTATTCAACATTATTTTACATCATTACATATGTTACTGATGCTATTATTTTACATCATCACAATATTATACATCACATATGGTTTTGTAAATGATCTCTCATGTACATTTCATATCGACTGTTACGTATTGTTTGTATCAGAAATTTGATATCTTATTAGGAAGTCACATAAACTACTTTGTGAAACTTTAAGAGAAAAAATTCAAAGAATCAACTAGTCAACTTTTAAAATTACCGTATAAATAGAGTGACACAAATACATTAATTAATTCTATTAACTTATAAAGAACAAATTCATAAAAACCCTTTTTTTTTCGTGAATCTGTAAAATTTTCTTGCTCGAATTGTCCCTTTGATATACAGTGTACCTATCTACAAATCAAGTAAAATAGTGTTTCCCCGACCCATTGAATAAGAAACAGGTTGAGTTCTCAATACATGCTTTGATTTACTAACACACTGTTCTTCTACTGAGCCAGGTAAAAGGTTGACCAAAAAAACCGAAAAAACTTTGGAAACGTAGAGTGTAAATGTACTGTACAAAACACAAAAATTGAAGATCTCCCGACGTATTTTGGAGGATCGGAAAGGTTGTCAATTTTTGCAGCAAATTCTCTCAGTTAGATATTTGTAAGTTTTCATGTTCTTTTTTCTCCTAACTCAGATGTTGATCCTAGACAAAATGTTACACGAACTGAAAGATTGGAAAGCTACTAAAAGGATAATATAACGTAGGACCCAACAAATGTACAACCTCGTGGAAAGGTGATTTTAGGGTATCTTTGAGGGAACATGATATAGAGATGAACGATATTGATATAACTTTCTTTTTTTTATTTTCAGATTTGCTACATTATATCCGATTTTTTCAATTACAGATAAATTAAAACACATTTTCTTTTTTAAATCAAACTTTCCACTTTTTGTTCACAAACATTCGAATTGTGACAAGTAGTGATGAACATATTTGCATATTCATTATTGACTATATCCCCAACTATGTTTGGAAGGACAAGCGAATAAAAAGACTAAAGACGGAGTAATCAATTAAGAAAAGCGAAGTTCGTTTGTAATTAACCATAGTTCTTTCCTATCCAAGAAATCACATTCAATTATGTTTAAAAATTTGTAGTCATGTCACAACTTTCATGTTTTTCTTTCTCTCCGTCCAAGTCCATGTGAAAAGCTCTGCCGCAAAAACAAAACAGCTGATCAGATGTCCCGCACCCAGTATGTAGAATGCCAAATGCATGTGTCTCCATCCTAAGGGATAAGGTTTGAAAATTTTAATGCCAGGTGAAACCATTCGTAAATTATGGTTATGCATAAATTTCCTAAAGTATCGTTTGCTGGCAGTGTTGTAGATATCCGTTTCCACCATTCGTTGTATCAAGGTGTTAGTCTTGCGTCCAAGAGGCCAATCTTTACGGGATAAAACACTTTGGAACGAGGTGGTGCTGACGCACTCCTTGACACGAATCAGCTTCGGGAACCTGACATATTAAAATACATATTACGGTTTATATTCAAGCACTTAATGAGATAAGACAAACCTGAAGTGCAACCTGAAGTACAGTTAAAAAAGGTAAAAAATGAAAAGCCACCATACGCACTCCATGTGAACATGACGGTGATTCGATGTTTTAAAAATGGGGTACAATCAATATAATAATATAGTCTGTGCAAGTATATTACTCAAAGGGAGAATTGATTATGTTAAAAATATCAATGTATTAAATTTCAGTTTATATCTTAGCATGCCTAAATAAAAATTTAAAAAAATTGAAGTACAAATCTTATAACTTATCATACGTATCATATAATCACTTTTAATCGAATCTGTAAATAACGAATTGGAAAATGATGTTTCAGATAACACACACTAATGTCATTTTAGTGTGCACTTAGCACTGATCACGGCTACCTGTAAAATGTGTACCACACCTTGGAACTCATAATTCTCCGAAACATGGCAATGTACGAATAGAAATGGCCAGTGACTCGTCTAATCTCGTTTTCAATTTGTTGACGAAGCAAACAATGTGTTTGTAAACGAAAAAATAAGTTTTACAAATAGATTCTCAATAAAATATTTCAATGTAAATATTCAAAAAACGATGGAATATTTTGTCAATTCGAATTTGGATTCTACATACCATAAAATAATAGTGTTTGAGGAGAAATTTTATAATTCTTGATGGCTCAAATGTTTATTATTGCAAAAAATAAACCGGTTATCCATTAAAACTAAATTAATAAAATCCAGTTTCTATATGATTAGGAAAACTTAAAAAAATCAATACATATGCAGAGTTCTTTTTTATTTTGACTTATTGCAATAGCTTTTCGAAAATTCGTTTGTAAAACAATTTAAACGTCAAGTGAAAGTAATAGTTTTAATCACTCCCCTTCCATCTTCGCATACCTCACCACTTGCACAAAAATGTGTGAAATAGGAAACTATTTTTACTACTAATTTTCTCAATTTCTTGTCACACTCCTCAATCCTCCAAACGTTCAGCACAAGACTGAGATCCAAAAGCTGAGGGTACGTGATTTTTAACACCACTGCTTGATCAATGCAAAAACCTTATTTCTCTCCAGAAACACATAATGACGTTAAAAATATTGTTTGTGTGCCTTCTTCTAAGGTGTTATTCGCAACTCGGAAAACTCAGATATACATGTGTAGTGTTAAAACGGGGATCTCAAAAGCAAAGAGTTAAGGGCTAACACACAGTATTTCTCACTTGACATTTTAAGTACAGTTAAAAAACAATTATAACAATGGCGAGATATACCATAAACAAGGACGAGATCATCAAAAATATACGAATCATACGACGAGTACATACCCGTTATCCATGAGAAACGTATTCTGGAGTATATATGGAACTAAATTATCATTCAATACGAATCCTCTTTTGTGACATTTCTCAGTGTTTGTGGCCATCTTAACCAACCATGGAATTCCATTTCGACCTGTGAACTTTCGTCCAAGGCGATTCATCAATGGGTCCTGAACTTCGAACAGACGCCCCATCTCCACAACACCATACAAAGTATCCAATTCATTATCCACATCGTGTAGCGTCGTCAATGGTGGTTCGCGTTGCGGGACGGACAGGTAGCTAGTGGATTTACTCTGGAGTGCAGTGAGTAACACCACGCCAAGCAAAGCTGTTCCCCAACAAAGAAGTCGGAGGCGTGTATTACCATGGATCTAGAAGTATGACACTGCATTGAATGTCTTTGTTTACCTATTCATTCTGTGTGTCTATTTAACAGGTGATTATTTGAAAAAGTTAAGGCAGAATGGGGAACTGGAAACTATTACGTGGACAAAATTAAATATAATAGTAACGTTTTAACAATTATATGTTGAGTAAACATGTCAAATATCCACGACACAGACATAGACAATTTAATAATAATCTGGTCCAGAAAGATAAGCACACTGAAACCGTTATTCTAACGAAAGAAGCGAAGAAAGAAATTAAAGAAGGAAAGTTAAGATACGAGTGATAAATTTCCAAAAAACTAGACGCCAGTAATGACAATGTTGGGTATGAGTTGAGAAATGAGAACTGAAAATGTAAAAAAAAAAATATATCTCATAAAAAGTATATGATAGAAATAAAATTGGAGAGACTGTCTATCGTTATATTAATAATTAAGATATAGAACAAGATAGTTTTTGGGGACATACATGGAAAATATTCCTGAGCAAGAGCTAAGGATTACAGATAAGTACAGAGGATGATGAACTATAAATATACAAATCAATGCAAAATAGAACACCTTTGTCATTTCTGTTTAAATGTGAGAAACGTTTTTTGGTTGGGAAGAATTTATTAATACCATAGGCGAAATGCGACTGATGAAAAATATTGGCGCCATTGCAATTCAGCAACTAGCGGAGTCCGTTCTGACGAATTAACAGAAGCACGAAATAAAATGAAATAAAATCTTTCGAAAAAGACGGAAAGAAAAAATGCTTTGCAATGTCTTAACTACGTAATCCCATTGTCGCAATCTACATAATTTACCAATTTCAGTTCCAATGAAACTTGGTCAGTTTATTGAATAAATCATTATCCTGTCATACAAAGCATAAAATTCCAAGTAGTTTTTTTATCTTACAAGATAAATAACATGTATTTGGTCATACAAATTTCAACTTCTGAGAGAAATGCTGCTATTGCAGTGTGTTTGTACCCCATAGACAGAAAATATAATTTTGAGAAATATTTGTTAATATGCTTTCCCGTTTGCTTCCCTTAAGATCTGTAACAGAAATTGCCAAGAATTCCTATCCACAATAATACAGAAATATGTACTATTTACTATTTACTATTTACTATTTACTATTTACTTAATAATGTCAAAATGACCAGCCTTTCGATTTATAATTTTTGTGTTTTCGTAACTATTATTTAAACTGATAAAAAGAGTTACAAAAATCACTTTTTCAGAGTCACGAGCCCGAAAATAGTTATTTGAGTGAAGTACTTAAATCAAAACACTTCAGGATATTAATTTTTTAGCAGCAGTACTTATATAAGAAAGTAAACATGTAATATATTAATGTTTGAAGTAGTGAACATAAGATTTTCTACAAATTTAAATTTAAATATATTCGTGAAGTCTATGCCATGAAATTACTAAGCACTTCACACCAAGAACCTCACTGACATCCAGGTAAATTTTATAAATACCGATTCAACTAATTAAATGCGTGAGAATATATAATTTGCATCCAATGAAAGAAAAAAATATCCGTAATGGCAGGTAAAAAACAGATTTATTGCTTTTGAATTTGAAGATGTGATTTTTCAAACATCTTGGATAGAATAAGTTGGGAATAATCGTATTCTAAACTCTCTATGTTATTTATTCACTTATCCATTATTTTTATTTCGTTTGTTTAAGATGGTTTTTATATTTTATTTGCTAAAAAGAATCAAATCTCTCAAGAAAAATCTACGAGAATATTTTACTCGGAAGCATGCTTTTCAAATTCACCATTTTCTGGAATATTGTAAATAGTACAGCAAAAAAAAAATATTTTGTTGTAAGTCATTTCAATAAAATAGATTTTTATTAAAATACTCGATTGTGGAACAAAAACAGAGAACAGATGTAGAAAATATGAGGTCAATATTTAGGAAGAACAAAAATTATGTCAATAAATCATCTTAAATAATGGCAAAAACATCCCATTATTATAACATAAATTTCACTCAACAAACAATCTTTTGAAATATCTGAAGAATTACACATAACGCCATACCTTATACAGACCCGTGATGAATATGGACAGTGTCTTGATATGTAAAAGGAGAAGTCCTTCCGTCTCTCCAGAAAGAAACAGAGTTAATGCAATTGCGGAGATGGAGACCAAGGTTATCACTTGTGCAGCTGTAGAAAAGGTGTTCACCAAACTCTCCACGAATGGTATTATTGGTGGTTTACAAGTATAAATGCAAACCTTTATTAACTATGAAACAAGAATTTCATGTTATTAATTACAAATTTATCTGGGAGATTATTGAAGACAAATATTTATACCATATAATTTTACATCCGCAAAAATAAAGTTAGATGATTTGTAAAATTTTCGGTGCAATGTATTTTTTCATTCAATTTCATACAATTTATAAATAGCGCTATTTGTACGGGGTATACTACTTTGATTCCATCGGTTGTTGATTGAGAGAAAAGTCTGCACAATGAGAACAATATATGCATGTAGTAGCGGATCTATTGGGAGTACAAACGGGGTCATAGCCCGTTAGACATGAACTCTCAACAGATAATGACATAATTGACCACATAAAATAATACATTTGGTTACTAATGTTATTACCTAATTGATTATTATTTATTGTTAACATTGATATACGAATTTCTACATCCTAAAACATATATAGGAAGAATTCACTTATTCACTACGGGCTTTTGAGTCATGGGTAAATGTTGATGTTTCTATTGTTGTTAAAACTCAAACTATGTAATGTCCCGATAGGAATGTGCAATATAATTGTAAAATAAAACTTGAAAACACGAATGATTTTTATTGGTAATTCATCAGTATTCTTTCAGTAGAAAACGTGTAGAAAACAATATCAGACAAACATTCGCCAAAGTTTTGTTGACGAACTTTGTCTCTCTTTACGAATATTTTTAGGACTTTTCTGCACATATCTCGATCGATTTTCGCATTGACGCGTTCAATTTGGTCCTTGAACTCAGGACCTGTGGTCCGTTAGTTAGGTTAAACGCGTGACGTCATGCAATCCCACAGGAAAAAGTAACTCGGCGTCGTGTCCCAAGGTCTTGGGAAGATCGCTGAAGATGACATTCTTAAGGTGGTAAAATCGATAGTTTGTCATTTTTATTTTAGTTTTCCAAGACACAATCGAGTATAAATAATGTCAGTTGTCTGTATTGGTTGGGTTATTTTAACACTGTAAGTATGTAAATGAAGATCGTTGTTCCGGAACTGCTGCATGGTGCTTCTCTAAATGCTTATATCCTGCGATCAAAGGTGAAACGAGGTTCGCAGTCTTCGGTCTACTCTCTTACTAATGGAAGTAATATTTTAAACTCACTGACCAATACTAACTCGCTTTGGTGTCTTAACAACAGCCTTTGAATGACTTAGCACAAACATTTTAATTACTCGTTGAAATGTCGATAAATCAGGTATGTTTTTCAGACCGAAAATTGTCACAATAAACGAACGTTTTTTGTAATTGTAAAAAAATTTGAGGATGATGACACTTTATTGGACAGTAAAGTAATTCATTTTCCCTAACCGAATCTTTCTAGAAGCCAGATGAGCAATAACTAGGGTTGTCAACCAACTAGAATGAAAATGACACGAAATTAAAATATTGTTTTATAATTACGACACACAACCACATACAAATAAGAGAAATCAAATGTCTTTCAGACAATAACAAAAACAAAAAAACCAATGTATGAATAAAACACTTTTTAAACAGACGAATCTAAATGTACAAGAAATATTCATGGTCAAAATTCTCGTTCTATTAGAGAACACGTATATCACACAAAGACCACAAAGTGTAATGGCGATAAAAATTATTTAGAAGAGTAAAGAGACCAATTATGTTTTTCATTTACTATCACACTTATAAAGAGAATTGAAGATCGCTAGTCCTCCGATCATGGTAAAATTCACGATGTGTCTAGTGAGACACACAAACTTAGCCTAACTGGCACTCGTCATTAACTGGCCGAAAGGAGATACATTCATACAAAGAATATTGAAAAGTGTGCAAAATGTCATACTAACGGAACATATACGATAGAAGTGAGACATAACGTATTTCCATCATTTTACATTAAAAAACCTGAAATAAATTTGTTCTCTTGATTATAATATACCTGATGCGGCAAGAAAACTTGAAAGTTCTTCCACCAGTGCAGCTTTTCATTGACGCTGTAGAGCAGAAAATCTGCTCGCCCGTGATGGAGGGCGGCAGCGAGAGCAGAATAGGTTCCGTTGGGGTACTGTGAGGCCATTGCCTCAGCCTTGCTATAGCACAGTACACGTATTTTCAACACCTTAGCTATGAATTCTACAGTCATGCCAGCTCCGTTATCTCTCATTTTATGATCATTTCGACACAATGCTTCATCTTTTTGATTTGGCGAAGTTCTGGAGAAATATTACAAATACAGATTATATAAATAAAATTCACTTTTTATTTCAGATGTAGAAAATGTTCCTTTTAATGTGCTAGTTTAAAATATTGAAGACGAGATAGTTTAAGTTGAAGGTTATGAAATTAGAATGATTAATATGTAACAATTGAATTTTTTTTTCAAACATGAGATTTAAATATTAAAAACCATTACTCAGAATAATTTATCACAACAAATTATTGTTAATTACATTCTAAAACAATGTCATATTTTTACATTGAAATTAGAAAGATCTGTATCGTTAAGTATTGACAAATAATTACTAACACCTCCACGTAGATCAAGTTATTGGTCACTCCAGCTAACCGGTCCACCTACTAACGTTAGGCCATCCACAAACTTCTTACCTCCTATCACCCCATGTAGATAAGCTTTCATAACACGCTGCATCTCCCATTTACATAATCTGCAAGATATATTTTCATCTAAATACCCGGTCGCATTACTAAAACCAAATATTGAAATATTGTAAATTATGTCCACTTATTTGTGTTGAAATTACGGTGACATCACGAATTACTTCTAAATACTAGCTGTTTCATTTCCTTCAACTTCGTGTAGATGTAAAAATAATCGTGTCATAATTAAGAATCCTATTTGAGACAAGTCCCGTTAAACATGGGTTTAAATTAGAAAATGATTTAACCTGGAAAACACCACAGGATATCCATTTATCTTCATATTCCTTCTCTTTGTGAGGAAAGCCAATCGCAGTTTCTGCACGTCAGGTTGAAGAAAAGGACGACGAAAGGGCTCCAGCATCAAGGCTACGTATCCCGGCACGATTGACATGACATCTTTAAAAAATTCATCGATCGAGGTGATATCTGAAGAGTCAAAACCTGAAGCATCAGTTGGTGCATTTTCTTGACTAGAGACTAAACTGAAGCTATCGTTGTCAGGGGCAACTCCAATGGCAGACAGACACTCTGCACGAGCAAAAGTCTTCTGCGCTGCTGAGCCCTCCTTTACTGAATGAAGCACAGCTGTAAACTGTGAACGTATAGACCACAATTCAGTGGTCTTCAGTGCGAGAAGGAGACGCCAGAGAAGCAGACGAGGAGGTCCAGGAGCCGGAAGGAAGATGACACGCGCTGGCTCTGGCATTGGAAGCTGAAGAAACGAAACCAAATTGAAAAAAGAAATGTTCTATTATATTACGCATCCAGCGATAATAAAGTTTTAAAGCAGCGCTGTCCAACATATCCCGAGAGACATAATCTATATACTTTCGATCAAACAGACCGACTTGAAAAAGATTTTGGCAAAATTTTACCCGACGAATACAACAAATAAGTCATTTATTTAGTTGTAACATATTTTGATTTTTATCAACGTCTAATTTTGGTTTCATATTTCTATATTTTTATTTTGTTTTTAAGCTTCGAAATAGAATGGTATATTCCGTTATTCAGGAAAAGTATTTTAATACTTCGTTTTCAAGTAAACGTTTTCGCTAGTGTAATGTATGACTGGGTAATTCTAACCACACTTTTCTATTTCTCTTACCACACAATCTACGTCAAATATCAATTCTGACAGCATAAATGACACAAATTTGTGCTTCCCAACATTTGATGACTTTTTGATGCAAATGTACTGAAAAGAAAATTATCAGTGCAAGACTTCAAGAAAGTTTGACAGCTCTGTTTTAAAGACAATTATTTGTACTAATATAATATAATATCCGTTTTAATTCAGGGCGACATTCAACAAATTAGTTGATTATTGAAGTATATTACCAAACAAATGTTAATTGGTATAATGAACTCAGTAATCTGACATCCAATTGCATCAAAATAATTAAAATGTTTCTGGATTTCTGTTTCTGGAAGCGCCACAGACCATTCAATTGTATCCTTAATATTCATACTCTTACGCTTTTTTATGGGGTAAGCGGGTATTCCCAAATCATATACTTCAAAGTGAAACTTTCTCACTTTTTGGACCCATTCGTCCATGACACTACGATACAATTGTACATACAAGTAACATTTCAAGTCTATGCGACATGTAGAACTGAGTTTGAATTTCGATTCCGTCCAAAATTAACCAAAGTATGTATATATCTTTTCAATATTTTCAATAGTATTGAATACTTTCATCGTAATTATTCAATATTTTCAACAATAATTTATGAAAAGATGTTATCCACTATTGAAAGAATATATCATATAATATCATAAACCATTAGATTTTTAAGGCAGTAAAAGTGAAATATCCTTAAAATCTTACATTATTTCGGAATGCAGAATGGTACTTAATGCTTTGTACATGCACCTTAGGTTTGCGCCATGTCCTCAGCGCTTGAGGCTTCGCAGCGAGCACCACCAGAGGCAGCTGAGAGTCGATATATGCTAGAGCCGATGCGCGCGAATCCTTTGGCGCCAACACAATCGTCACCAGCAGTTGAGTCGGGTGTCTCTCCGTCGCCGCGGATAGCACTTGCGCTAGAAGCCGAATCTTGGAGGCCCTCTGCGGTATATCTGCAGCCAGTGCATGTCGGCCACTGGGTCGTGAGGCGCTATCGACGCTAACGCTTGGCAACGAAGCCAGGAACCACAACAACAACATGAGCATTGATGAAGTGGAAGAAACCATGAAGAGTGATGTATCCATTCGATGATCCTGTGAGGAATATCATGATATATGATTAGTCACTCTGACAGCACATGATTTGATAATGAAGACAATATATGCATTTTAGGAAAATTTGTTTCTCAAATGTGAATGGATTTCAATGCTGAATTTTGTAGAAGTTTTGGAAAAACTCCTAGAAAATGAATGCTCCAGAAGTGAATTTTATGCAAAAATGAGAATTCACAACATAAATGATACAATGAATGAAAGTTGGGAAGGAAATGAAAAAATATTTTAAGGAAAACTGTGTCGTCTCAAGGAAAACGTATGGACACTTAAAATGAGACGGGAACAACTCGCGTTTCGCTTCATCATGAATTGTTAAAATATTTTATACTGAATATGCAATAAGTCAATTTAAATTGATCCATGTAAATGTATGATAGTGTGTGAATTCAGAAGAAAACTGTTAGCTTTCCCAAATTCAATTACGCTTTACCATTTTACTTGCAGCATAACTTTTGTTTTTCATTTTTCACATCATTTACAGAAATTCCTGTTCGTCTGCTAAATACGATATTGATACACCAGTATTTCACAATTCACCTCCACAAATAGTGTTATTATTACTTCACGGAAGAAAATGTTAATAATTTTGTTGTTTTTTTCTTTCATAGAGCCAGTAATTTAACTTTTAAACCTTTTCATTCGTTCAGTCAATAAATATGAAAAAAATTTAAATAACTACTAGAGCTATAAAATACAAAACTTTGCTGAAATCGATGATTGAAGAATGTAAAGAAAATATGTTAACTTGTTCTAAATTCTACTTGCAAATGAGATATTTACCTGAACGTTTCTTGGTTTCACAAAGTCAAATTCTCTACGCAGAGAGTAAGACACAAATGTGGGCGATGGAAGGAAGTGCGCCACGGATTATTTTTCTTACCTCCTCCCACACTCAAAGAAAATGAAAAAAATAATGATCGAGTGAATTCGTATGTCATATTGTCGAATAGCTGCCTAATGCATTTGGCGTGTCAGGATGTTTTGTTAGAGAGATAGATAAAACTTCCCTAACGTACATGATTTACAGTTACGTGTTGTGATCAAGGCGCTGATATCTGATACAACAGAACACGATGATACAGTCCATCAACAAAAATGTTTTGCTAATGTCGCGTAGATACGTGCAGCAGCACTCGAGTAGCTATTTGAACATCGCGCCGGACACAAATTGGTGACTCACCACATTACGGCTAAATTAGCCCGATGCTCAAGACATCTGGGCAGAAAGGCTGTTTCTTTGCGCCGCGTATGTGCTGTTGCTCCTTACCTGCCACTTCAGAGTTCAGAACAGGCCTAACCGGCATCTGCTCAAGACCTATTCCTTCAGTACTGGTAGACCTCACGGCTCCAGGTCCAGTCATCTAATTCACCTCTGACCGCCTGGCGCTCCGCACCTGCGAAGCACGCCTGCCTTATTCTCTTCCGGAACGGTACGGGCGAGTCACCAGCGCGGAGCATTTCCTCTACCGGAGCTCTGGGTCACTGCCATAGAACTACTACGTAAGTGCATTTCATGACTGAATAAACTGCTGTGGCCACAAATGGAAAAAAAAACCTATTATTGCTCCTTTTCATCAAATAGATTAGGAGTAGATAAGTCCTCAGGGACTTAATATTTAATTACTTCGTAGGTGTGGTTTCAATAGAATCCTCTTTTTTTTAGACCACGCGACAAATGGTGTCCGTGTGGGGTATCCGAAATTAAATCACCCTTCTACACCACGCGACATTAATTTATATCCGATTTCGTGCGGAAATATATATTTGAGATCAGTCATATTTACTATAGAAGATAACGTAAAAACTTAGTCAGTGTAGAGTGAGTTTAAATAGCTATGGCATATGGCAAAGATAGAAAAAAATATTTCATTTTCAGTTTTTGTTGTATACAGTTTTGAATTATCTGTGATATCGATTAATGCGTTTTCTTTCGTGAAATAGGTAAATCGTTAAGCTTTATTTTGTATTACTTCCATTCCTATAATTTCATAAATAGATGTGGTCATAAATTTTCAGAACTTTATTGTATGATCATGTAAGTGTCCACCTACAATCAAGTAACTTGTTTTTGTCATAGAATATGAAATGTATTCAATATATTGCCGTCTAATAAATAAGAAGAGGGCGATAAATCTACACATTTCTCTGCTGAAGATAAAATACTTATGGCATGATTCCTAGAAACAATTTCATCAATAGGTACACAAAATATATGTCCCCATGGTTCTCAAACATTGCGTTAAAAATGTATTCTGGAGCATAATTAGTTATGGAAGTAAACAAAAATATGGTTGGACATCTGATAGTATTTTAATCCATTCCACTATGTAAACCATATGTTTAAATTGTTTTGATAGTTGCAATGTTATAAATGGAACTTTTATATTAGTATAAATTTCACATGTTTTTACTAAAATGTAGCGTGCTTTCATTCTATATAAAAAGTACGTGCATTTATTTAATTCATATTATACACATACATTTTGACAAACGTGTCACCAGACACTATCAATAGATAGTTCGAATGAAGAAACTGACCAACCAAACAGCCGGATGGTTTAATTTTCAATCAGAAATTTTAAATCTCATTAGGAAGTCACATAAACTACTTGGTGAAACTCTAGGAGAAAAAAATCAAAGAATAAACTACTTAATTTTTAAAATTACCGTATAAATAGGGTGAACCGAATACATTACTTAATTCTATTAACGAGTAAAAACAAATTTTAAAAAACCCTTTTTTCTTCGCGAGGGCACTAATGCTGATTTTTGTGCTCGTACTCTGTTTTGCGTGTTCGTTGATTCAGTTGGCGAGTCAGAATGAATCTACTTACCTAATATAACATCGTAATATTCATCAGTACAACTACAAATCATTATAATCTCTTTTTATATTTCATATCGTTGTGTTTCACGAAAAACACATGAGTAGAGACATGAAATACAATTTATGCGATAGGTAAAATAATCGTTTTTTTTATGTTACACATTAATTTCTATAACTTAATTTTTATTAAAGACTTTCCTCAGAATTACTAATTATTTTTTATGTATGGCGTACAAATAATATATTTTTTTCATAATTTTAACATATATCCTAGAATTACATGGCCGATTTTCACACTGCATTACATGATCAATTTTTGAGGAAAAAATTTCTTTCTTTTTTTCAATATGATATATACTGAAAATATATATCACAGTACGGGTTATATAATATATTATCTTGTGCAAATTTAATTGAACAATAACGATATCTTAGTTTTATATGTTTATTGTTTAATAAATTTGCTCCGGATAATATGTTATATGCTATTCTATGATTCAAGTTACGATTGGATATTTTTGTTATATGAATATTTCAAATGATTCTTCATAATATTTTTGGTTCACACATATATACTCGAAATTTTACCGTAATTGTAATGTTTTCGAATTTAATTGATTACAAAGTATGACAGATCCTAACTCGGGATGAAAGAAAGGAATTTCTACTTCCTCACAAAATCTTTGCTTACGCTGTTTGTTAGCATATTCTCCGATTTTTCCCGTTAGGCCGCTGTCAGGATCCTCCGCATTCTCGGGAAGAAGTAGAGAGAACGCACATCTTAGGTCATCAACGAAGTTTTCTCCTCTTCCACCTTCACGTACAGAACCTGCTCCTTCGTATTTTTCCCGTTACTCCACATGTCTACAAATATCAACTGCGTGCGATGAGTGTAGCTATCATTTCTTCGTCTGATAAGACATTCACTGAGGATGAATTCATTTACATTATTTGTGTACAAAATCTGTATTTTTATTTTCTTAACATATACACCGAATATACAACACGAAGGAATTATCCATGCAGTGGAAGATAGGGAAGCTGTCTGTTTTTATAAAGAGAGATCGGGGCAAAAGTGATTCATATTCTTATCGACAGATCATGCTCATGTCGACATTATGCGTGGCACTAGATAAATGGGTAGAGAGGGAAATTTCGCTAAGGATAGAGGGGGAGAATAAGTTTTACGCCCATTAGTTCGCTTTCAGGAAAGAGAAAAGTACGGAAGATGCGATACGTCGACAACATTTGTGAAATATTATAAAAGACAACCGAAGTGAAGGTATACATAATGTTAGATTGCGCCAACCAAACCGCGTTGTAGTTGGGTACTTCTTAAGTATGGTGTGCCAAAGTTGCTCAATCCTTGAAGATAACGAAAGAAAAATGGGAGTTGTGGTTACAATGACGATATTTAAAACATGGACAGAAAATATATTTCTAAAGATGGTTGCATGAATTTTGTATTCATTGTTAATAAGAATTGTTGTATAACATTGTAAGCACACAAAATAAACTGACAATTCAAAAATATATTGGTAAACTGTCTCTATTGAATGACAGAGTAATAGTTTTCTTTCACATTTCAAGGAGAAAAAGAGTAAATTCGGAAGTGACTCCATTCCAAAACGAGAGAAAGCAATTCAAGTTTTTTCAAAATTGTTTCTCAGTTTTAAAAGACCTGGACGGGTTGTCTTAAGTCCGGGAAGAAAAAATTCTTGATGTTGCTGGGAAATTCAAAACATCATATAACATCTTGACTGTGGGTAAATTCACCAGCAAATTTAAGTAAGTGAAAATAAAACACTGATTCAGTTACTTGTTGACACTTCCCTGTATGGAATGAATGAGGTCACTTGGAAATCTTCAAAATAATGATACAGGTACTCAAATGTTAGTTTGCAACTCTGGATCACGACCCAACATTTGAGCATGAGTTCATAAGTTTTATCAGAAATTTAAATATGAGCCTTATTTCCATGGGCTTATACCATTTAAAATACCACTTACACGGATATCATCAAAACTTTTCAGTGAAAAAAACTAAATAATTTTTATCTGCCTGTTAATGAAAATTTGAAATAATATGCCTGTTAATGAAATTTTATTAAATCATTTGTTAAGTGATTGAAAATTCTAAAAGGGATATTGACATACATCTTTCTAAACACAGAATGTCAATGAGATTACTTGTTTCGTCGTGATAATTCAGCACATAGACTAAATGTTGATTTAGTAAAACATTTCTCATAGTGACACCATCTTAGATCGTCTCATGCATTCAGTCTATAATAAAAACTGACACCTGAATATTCCTTTTCTCAAAGGTACAATTACAATTAATATTTACGAAATTTTTGTATTTTTATTAGAAGCGATGAAATCTCATTTCATCCACTAGTACCGTCGTTTGGAAGCAACTTGAGGCTTATAACTTGAGATACGTAAACCGAAACAACCCTGTTCTTAAATATTTTTGCCTCAAGTTATCAGATCATCGTATTTAGCGAAATGCAATAGTATCGCAATGAACAAGCTAATTAATTGCTTAAAACACAAGTTAATCACAAAATTTACGCGATCAGAACCGAGAGAACTTAGCTAGTAAATTATTGCGTGCCCCACATTAATATGGTTTTTTACACGCCCAATCAAAAGTAAGGTAATTGCTGGACCGATAAAAAATTCCCTTTGAAATCAAAGAATGAAAACTATCGAACTTTTTGAGTGGAACACATTTGGAGGAGGATATTGGGAAGTCTTGTTGCCGAAACTATATCTGATTAAGAAAATGAAATATCGTGTGCAGGGCGCGGCCTGTGTTATGACACTAATGAGTCCGTAGAAGGTGGGTCGCGCGTTCCGAGGTGTGGCGACGCTCCTTAGAAGATCAAGGTCCTTTTGCTGATCGTCTGCGAGCGGTACTTCCACACCATGCATGCGTTGCAACTTCACGAAATGAACTAGTCCATTTGCATGAGATATTTTATGAGTAGCTTGACCAGTAGACTTCGAGGCACCTCCACAAAACTAGTATTGATTTTTAAAATGATATAAAAAGATTTTCATCATACACACTTATCTTGAACACAGATCTCTTAGTCTTCAAATCATATGGATATAAATAGAAAATTGTCTTCCATATTCAATTTAGGGTCTAATGTTATGTTTTTACAACTACGAGATGAAAATTGTTAATAAATCTGAAAAATTAGAAACGAATTATGTATTATCACTATTTCTTTGCCAACATTTTATACATTAGAAAACATGTTAAAATTCACCTTTTCTGATGGTTGAGAAAGATTTTAACCCAAAATTAACAACGCGATCTATTAGTGACACTGAATTTCTGTGAGACGTACTGGAATTGTAAAATTTAAATCTTGAAAGAGTTTAAATATATCAATGAATAGCAAAAAACCTGTTTGCTGCGTAAAAGTGCTAAGTCGTGGCAGTAGTTTGACCTCTAACTCAGTAGTGATAAGCGAGTAACAGCGCAGGGAATGGACTTATCTCTACCATCAGCAGTGACTAGCAATGGAAACCAGTGGCAGCCTAAGCGGTAGAGCAGTGAAGGTATCCAGTCTCTCTGTGGAGGCGGTGGTATTAAAGGGAGATTGAACAGTCTGTATAACGGACTTTCTGAACTGATCGAAAGAAAGGTGTGGAGATAAAATAAAATATAAAGTTGTAGGTAGGTTCGTAAGAACTAGAAGATGAAATAAAATATTTTTTAAAATTGGAATAATGCTTCATCACGATGGCTCTCACAATGGAATCACTTCACTTTTCTACATTTTTACAAATTAATTGAAGTATAAACTTAATATTATATAAATGTACACTTTTTTATTATGTCATCTTTCTCATGAAAAAAAGTTTATTTTTTTTATGACGTGGACCTACGAATTATATTTTGTTTCCAATTCTTGGTGCATCGTCGTTTATGTTTTTGTAAAAACAAATTTTACTTCTGAATATTTTTAGAGCACCAATAGATGTAACGCTTAAAAAACCAATGCGTTAAATTATAGTTTCGAGAGCAAAATCCATGTGACAATTGATTTTGAAATGTTAAATTTAAAAGTTTCCCCCACAACCAAATCGGTTCATATACTACTAATGTTCAAGTTCAGACAAATAAATAAAACTCTGAGAACTTTCCGTACTTATTGATAACAATGCCAGTCACAGGAATAAAAGATAAGCATAAAATAGTATACAAAAGTATAAAATGTACATGCAACTTAACTGAAAATGTCTGGAAGGCCTAATATGAACGTATACGTCATGTGTGATTTTAGTTTGCCATAAATAACACCTGAAGCAGTAATTTTAGAGGGGGACTGGAACAATCTTGATTAGGAATCTCCTGCTGCGTCAATGCTATCCAAAGAGAACTGGCACACGCATGTGAGGGTGGAGAAACATTGATAGGCGATGTTAGAGCTAGAGCAAGAGAGTTGCTACATACATTTTCATGGAGTATAATATATTTTTTATATTCTTCACGGGCAAAATATTCACGCAAGTGAACACCGTAGGAAAATGGCACATATAGTAAGTAAATCGAAAATAACATCTGTAGTATATTAAATTATACCTCGACATTCAGCAACGAATATATAGATGGAAATTATAGAAGAAATATTAGATGGAAATTTTAACAATATTAATCTTCTTTTTAAGTACTTATTTCATAAATGAAACTTAGAATGTTATTATTAACTAGAACAAATAACACAATTTTCAATTCGTAGTGATTACGTTTATATAAAACTATGTAATGTTGAACAACATAAATGGTTTGTATTATTTTCAAGTCAAACGTTGGTTTCATTTATACCATTTATTATATTTAATAATAATATTTCAATGGAACATTCACTGTGACATAAGCAACAACAAAAATATGAGCAAAGAATGTGTGAGTCAAATAACAATTGAAGTGATTCCAATAGAAGACATCAGTTAAGTTCGCATTGGGTGGGAGTTATTCTACTACGACGCATAGGCTCTCACGTGTTCATAATTTATCGACAAGAGTTAATTTCCTCTTTGACAATTCTTTTTGATTTTCAACAATATTGTGGGTTCACTATAAGTATAGACTTCTGCCAAGTTCCTTCAAGGTCATATGTGTGGCGTAATATTTTGTTCCGGTAAATGAAATAGTTCATTGAATTAGACTTAACTGCTCCATTCCCATAGCACTTTGAACAACATTAAAATATTGATTAATTTAAACTCGCTTTCTATTGCTCTTTATTGAAGCAATTCTTCTCTTTATTCAATATGGCAACGATTTGTTTTGGTACCCCATCCAAACGCAATTTTTTCTATGGTCTTCCTTCGGGAACATTGATTGGGATTGGCAGGATTGTCTATCTTCCGGAGAGTAAATTATTTCATTATCATCACATATTTAAGCAATAAAGTTTTCACTTAGTACTCCATGTCAATAAATATTCTACATAATACAATGTTCGTAATTTCAATAAAACAAAGTTTAATTAACTTTTCAATATACGTTCAGAATACTGATGAATAAATGTTTGTTGATCCCATGGGAGATTTGAAATTACTTGGATATTTATAAGAATCTAGCAGAATTGTTCACTGGATTCGGTTTTTTTTTCTCTTGCATCGGAGAAGTATAGATGTTTTCTTCTGTGAGTAGTTATTGTTTCACTTTATTGCTTTAGCTACCAAAATAATTAATATTCTCGGAAATTTTTAATGCTATTCCTCCCTTCGCAGTTTGAACAGTCAGTAAAATTTAAACACAACACTGGGTTTCTCCGAATCCACCCTTTCCTGGATAATGATATATTTTGAAAATAGACATCAAAGTGTAGTAGTAGATGATTTTAAAAAATCTTCAATATGTCCTATTGCAAGAGGCGTCCCTCAGGGATCGGTATTGGGTCCCCTTTTCTTCTTAATCTATGCAAATGATCTCCCTCAAGTATTATCAAATTGTAGATATCACTTGTATGCAGATGATTTACAGATTTATGTGAGCGGAAAATTAAGATTTTTTTTATTTACCAAACAAATTGTAATTAAGCATCTCTGCACAGTTGGTCTATGCAAAATGATCTTCTTTTAAATCCTTCAAAATCGCAAATGATGATAATTCGTTCTTCAAGAGCTCACAAAGTTCTGAAGAATATGACTTTACTAAATGTTGTAATTGATAACAATACAGTACCAAAATCATCGCAAGTCAAAAATCTCGAAGTAATTATGGACGACCTATTAAACTGGGTGCCTCATGTTCATAAAGTATGCCAGAAAGTTTATATCATTATGCATTCACTAAAATGTGTGGGAAAATGTCTACTGGTAAAAACTAAAGAAACACTAATGAAAAGTATGCTATTTCCCCATCTGGATTGGTGATATGATCTACAATAATTTAAATAAATCATTAGCTGAAACATTTCAAAGGGTCCAANAACATTTCAATGCCTCTATTCGTTTCGTATATGATGTAAAAAAGTATGATCATATTTCTGGATATTATGAATCTAACAAGATTCTTAGGTTAGAGGAAAGAAGCATGTTTCATTGTCTGTCTTTTCTACAAAATTATAAATTTCGGTTCCCCTTAATACTTAACAGATAATGTTACGATATTTAATTCCTCTAGACTTCAACAACAAAAATTATGCAGTATCCTAAAAAGTCGTACAAATTTCCTAATTAAATCCTTCACTGTATAAACAGCAAGATCATGGAATAATCTTCCTCCAGATATTGGAAACAGTAATTTTTTTTTAAAATGTCTAATAGCATCTGAGGAATTTCCTTCAATAGTAGTACGAAGGAATAAGAGTGCACTAAAATAAAATAAAATATAAATTAAAGTAAAGTCAAAATAGGAATCTGTTAAATGAAATCATTGATGATTTATGTTGAGTAAGCTACATTATTCTTTTAATATCAATCATTTTAAAAATACTTCAAAATGTATTATGTTAGTTTGTATGTTTATTATATGTAATCTTGCTCTTTCATAAAAAGTTTATTTGTTTTTTATGAAAGATCATTTGTACAAATGTGGATCATAATATTATTAAGAACACAAATAGCTTTTGATAGTTGGTGGTAATGTTCTGTTCTGTTTTTTCGTAGTACAAAATGTTTTTAGTATTTGTAATTTTGAATTTTTTGATTCATGCAATTTTAAGTGTAAAAATTAGTGTATTATTTCTTGTTTAATATTCTAACTATTATGTACGTACGTTTAAAAGTGGTCAGGTGGAAGAGCGGGCCCGATCCTCGACACATAATAAATACATTATTATTATTATTATTATTATTATTATTATTATCATCATCTTTGATGAACGATGAGATTTCCTTAATATCTGCTATTACCTTGAGAGTCAGCACATCCGTTAGGAAATCCGACTGATCATCGGTTCCTCGTACTTTCCCATCTGTCCATGCTTCTGTTCGCTTCACTCGACCCGTTTCCTCTGGGTGAAAGATGAACGTGCGGGTGCAGGTCAGCGTAGGGCTGCGTGTTGCCTCCACCCCTCATGCCCAATGCCTATGGGAACAGCGCTGACGCACGTGCGCCACTCGGAGGCGGTTGGGATACACGCACGTCTAAGAGCACGAGCCAAAACGTCTTTCTCCGAAATTATACTTTGTTGCAGAAGAAAAAAAGACGAAATGTATCGTAATGGTGATATTTTTTTGTGACAGCTTATGTCGGTTAGTGGGTATCATGAAGTTGCAGGGTTGTTAGTCAGAATATTGCATACAAATCCGGAATCAATTTATCACACATTTTGCAACAGATGAATTAATCTTATTTACCTTCCATGACAGAAAACTGTATTTTTCTTATACCTCAAATTTTTTATGAAAATGGATATAAAATCTATAGAAAGCGAAAGAGAAACGAAGAGAAGAATCTTACAAGGGAATAGATAAATAGATAGATAGATAGATTAGAGTGTGGGTGGGTCCAGCTAAAAGAGCCCCGTACGTAGGCCTAAAAAGCCCTTTATACCCCATAGTACAGTTAGATTTATTCCAACCCCAGGACCTCGCTGAAGGACACCAAGGAGTGGATCTTAGCCTTCCTGATATCCTCTAGGTTTGGAAATATAAACCTAAGTAACGGTATCTAGTTTGAGCAAAAGCTTCGCACAAACAGAGTACAAGCGCGTAGGTTTCCTCCTCCATGCCGCATCTCCCACACATTGGAACCTGTCTGATCCCCATAATGTGTAAATGTCTCCGTAGGGTATAATTGCCAGTTAGTAGACCTACTACTTTCCTTATACGACTTCTACCTAAGTTTAGTAGAACCTTCTTATATCCTTGGTTTGGTTCAGCAATTAACTCGCGAGCATGACTAGCTATAGTCTGTGACTTCCAGATGGTGAGGTGTTGCTGGTGTGTCCAATTGACAATCTCCAGCTCACCTTTCGTGGAGATATTCCAAAGAAGGGTTCCGGGCCAACAAAGTGTCCCTTAGATCCCAACTTTGCCAGATCGTCTGCCTTTTCATTACCCCTGATTTTACAAGGGAATGTGGACGACCAGAGTAGTAAAACATTCGTGTCCATTGACAAGGAGAAGGTCTAGAAAATTTAACTTCCATTTCACAGTTTCTCTCTGCAGATGGTTGCTTCCATTATTTCTTATGTGAGTTCCAGTCCTTCACGGTATCGTTTAGATGAAAGCTAGGCTCGCTAAAGTTCGTTGGAATCAATCCTAAGATCACTTCTTTATTCTTTCAAAAACAACTGGATATGTATCGCAGGGTATATTAAGAGGGAAATACAGAAAACAACGGATATAAGAGAAAGGTCCATCTCTAAATCAATCAGATCAAATTATCATTAGACAAAGTGATGTTACATGATATCAAAAGTTGTAATTTAAAATTACTTTAAGAGAGTTGATGTGATAACACTAAGAATGACAGTGGGTTGGAGACTATCTAGGAATGGGCTCACGACAATGTGAAGAAATAAAACTGAACAAGAAGTAGAGAGGGAGACCAAGGTTGAACTTTTTCGTGGAAAAAAACCACACACAACAGATCGGTTCGTTTCGACCTTCTTTGAGGTTTTCACCAAATACCAAGACAACCCCTAACCAGAAACCGGGTTATGCTACTACTCATGTATCAACGTTGTCCGTTATAGAATTATGATACTATTATTTTCTCTATTAATGCTGCTTTATGTTTCCTACTAATAATGTAGCCTACTATCTAAATTTCCGTACGGTCTCCGGAAAACACAAGATATTGTTACGATTATTAACGTGATAAAATTTAGTACTTAAGCGTTAGGCCAAACGATTCAACAATATTATTGCAGAGGTTATGATCTTAAATTTAGTCCTTATATTTCTTTTTCACAAAAGGATCGAATTTTCATTTTATTTAGTTTAGATCTCACGGACAAGCCTATCTATTACATAATCATTACAAGATTGCATGAAACAATTTGTTTCAACACATTCATTTCACAGAGTTGTTGGCCAAATTCATACAAAATAAACTTTCAATTAATATTATAACAACATATAACATCCAATTTCTTCTTTTATTTTTACGCATTTGGTACTGTTTGGCATTTTTATGAGCCTGATATAGTCTCGTCTCTTTTCCCTTCGTCTCTATCGCATATCCTACAGCCACACCTTGTACTTCTCAGAAAGTCTCGCAATATTTTTATTTCTACCACATTACGTTGAAAACAATCAAAACGAACTTTGGTCCCTATCAATCTTTCATATGCCCTCCTATATCAATCCCCATACAGCCATTTCTCTAAACCATAATGTTAACAATCCCAAAGCAAATGCTCCGTCGATTCCTCGTCTTGACCACACACGCACATTGATGACAACTTTTCCTACTCGTTTTTGATATTTCTGGAAGTTTCCATGCTCCGCGAGGAATTCCATTACATATGGTGTGGGTCACAACCATTTCTTATTTCTCCCCCTGCATTGTACTTTAAGAATAATACTCGTGTGTCAGTCACTCTTTCTCACTCTTCCCTCGACGTAGAGTGTCGACGTTTTATCAGCGCGCGCAAGTCGTCTGCTACTAACCTAAAGAGAGAGAATTTCCCACTTATCGATCATTGCACGATAAAATAAATTTAATTTCGTACATCTAACGTTCTGTGGACCACTCACTAAGTGAGAATTAAGATGTAACCCCATTACCCATCTCGCCATAAAAGTAACCCCGCTACCCCTCTCGCTACAAAGCTACTACAGAAGGTCATGAGCGCAGAAAAGCGTCCGCACTATATCCTTGCTAATCCTTACGTAAAGTTGCATCCAATTTTCTTCTTTGGTTACTTCACTCTCCAGCAAATAATTGTGTATACAATATAATTTTTCCTGTTTTATTTAAATTGTGTCGATTTTTTAAAATTAGTTTTTCTGTCGTGTTCCTGTCTCTCGACATTCCCCGACATCAACTTTATTTTCTCTTTACATATTCTGGTCTCTGTCTTATCTTCTATGTCTTTCTTCCCTTTTTTCTTATCTTCGTAACCTTCTGTTCTCTTCTTTAGTCCAATCTTTTATTTCCTTAATTCCTTTAACGTCAGGTCCCGATGGTGCACAAAGGGGTTTGCGGAGGGTAGAGCATCGCAATTTCTTGACCTCCGCACTAGAAGTGGTGTGACCAGCATCTCGCTCCGGCCACTTTGACCCCAGAATAGACCCGGTACTCATTTTACACCAGACTGAGTAGGCCTGGGAATCTGTCTGGATGTACTATTTGATGTACTCTTTGAAAATTTTGTATTTCTTCTCTGTACTAATTATCACCTTTTGAGGCACTCTGTCAACGCCATCGCCGTCAGCCCCAGCGACACCCCTTCGCTTCCCTACTCCCTGTCGCTTGCGTGTCGCCACACGCTCGCAATCAACATTTACCTCCTCCGTGTCATAATTAATTGCGTAATTGCGATCGCTGTCTGGGACTGCAGCCCTGCGGACACTCCCACAATACACACCGATTTCAGGCGCTTGCAAGCCAAGGACCTTCGCAGTCAAGCACGAAGTTTAAGGAGGGAAAACACGGGCAATAGGTCGTCTAACTTGAGGACCTGTCAATGTTTCTATTTGCTTAGGAACATTTGAGTGAAATGAGATAAAAGAACTAAAGCTATTTGTTCTTCGTTTACTTTCGAGAATCATCAATAAAATTAAAAAAATCAAGATATTGAAAACTTTTGCGTTTGGTACGTGTGAGGATTTTCAAGCTCTCTTTCATTTTATCATTTCTGGACACTGAATTTGAGAAAATTGTATTAAATGAAAGAAAAAGAAAAAACAAAATGATTTCATCAAAAAGAAACTTGAAAATTAAAAGATGTTGTCTTACTTCACTGATATTTACAATTTACACGATTAATTTTCCTTTTATCGTTGTCGATACCAAAAGAAGATGAAGAAAATATAATTTCAATTGTCAAACTATTCCAATATATAGAGAAGTGTAAAAAATTATTGAAGTACATGAGGAAGAAGAGGCGTTCGAATATTAATGTCACTCAGACACACAGAACATAGGAACCTTGAACTCTCTAATTTTGAAATCTTTTAATACAAGAATATTTCCTTAACTAATCCATTACTCAAATATTGTGGTTAGGTATAAGAATACAGATCTTTTAACATACCGTTCAGAGGGATATTACAATGATTGGCAACACTTTTGACGAACTAATGAAAGTGCACAAAATGACAAGAAAAATATAGATGTTTTCACCAAGACGACGTTGTGATGTATGTGGTAATGTTGGAGTGTTTGTTCCAGAATAATTTCGTTTACGTGTTGGTTGTGACCTGAGAGTAAGATGAGTCGAAAGGAAAAATTCTTAGCATGGTCCGTTCTTGTTGAAAAATATATATATTCTTTTTACTTCTGACTTTCTTTTCAGTTCTGTTCTCATCATTTGCAGTTCGTAATATTATTTCGAGATTAAATTACAAATTATTGTAGGCTAAGTATGAATAATGTTAAATATTGTCACTAGTATTATTTTAATTTTAATTCCTTCCATGCATTCTAGGTGAATTAAGTTACGCTGTCTTTAATTAATTAGTATTTTTTCTTTTTATATATTAATTTTTTTTAATGCCGCCTCAAACAAAGCATTTCTACTAACACAAAAATATTTTAAAAAATCAGGAATAATTATGGATACCTAAAATATACAAACACAAAAGAAATCATTTTCTCTGCGACAAGAACCATTTTATTCCTCTTCGCATCATAATCACTCTTCTCTAGATCTTAAGGCTGCCGGCGAATCACGATATTGACGTGGGTGCGGGTGTCAGGAGGCGTGCAGGTTGATCGCGGGCAATAATTTCAGGTCCACATGCCTTTGCCACTGAGCACGAAATTTCTTCTCCCTTAGCGGGGCCCTGGGAAAATTGCTGTCTCCTACATGAGGATGCGTTACTTTCTTTCCGATCGACGCACGCTCTCTGATTTAGCCGCTATTACTCTTCGGAATGAGAACTCTGTTCCCAGGAATGGGAATATAACGAAACATATAATTTATAATTTCGAATTAATTTACTTTTATGAATTCCTGACAATTTTCATTTCAGCTGAATTTAATTTTATTCTAAATTGATAAGTATATTTGAATATTTCATACCAAGAATGTGTTTATACATAGATACGAATACATATAAATCCATATCCGAGTTTGAGCGTATTTTTTCATATTTTTATGGAACAATGCATACTATTATTGCGCTTTGTCGAAGTAACGCTTTTCACTGTTTGGTATTATTCTCTTTGCCATTTATAATACGTATGAGGACACAGGCTGAACTCAACCAACATCTTCGAGGAGTTCAAATCGGTCTCCTTCCAACCGTTTCACTCAATTTCACGACGTTTGATGAATGTACATTTCTATGCATACTACCCATCTCGCGACGCCTTGCTCTGTGAACTGATATTGCCAGAATTCGGCTTCCATAACAAATGCACAAATTTCCGGTACTTGTAAAATCTTCAAGTATCGCACGACTTTTTTAGGACACATTCACACGATTGATAAATATCCATGAAATAATATAGATTTGCGAACCGGATAAGCATTCAAACATCAATTTATCATATGATAGTTACCCATTTGGTTAACCTCATCGTGAACTGATAGAGCATAATCTATTTGATGAAGGAATGTCAATGAATCTATCCCAACCTCATCAACTTCTTCATATATTTTATTGGTTCCTGCCGTAGATTATATCAGACATTAATTGCACGGCCGTATCCAGCAGGAGCTACGTATAATCCTCAATCTCCGCTTCTCGTTGGAAACAGCTGCTCTCATCGTCCGTCAACTTTACTCCTTTTGGCGATGTTTGGCAGTATTTCAGATATTGATAGAGGAGCCACCCAAAAAGATGAAATTTGTTGGTAATTTTAGAAATTAGTTTATGTATAAAAATTTCATGGAAATAATAAGTAACAAATTATTTTTAAGAGGAAAAAGGAAGGGAATCATTCGGTAAAATAGAAGAGTAATAATTAAGAGACAGGGTTAATATTATGTATTACAGGATACTATGTTTTCTACTAAAGCATTTTGTGGACAGATTCAGTACCTTCAGTATTTGATGACTGATCGACGATAATACTGAGTGGTCAGGGTCGCACATCGGTGATATTTTTCCTGACGGTCTTAAAATTACATGCTGTCCTGTATGATGAGAGATAGTTCAAAAATGTGGGATAGTTGTTATAGAATTGTAAATGAGATAGGGGAATTTCGGATTTAATTGACAAAATATAAAATTAATTCCCAATAGATGAACCAAATTAAAGTGAAGCATTTAATACGGTAATGAAATAAAGAGTTTGATCCATATTCTAAATAGTAAGCATACATCGAGTAGTCAATTTCCAAAGAGGTAAGTTAAGAAAATATTTGAAATTCCGGTTACATTAATGATACATGAATCTAATTTCGTATCGGTCTATGATTATGCGAGAGACAATTGTTTTCTGACCTCTCTCTCGTTCAAGCATCTCTAGGTGGCTACGAAGTGGAATGAGCACACGGAGTAAACGACGTGTTTTACGATTAGCGCGCGGCGCGTAACCTCGTCTTGCAAATCGCTCAATTCCATGGCAAACGCCTTACGAGCCATTAGTGGCTTGTGGAACTGCTTCATTTGCATTCACTCCTTCCTCAGTGTCCCGTTTCTAGATTCTGGAAATATTTCCTCCAAAGAGAGTTTTTTTTCTCTTTTTTATCTTTGAGAGCAGATTCCATTACATGCATGTACGTCAACCATCATCGTTGAATAAAAGAAATAAAAACTGTTTACGGTATTTTTATTCAATCATCTGTTTACTGGAATATATTTTCTTAATCATTCCTAAAATAAGAAGGAACACACAACTTTTCCAGCAGCATTTTATAATGATAATTACCTCACTCGAAAGCTAATTCATTGAATAAACAGTTAATAAACAAGTCTCTTACACGCAAAACGAATAAAATTATACTACAGGGAGAAATATTTGAACTTATTTATGCAAAAGAAATTTACGTTAATCTAATCGTTGTTGACACGGTTCCAGAGGTGTACAATAATTGTGTATTGTGAATTGTCGTATGTAATATACCATAGTGATGAAACTCGTGATAAAGTTATTGTGTTTCAATTCTTGTTTGATATATCTAATAATTTTTTTTATAATAAATTTTTTTGTGTTAGATTAAATTGCTTTATGGCGAAACGAAAAGCTTTTCTACCCCTTAGGTGGTCATCAGGATACTTAGAAGTGTTTTGACAGTGTATGCGAACGTTTAGGAATTGCTAATAAAGGCTAATGTGTAAAAGGATTTGATAATAACAGTAAAATAATAATAATAATAATAATAATGTAAAAAAAGGATTATTTGAGAAGTTTTTTATGAATTGAAATAATCGAATTCATTAGTTCACCAATATTTATTCAAATACCAAAAATTAACTGGTGAATAATTGGAGGGAAAGATTAACGTAAACATACTAATTAAAATATTTTTGAGACGTCAGTTTAATTGTTTCGATATAAGAGTATAAGTTCGATTATTTTGTGGCAGTTTCTTAAATTTTATATTATAAACACGTACAACACATACTGTCACCCCTAAATTTAACTACTACTCTTCATTCCGATTTTGGGTGATCATAGGGTGGTGGTAGATTAAAACATGAGAACAAGTAAAATTGAAGAGCATTCTCCTGGTAAAAATATGTGAATAATCCTACGTNATATATATATATATATATATATATATATATATATATATATATATATAACTCTCAAGTTAATATTACCTCCTCTCTCACTGAATCCTTATTCCTCTATTCTTGGTCATCCATTTAATAACAGGAAAATTTTCGGACGATTTTGACCAAATTACCTATTTACACTAAAATTCTGTAAGAAATTAACCGATATGGAAACACCAAATGAGGCAAACACACAAGAAGTTCATAGTATCTGAGGGATAAATAAATGAAATTTGAAAAATAAAAATATAGGGCAACTGTATGAAAACCTAATGAATTCGATACAAATTTGTAAAAACGTAAACGGAAGAAATAAAATAAAAAGAATATCTTTAATATTAAGAATTCGTGTTGAAAATACCGAGTGGAATTCAGAAAAGAAAGAGACGAAGATTTTAGAAAGTGAAGTTGAACGAGAAAAAATGCAATCTCCCCTTTAAATACATGGAAAGCATAACAGTATTCATCATTTACGCATTTGAAATGACCGTTGGCCACGATCCTTTAATCTGAAGTCGTCTCAAACTTCAACTGTTATAGAATGAGTATATCTGTGACATTCGCAGAGCCTCTTCACTTCCGCCATCCCCATTCACACTCACCGCAGTCGCCTTCTCAGCAGTCCTTTACTATCTCCAACATGCCCCTTTTGGGTAGACATCACGGTCGCCACTTCGCTGCCACCAGCGTTCCTTGGGATTTAACGGGCTGAGGAAGCGTCGTGTTGTCCGTATCCCGATGTGCGCACGTGCACATCAGACAGCGGATGTGCGAGAGGGGGGGGCGGTATAAGGGTGGATAGGGTGCAAAAGGGTATAAGGGTGGGCGCAGAGCGAATATCCCCGAAATTAAATCCGGTATCGGCGTTGGGGATTCGGTGATATGAAGCCGCGATGAGCCTCTGGCGTCCCTTCGACTCAAACCCTTTCTCCGAGGTTTCAAACGGAGTTTGCGATAGCGCGTCGAACTGTTACTCCTCGTACAGAATTACTTCACGCTGATGTTAATGATGTGAGATATTATATCCGATGTTGCGGGTGAAACTCGATGTCACCAATTTTCCAATAAAAAGAGTGTAACCAAATGAACGGTATATTACACATATTTTCAGTATCTGTCATTTTGGGGGAATTAAGTTGAAAAATTCTGTAATATATAGATTGGAAATAATTTGGCATTAGGGAATGTTTTAAAGTAAGATAATTGAAAAATTTATGTGAACTATTTTGTGGTAATTTTAAGTGAAATAAATTTCTGAGTCCCAAACAATCAATTTCTGAATCTGTTTATGCAGTTTCCTACGAATTACCATTATGATCAATTAGTGATACTGCAAACATTGAATCAAGTTACTGAAAATAATATTTAAAAAATGTAATAATTCTAAAAAAACATTATCTATTTCATTGTACACCTATTTAAATCTAATGTTTCAAAAGTCCAGCGTTTTGTGACTCGTATCTTACAACCTAACAATTAGATTAGTTTCGATCTATGAAAGAGAAAACTATTACTCATTTTAAATACATGACATGAAATGATACAACTAGATACATACAACGAGATCATTCATATAATTCTAGGTTTTGATAACAAAATTGCAAGAGAGAAGAAATCATTCATGTTGATTATTACGGAATGCTAGAGTGCAGTCAAGTACTGGCACTATACGACCACTACGCAGAAACATGAGGATGCTAATTATGAGGTTGCTATTATTTGTAGTAAAATCATGACGATACTATTGGACAATAATATTGTTTACGTTTATGGTAATATTGTTCATATCTTAATTTTATTTCATTTGGGTAGTTTAAATCAACTTATTCAAAGTAATTGTGAAGAATATTGTTGTCATTTATTTGACCTTTTTTCTTCTAAAAATAAATTTTTGAAACAATTTTAGACTAGATACTATACTAGAAATACAATACTATACTTTACACAAAAGAGAAAGTACAATTTCACAGTGAAATATCATGGAAAAAATTATTATAACCAAGTACCACATATAACTCTTAATTTCGACACTTGCCCTACAATTGAATTCCTCAACTATGAGACAGGATAATGTAGATTTTTTCTGCGACATAATTAAAGACATCTCATCGTTATTTAGCCTTTCCACAGGTCTAGTTGCGATCTTACGTCAACACAGCGGTTAGCACGATAGGGGAAGTATAGCACAGTTGGTTGCTGTTTAGTGGGAAGATGGCATGGAAATTATTTTTTAAGTGGATAGTACGATAGTAATGTAGAATTACATTATGACGAAAATTTTCTTAACTTTGAATCTCTGAAAAAGAAAGGATTAGCGGTGAAAAGCACACAGTAAGTTGTATCAAGCGCACAAGGAACAAATTAAGCCTTGTCTTATTCCTTCTCATCCACGAAATGACACTACAGCAACTTTTGGATTGTTCATTTTTGGTTATGGGAAATGAAACACAATTGTTTCCGTCAAAATATCATGATCATAAATTCTCAATGCTAACCCTCCATCGGTGTGATATAGTCTCTGAGACCTGTTGAATCGACAATACTTTATATTTTTTATCCACAGAATTTCCTAAACGGTATATCGTTGTACCTTCTTTAACAACATTTCTAAATAGTTACATCGAGTGGAGTGTTGAAGTAACACCAGTGAAAAACCGGCCTTACACCGACCTCACTGTAACCAAAGCAGCCAAAAGAACTGTGTATGCTGTTCATTATAAACCAAATGGTGTAGTCGAGAGAAAGGATTCAACCTGTTTCTGATACGAGAATCAATGTAACTGTGGACGAGTGGTTCAACTGCGTTGAATCATATGAAACATTGCACACACAATCCCTTTGCCAAATAAAATTTGTAAGCTTAGTAGTCACTTACGGAAGACACTAAATGTTCTTGTAATACATGAAAATAAATGTCATTGCAGAAAACCCGACCATATTCAGTACAATACACCGTTTTGCCACACCGACGAAAATTTAAAGTACGTTCATTGTGCACACACAAAAATTCATTATGATACAACTAATTCATTTAAATCATTAAAACCAAGTCGAGGTTATACTTTTTGTAACAAGCACAAGGTATTATAATTGTTGTAAACGTTCAAACAAATAAATATGAATATAATTACGAACACAGTAAAATATTATATTCTAGAGGAAACGGGTCCCTAAACTGTGAAATTAACTCGTGAGGGGTAAAGAGTTGAGGGTGGGAACTCGTGGAGAACCAGTTGTCTAGCAGGAGCAGTGGCCATCTCCACTGAGTACAGCTTTAAGAGACAGTTGTTGAAACGTCATAGTCAATATTATAGAATTCCTCAAGTAAATGATTTAACTGTAAACTAACTAAACAAAAATATTTGTAAATGTAGAATATTTGATACGTGTAAAACTGAAGTATTTAATTTTTTTTTAAATTATGCGGAAAGTACAAAACTAGCTCTTTGGGATAAGCGTACAAAATAATACTTTGTAGCTTTCACATCACCTCATTCCGATGCAGTAATTTACACAAAACACTCACAAATAGCCTGCTAATCACTTTCGCTCACACTCTCCTCCATTAACACTAAACACAGCGGTGCAGCGAGCTGTCCCTGAGTGTTAGTGCAACGCACTCAGTCGGTTTTCATAAGAGTAACCGCAGCTACTCGAAATACGCCATTTGAATAATCTACTATCACTCGATCAACGCAGTGGCAACCACACCGCTACTCGGGCGCTGACCGCAAGGGCCAATGTGACCAATAACACCCATACCACTCTCGCCACCAGCATACAACCGTTCTATCACCATCCCCACACTCCATCATCACCATCTTACTCTTCATCACGTGTTATGTCAAAGTATGTCCATTAGATTACAAGCGGAACATCTCAATGGAAAGGGAAAAAGAAAAGAAAACGAACACTCTAATTACAAATGGCAAATACGATGCGAGAATGTATTGATAGGACGTGTAACATACGGAATCATAACAGGCCTGCGATATAGAGGACACTAGAAATAGTTTTAGTGGAGTTGGAGAGGAGAAAGAAGGTATATGTATGTACGTGTGTGGTCAAGGAATGGAATCGGCAGAACGCATAATTTGGGAATATGTATTGTATGGTAAAAAAGAGCAGCTTTCATGAAGGGTATGAAAAAAATAGATAATAATAAAAGAAAGTTAATGGAATGGAGAGAGAAATTCATTCTACTTATGGATTACATTCAACTAGTTTCCATAAGAAATGTGATTGACAGTAGATGAGTTTTATGTTTTATTGTTTTCTAAAGCAATACGTTTAATGCTAATGTTAAAGAGTTTCATTTTAATAATGGAATTTACTTATGTATAAATCCACGAAGCGATATAGTTAAGGAACGAGGAGATCACTCTGATCTGTGGTCAATAAATGAGAACAATTAAATATCTCCATCCTCATCACAAAACCCATCTTAATTTATAATTTCTTTTATAAATATTAAACCCGCCACTGTCCATGGACCCTTGATCGGTACTGATGGAATGGTCCCTTGTTTGTTTCCGGAGAATAAATTCATTTATTATCCCCCACGTGGCCACGTTTGCAACTTCTCTTTTGACAATAAAGTTTATTTGTATTTTTTTATTATATTACCTCGTGAGATGCATATCACTCATTACAAGCACCATCGTTTCAGAATATGTCTCATCTCTCACCACTTTTATCATCACCATCCTCACCTCTACATTACCTCCGAGACTTTTCACCAGCTCCTCGTAAATTTCGCAAAAGATGTTTTCTCGAAATCAACAAAAAATTTGCCCATTAGATTGCATCTCCGCTGACCGCTGCATCCACCACCCGCTGCCGTCTGATGCGGGGGCGGACGACCACGCGGTGGCAAGGGGGCGGGATCACGTGAACAGCGTGCAACGGCCGGACGCACTGCGCAGGCGCCAAACTGCTAAGTGCGGATGAACGGTCAGGCAGTTATATGCACAGTGGGTGTACGGTGAAGTACAAGGGCCGTTAGGTATTATGTACGTCACAGCGACAAGATTTAAGTTCTCCGAACAAAAGTTGTAAATGATTGTTTGAACCATTCTCTATCCAGTGGCAATGAATTTCCTTATCCTTACGGCGAAAATTTTTGGATTATTTGACTTTAAATTACTATGGGCTTATATGGAGAAACTTTAGAGGGCATAATGTTTTGTTTTTTTCTGGCAAAAGTACCGGCTTAATATAGCGAAAACCTACTAAAACTTAACAAATGGAAATAGGAACACAATGATGTTAAGATTTTCATACCTTACTGGGCATTTATAAGAATAATTCACCAAAAACTGTGGAAAATACTATTTAACGGAAATGGCAGGCGCATCACATGACTGAAGACAATACGTCCCTTGTCAAAGAAGGAGTCAAACGACAGACTAAATTAATTATCAAGTTTTAAAATCACAAAATAATTGTCCTCGTCCAATATAAAAAATCTTAGAATGAATTATTAATTAATAGGAACTACTCTGGTCAATATTTCCAAATTTCGTGAATAGTTGGTAACTTTACTTCAATGAACGTGAATATAATACCATAAATGCGACAGTGGCTAGAAATGAACATTCTATGAATTTTTTGCCAGTCGAAAAAAATTATGATAACATCTATTCAAGGCAACATACTAGATGGGTACGTTGAACAAAATAGCGGCACACCCCTCCAAACGTCAAATCTCCAGCAAGGATTATATTTCTTCCCATTAATATACAAGAGAAAATAAGGTCTACTAATACATTTCAACCAATTAATAGTATAGATACTATATATTCCACAAGAAGTTATAGAACAACATTAATACTCTCATGGAAAATGAAAAAAGAACACTATAAAGAAAATAACTGAGAAATACCAAAGTTGTATATAACCCTACGAGAGGGCAATTAATGCGATGATCAAAAGCGCAGCGCTGCGGGCAAACCAGGAATCGCGTTATGTCGTGAAATATTGCAAGCTTCTCAGCAGGTTTTGACCTTCAGTGCCAGTAGCAGCCAGTTTGCCTTGTCAAATGGATCTCAGTCTGTGCCTGCAACATTATTAACATGCCGCGACAGCGTAAACGTGCACCGTTTGTGAAATTGACGGAGTTTCAGCGAGGGCGTATAGAGGGTCTTCAGGAGGCTGGGAGGTTATACCTCAGAATTGCGCAACACGTGGGGTGAGAGGTCTCCACAGTGCTCGATATTGTCGCCGGTGGTCAGCAGAGGGTGCACGTGTCCGTCAGCCTCAGTCCGGACAGCTACGACGCACAGATGCACGCCAAGACCGTCGCATCTTGCGAAGTGCCGTATCGGGCCGCACCGCGACTTCACAACAAATTAGGGGTACTGTTGCTCCAGGGGTATCAGCGAGAATCATTCGCAACCGTCTCCGTGAAGCAGGGTTGCGATCATGCGAGTTGTTAGGGCGTTTTACGCTCACACCCCAACATCGTGCAGCTCGCGTCCAGTGGTGTCGCGATAGGAATTATGGAAGAATGAATGATGACTTGTTGTCTTCAGTGATGAGAGTTGCTTCTGCCTTGGTGTCAATGACGGTCGCATGCGTGTGTGGCGTCGTGCAGGTGAGCGCCAACGTCTGGAGTGTATAAGACAGAGACACACAGGGTCAACTCCTGGCATCATGGTGTGGGAAGCCATATCTTACAATGGCCGTTCTCCTTTGGTGATCGTAGAGAGTTCATTGAACAGTGCACGGTACATCCATAACATCATCCAACCAGTCGAGCTACCGTTCGTTCACCAACTTGATGATGTCCTTTTCCAGCAGGACAATTCACGTCTTCATGCAGCTCGTGCCACCCAACTTGTTCTCCAAGGTGTACGTCAACTACCCTTGCCATCACGATCCCCAGATCTGTTCCCCATTGTGCAAGTTTGGGACTGAATGAAACGTCATATTGCGCGCTCTGCAAGACCGGCAGGAAATCTGTCCCAAATGAAGCATCAAGTACAAATTGCATGGCATGCCATTCCGCAAGACTACATTCGTCACCTCTACGATCGTTTCTATGGGAGAATTGCAGCCTGCATTGCTGCTAAAAGAGGGTATACAGTGTATTAGCTCTGACATTTCGCACGCCCTGTTGACTATACTTATATGCGTATGGCTCTGTCGGTGTGATCGTTTGTTGTACACGTCCTCGAGAACGTATCAATAAAATTTCTTTCTGCTGGGTCCACGAATTCATGGTGTACTTTTTTCATTTTCCAGTAGTGTGTATGTACGGCTACGGTAGAGGATCCTCATTCCCCAAAACTAGTTCTGATGTTCATCCTCCCCATACCGTACATTCTTTCTGCAAACTACTCTGGTACTTAATCGCATTATTTCATTTTAGAGGAAGTTTTGTCTTCTTTTGTCCAATTTCATCTTTACAGTGTTATAAAAGATGCAGGAAATTCATTTCTCGTGTTTTCATAATTATTTACTCATTGTATAAGACAAGCAAATTCTTAATTAAAGAATTAATTTCACAAAACTCATCGAATACGGAAAACTGCACCATTTAACATCCAACGCTCCATGAATTGCAAGTAGAACTATTATATCTGATAAATTAAAGCCAAAATGTTCAACCCAAACAAAATTTGAGGTCATAGATCATGTGAGTGCACAAAAAAGAACCTAAATGTATGAATTAATAAACAATTAAAGAAAGTAAAAAGAAATCAATTGAACAAATGTTTTCTTTTTCGGTAAGAATCGGAGCCACTATCATGAAAAAAATTACTACAGAGGTGGAACGTGCTTACCCATTGAATCGGCTCCTGTACTGAATTTCTGTTGAAGGTACAACTGATTTAATTATCTTGATGTAAAAATAAATTTCAAGTATTTCATGTGTATCTCTTGTAGAGTAAACTTGATATGAAAATAAACTTCTATTACTACATTCCCGGGTTCAATCCACGGCTGGGTCAGAAAAAAATTTGTAGTTTCTCTCATTATATCCCCGTTCATATAGCTGTGACTACTGAAAAGCGAACCCTCCTTCCTCTACCTTCCTCCTCCTAATATCACTTAACTCCTACTATTACTAACTACTCCTACTAACCCCTCCATATGGGTCAAGTTGTTGGTAAACCCAGGTAAAACCTACTAACAATTGTCTACCACTCAACTCCTACCTCCTATCGCTCCATGTAGATAAGTTTCAATAGCACGCTTCATTTCCCATTTACAAATACTACAATGGAAATGGAAAATATTACTACATTGTTTCGACCCGTGTCTTTCGAGGACTGGACCACTGTGCCGGAGCGTCTGCGAAGTGCGAATGAACGGACCAGAGGCATGGCGACGACGGTGGTGGGGTCGGTCAGCTGAGCACGTGAGGAGACGAAGGGGCGACGGTGACGGCGGTGGTGGTTGCGGCGGCGGAGCCCAGCTGGTGGCATGAATATTGCATGAAACTGCTTTGAATAAGAATCAAAACACAGGCAGTGCGGCGGCCTTGGCGGGGGCCACGTCACAACCAGCGCCCCGCCGCCGCCATCGCAGCCTCCTCCTTCGGTGCCATGGCAGACGTTGCTGCAGCAGCAGTAACAGCTACCTCTATGAGACCAGGGTTGATATGAGGGATGTGTTCTGGAGGGGTTGGTGAAGTCGATGGAGGGTGAGGATGGGAAGGGTCGGGGACGGAGGAAAGGGACACGCCGGCGGCGGTTGAAGGTAGATGTGCGGGTGAAGGTGATTAAAATGGATGAGAGAATGGAGTAGGTCGGGGATGTGGGGAACGGATGCCACGAGCTTTCACGGGAGTGGGTAGTAGAATGACCCCGCCAACGTCGGAAGTGGTAGTTGACGTGTAATACATGTAAAGCGACGGTCGTGGTTGAGGTAGATAATTTTTACTACTCTTCTCGAATATATTGAGACGTAAGTTTAAGATGTAATCCTGAAAACATTTCATCGCATTTAATTCCTGATGTTAATGACGTATTTCAGAAACAATTGCATAAATACACCAACTCATACATTGAGGCATACAATTCGGAACAACTTCCAGCTAGAATATTTGTGTAATTTGTAAGATCACATACAATGTTAGTCAACAGATTAAAAGAAAACAACAGTCTACATATTATGTTTGAGTAGTTTTTTATCCACTTTAAAACACGAACCAAGTACAAATAACCCTTTTGGTTTCCAAAAGATTGAGTAAGAAAATATATCATGACATTTACATTATTCTTTTCAATTAACATAACCCGATAATACACACTATAAATTAACTACGTTTCTCTCTTAGACAAACCCTGAGTGGAATATAATACCAATATAATACTTTTCTTCACGTAGGATTTGTCATGATTTTGAAGGTCACTTCGTGTGATTCTTCCACCAAGCTCACTACGTTTGTAGTCCTCGAGTTGAATGAACGTTTTGACGGACTGAAAAACAAAAAAATTGGCGGCATGTACTGGCTTTTCATATTAAGTGGGAAGATCAGGTCTTCAGTGTATGTTTTATTTTTGCTCCCCTTTTGAGTACTTATAATTTTGGTAACACTTAAACATTCATGTGACAATCATCATCATCATACAAAGCACAAATTTAATGTTGTATTGACATTTCAATAATGAACATTCATAATTTCTTTATTCGGATTGATACATAATAAGGCTTCTTGGTGATTCTTACTTAGTGAGACGAGAAAGGAGCAACAGAGTTAAAAAATGAATTACATTTCTCTCTCTCTCTCTCTTAAACTATCTGAACTCGTGGGAACTTGATTTAAACAATTCCTTATACATATATGATTAATATAATCAAGATAGATAAATAAAAAATTATAGTGCGGTTGTCCAGAAAAAAGGTCGTAAGTGATTCTGAATGAAGGATCTATAAATAATCTAATGATTATACTATTTATTGCGGTAAGCATTTGCACGATATTTTAAGTAGTGGCAATATTTACTAAACTTTAGAAAAAAACGAAATTATTGCAACATTATCAAACAATGCTTGATCTAGAATGACAGAAAAATATTTCTAATATTATCACATTTCATTTTCATAATTAGATCGAAAAATAATGTAGATTTTTTTATTATTACATTTTCTATAGTGAATTTTAAGACTAAATTCTGCATTATTTACCATACGAGACGAAGATGGTATTTAAATCCTCTGTGTCCAGTACATGCATAGGAGTTGAGGGGCATCGTGGTATAGACACCGTCCGAGCACTGGCACCTCTCTCGACGGCCGAACCGCGCACGTTGCAACAGCGGTGCGAGGGTTAATTGGTCGCTGGAATGCAGAGCGTCGGTCACTGCCGCTAGCGCCCCTGTCGACATACACGAGAACTTCGGCCACTTCCCTACGGTGGCCACGCTCCCCTACCACCCTCATCCACCAGCCCCACCCCCGCCACCGTAACTGGCACTCGTATTGCGGAAGACCCAAGAATAGCCACGGGCACCCACCGATTTATTGCCCAGTGAGGTCTCGTCTACATGGAGAAGAGAACGGCTTACTCAGGGACTTCTAGCGAACGAGACGGCGGATAGGAGTCTTTTATTTCCGGATTTATTTTGGGATTATGACTAGCACAAAAATAAGATATACGAAAAGATTACATATTTTCATGAGATTTTGGAATTGCATGATTGTACTTTTGTCATGAGGTTACATAAAGTGCACTCATAAATCGTACGGAGAAAACGACAATCATATTATCATTCTCATATTGTAATATTGAACTCCAAAATTTATTAAGTGTTCTTTCTCATAAACAGAAAATTTTGAGTGTCCACGATTGTGTGAGAGAATCTTCTTGGTATTTGTTTCAAACTTGACTGGCTAAATGAACCGTTCATCACGCAATTAATGCATGTGGAAAATAGTAGTTATACACACTAATATATCGATTTCTTTAAGTTAAACTTCATTTCATCTTTAAGTCTTGTAAAGTAGTTAGTAATTTTTTACTCTAATACTTTAATATTGTTCATTTCATCTTTCACCCACTTATGTTTTAAAAATATGCCTAGAGTTTAATAGCATCAAATTATAAACTTTTACGACCTTTCATAGACATTTCATAGATAAATATCTGTACTTTATAACTTATCGTCAGCAGGAAAACGACTTCGACTACTGATGTTTTACAATAATATTAACTCATTTACATGGATAAATGGCATTATTAACGCTTCAACATTTAGTAAACAGTAATAAGGTAATATGAATGAAATTAGATAGACGTCAATACCATTACTAATTTAGTAACATCAAATTTTCATAGTGTATACTAATAATTTAGTTATGCACACCGTCGATGATGTAAATAAATGTGATAACAGAAATGATTCTAAACTAGTGCAAAAAGAGTCATTAATATCGTAAGAACCCAACAATTCACTAATAGCAGCTATACTTCGAAAACGAAATATAATACGTGAATCACTCTATGGGTATTAAGTGCATGTTCGTGCAATGAATCAAGGTTTTACTGTGTGGGAGCAATATCGTCAGCAACCATGAAACCTACATTTCTGATAGGCGTCTCATTTCCCGAGGTGATTTCTTTCCGTTCTTCTTCCTGTTATTGTTTTTTTTTAATTTTCCGCCCAAGAAAGTATCTGGTTAAAAAGTATGAGTAAATTTAGGTTTCTAGGAAAATTGTTGATGAAATATGTGGATTTGGAAACTTAAAAATAACCGCAATGTGAAGAATAAATTAGCTGTTGAATGAAAAATACTGAAAATATGAAAAAATAAAAACAGCTGTCTCTCTTCAAGAGAAACCAAAGAAAAATTATAATCCTATCTGTCTAACGAGTAAATAGGGATTGCATAAAACCTATGGAAACGACTTTTGCGAGTCTCTCTTGAAGCAAAAACAACTTGAAGGCATGTACGTATCTTGGCCATCAAGGATCTCTTGAGAGACGTGAGAAGACGGGGTGGCAGCGGCGCCAGTTCGTTAGCGCTGGTATTACCCCGCGGAAGTCACACTCGTTCTTTCCCCTCTCCTCCCACGATCATACAGAGACACGACGCACTCTGCCACCCGTCGCGCTGCATGTCGCGCAATGCTTGTTTATTCCTTGTCATGAATTGGCCCGACGTCAGAGAGAAAATTTCTGTTGCATAGTAAAAAGATAGTGCGATTGAGAGTTCGTCCTTTTTAATTCGGTAAGTTATTACGCCGTGCACTTGTCAGACTTGACTTCAACAGAGTTTATGTTACCTGATCATAATATCTTCTTACATTCTCATATTGTTCCATGGAAGATCTCTTTGCTTCATTGGTCGTATATGGAATATGTATCGTCACAAATATTTAAAATGAAATATTGTAATATAGTTTATTATCATAAAAATATTATGATATAATAATAGAGTATGTACATATTATTCTGTACCTTATTCCAATAATTTTTGAGTGATAAAATGCGGCCGACTGACTTCCGACATTCGTAAAACTTCGACTTATGTTATGATAATATTTTGAGAAGGAAGATCAAGTTCATACGAATAAAAAAAATATAGTTTTTCCTATCTCGATATTTCTCTGGATTTATTTGCAATTTCGTATTAAAGTAATCCTTTAATTCGGTGATGAAAAAAACTAAAGACTTCCGATTATCTTGAACAGTTCACAGTTAGTCGATACTATCTTTCTTCATGGACATTTCTCTCATTTCAATTACCTTAATGACGACCTTCCGTCAACTGTAGTCATCTTGGCACAATATTTCAATCATTATGTCCAAAATTTATCTTTTCGTGACCAAAAGACTTTTAGTAAAATGTAATCACATTCTTAGAGACGGATTATAAATTTCAATTTACGTATAATTCTGCAATCGGCGTATGATTATGTAATCATATTAATTAAAAATCAATTCAAAAAGATGATTACTTTTTTACAGAGGTTGGTTTTGTATAAATCGTAAATGATCCGGAGAAACAATATTAATACAAGGTAGTAAATAGAAAATTAAAAAAAGAGCAATGGAATACAGCAAACGTGTAAGAATCGAAAATTAAGACAATATATGAAACAGTAAACACGGACACTTAAAATAATTTTTCGTGCAGTAGCTATCCCACCTACACATTTCGGTTTTAATGCCAACACTCTTACTATTAGTCGCAGTTAGCAACGTCGTTGTAACGCTCAAACAATGGAAACCCATTCTGTGTTTGTTTTCTCTAGTTCTTTCAATGGCCTTGAGAGGAGACGGAGTACTTTCTATATAGCACGTTTTTGTTTGCTCTCTTTTGTTCCATTCTCTGTCTTGCGAAACGTCTTTCCACCATCCGCGAGCAGCTACTGAGAAGGAAGAAGAAGCAATATCCTTGGCCTCCTGAGTCATAGGTGAGAGAGCGCGAGGTACGATGTCACGCTGGAATAGATAGTGATCTTGAGACGCTGAAGTATGATGTTGAGGTGTTGTGATATACTCTGCCACGCAAATCAAGCGCTATATGAACCTCAAGGAAAGTTGGAACGAGTACTACAACGAAGACTTAGCGAAACAACGATTTTGTTTTCGCAATAAGTAATCTTATTTCAATACTACAACTTTACAATTTGCCTCATTCAATGTTGAGTTTGATCATTTATGCTACTTTATGTTAACTGCTCCTCCATCGTATCATGCTACCTAGTGCTTTTCCGCGAAGAGTTTTTCTTAACGAAGACTTCACTTTCTTGTTTTTCCTAAATATTTGTTTATCACTTTGCTATAGAGTCTATTTTTTCGTTTTTCTTTTTATCGTCCGTAACAAATCTCGAATCAAACAAGTAGAAGAACTAGGTACTGTAGAACTTAATTGTGTTCAATTTTGCATAAGAAAACGAATATTCACACACTTCTAACTTAAACATAACTGTTTGTAAAGTTTTAACTTAACTTGAAACAAAAAAAAATAACCTTCTAAGATACATCCCATGACTTTCGATCCATAGAAGTTTTATCAAAGATATTCGTTACGTTGTCAATTCTGGTCCCTTCTACGACATACGTAGTATAAAACTGTAACATTAAGTGAAAAGGGTTTATAGTTGATCTGTTGACCGGAAACGTAAGTAAAGTAATAATCGACCCTCATCTTGAGCGCAAGTAAAAGGTAGTAACCAAAGATTAAAAGGCTAACGACTTAGGACTGTAAACATAAAAGGAACTGAACCACTTTGCGGAGAAAAACATAGTGCTGGTTATTGCTACAAAATTATGACCCATGTCCGAGTTCACGCAAAATCCAAAGGAAGATGAGGCTACTTTCCATTTCTAATACCATGTAAGAATCCTTCGGAGTTGCACAAACATAATTGCTAAAATCCAATGAATGTTCCAGAACTTCATAAACCCCATTTCCCTTCGTCTCCCCTTTCACTCGCCTTACCATTTCCATCTTCTAACCGCGGTGACTGCTCCCTCTACGATGTCAAGTTCCCGAGTAAACCACTGGCAAAACGGTGTGGCCGCTGTGGTTTACACTGGACCTTCCGAACAACGCATTCGTCGACTCACCCTGAGAAGAACGCATTTGCCAATTTCGTCTGCGGTGGTGGTGCTGGCCGCAAGGGTAGAGGAGTCTGAAGGCACCGGGGACACCTGACTCGAAGTATGAGGAGAGAGAACGCAGGAAGAAGAATGTTTAGATGGAGAATACAGTAAAGATGAATAGATGAAACGATACTGGAGATGATGGAGGAGGATAAGAATGATCTGCAAGTGGAATGAGTATTAATATATTTGAATGTGTTTTCAATGGAATCTTATTCCTCCTCATCCCATTTCCCATTCCCATTCCCCGTACGCAGTATCATGTCCGTAACAAGTGAGAAATGAGGTTGGATGAAGTAATGATCATATTGATCTTGATTTCTTGATCTCCGTTCGTAGTCTCACAAAAATATGCTATATTTTAAAAAAACTCCAAAATTATATAATATGCATCTAATTCATTAGTTCAGCTATATGCAACATCATCAAGGGTATCATTTAATATCAAACACAAAGCCAAGACCAGAGTTCGATACCACGAAGAAGAGAAGACCTAGACCAAAACCTGCATAATTATTTTGCTGGAATAAGAGCAAAATCGGAAAAGGCTATGCAAGAACAAGTCCAAGATCAATGTCCTTGGTCTTGGACTTGCTGTGTGTAGAACTACTTGGAGGAATGTGAGGCTCAGAGGTCTCATATTATAAACCAACGATACGAAACACAATGAAGTAAGCAGTGGAGAGGTTGATGAGCATTTTCCGTCTCAGTTGCTGAGCATTTTTTCATCTCCATCATTAGCACAATTAGATATAACACAAGATTGTACGAATGAATGATGCGACGCAAGAGTGTTGAAGAAATGGGTTATTACCATCTAATGGATATCTTTAAGAACACAAGTTGGTGTAGGTGATAAAAGAAAAATGTTCTGAAATATCATGTCAATATGTTTGTAGTGGTGGGAAAAAATGACTGTAATATACAATGCACATTTTTTCTGAATTATAAGCATAGATTGATATGAACACTGCTCGAAGATTACGAGTATTAATGAAGAAATTGAATCCAGGTTAGAGAAAAAAATCAGTCTCTATGGGGTTCAAAATAAAGGAGTTGGCACAATCTCTAGAAATGTATAAAACACTCTATATAAAGCACAAATCTATGAATGTAACAGCAACCACACCAGCAACACTGCAGAGAAGAGATTTTTGGCGCTTCAGGATGACTCGAGATTACAATAACCAAGACGATACACAAGACAGGAAAAGGAAGTTGAAGATAAATTGAGGACATTCGCGACGTTCCAAAATACTGAAGCGAGGAAAAACAGTTGTTACAGCGAGTGGGCAATGCGGTTGCCACCTCAATCATATATCACGAAAGTGCAGCTCTGTGAATGAGGCACCGAGCATTGGTGGCATCCTCCACCACATCCGGTGACGAAAAAGGTGGATCAGTGGCGAGAACTTAAAATGGAAAATTGTTGGAGTTGGAGCTGTTAGAAGCGAAGAGAGGATTAAAGACAGAAAAGAAACTCAACGGAACACAAAAGAGACATATTGAAAGAAATCTATTTTTGTAAATAATATTAAGAAATAGAAATGTTAAGTAACGCAATATTATGATACTTTTTTTTTTTTTGCTTTGTGATGCTCACAAACATGAAGTTTAATATTAAATAAGATGTCACGTATTATTTTCACAAATTCTTACGAAAAGTTGAAAGGTAAATTAAAAGGAAATAAAGTGGAGACCATGGTTGTATAAATTATATTTTTATTTTAAATTATGTGCATATATTATAAGATTCTTGATGGAAATATTCGGGGGGAAAGAGTTTACGATATTTTGAAAGCAATGGTTCGTTTGTATGAATGGTGACATTGATAACTTTACTAATCTATATTAAAATAATATAATATCCCGAGTAAATATTTGCGTGATGCGCCAATATATGGCACGTTTTTTGTTGAAGGGATAACATTTTTTACTCTCCAATAGTTTAAAACATTCAGGGTACAGTTACTTTTCCTTGGAAAGGTAAATGAGATTCATCAATAACAATATTAATGAAATTTCAGTCATAGTGTTCTTATGGAGCAAATAATTTGTTTCCGTTGAATTACATAAATCATCTTTATGTTCGTGGCTCGTTTCAAGAATAATATTATACGTTAAATATTTTTAGCTGGAATTTTACTAATACGCTTAAAAATTACCAAGGAATTCTTTACACTGTAGAATATACCAATCATGCAGTTCGGCCCCAGAATCTATGTCTGGAAGACCCTCGCCCCAAGACAGACAGTTCTAAAGGGACTCTCCCTCTTGTATACCACAGGCGTAATGTCTACAAATTCCCTTGGACTCGTGGGTCACTCTTCTCGGACCAATGTTGGGGTAAGAATATTTGTGGTGCTATATATTAACAAATGTGGTCAGATTATAAAAAAATAGTATTAATAATGTGAAATGTACGTGGACGAATTAAAATGTTTCCCTCGAGAAATTTATTCAAAAATTCGTGATATTTTAAACCCTTTGAAAATAACAAAAATTATAAAATACGAGTCAGCTTATTTTCTGATGAGAGCGTTAAGATGATTTATAAGCGTTAATTTTCTTTTCTAATGTAAATTATATTAAGAATTTTTAACATTCTTATCACTATTTTCCTGTTACAAAAATAATTATTTTGGTTGGTTTATGTTCGTTATCCCCCCACCTAGTTTATAAATTGCTAATTGTTTATTGTTACCTGTCCTAATTAATTACTTGGAATATCGCGTAACGGGTTGCGTCTAGTCATGTAAACAAATTTGACATATTCTTTCTCTCAAAATTAATGTTGAACAATGCCTATTCATAATGGAATTCTAATGTACCATGAAGCAAAAAGAAATAGATCTGTTTCATATGAACTATTGCAACTGCAGTAATATTTTGTTAAATGGTCATGCAGTCAGGATACAAATCCCAGCGCAATAACTTTTCTCTGACATCGGCACGCCGTTCTCTCTCTTTCTCTCTCTGTCTACATCCAGTTAATAAAATTAAATATCTCATACCAGAACATTGTCTCGCAAAATTGCTTTAAAGAAATACGACGCTCTCAAACAATTATACACGCACGTAAAATAATTATCTCTTTTATAGCTGAGGGACTCGTCCCATAATTTTCCGTGGCGGTCACAGAACTACAGACACGACCCGCAGCCACCAATGCCATCTTCAGCACCACCGTCGCCACAGCCAATCCCTACGTCGTCTCCGCATCCTGCATCACCATCCCCAACAACGTTGCTTTACTGTCTCTCTCCAACACCAAACAGACTCAATCATTGTTGTAACCACCATCTCACCAACACAATCCCTTCCATTGTTCAGGAGTTGATCATGGCGTCGGTTGACATTTGCTTATTAGTGAGGGTGTAATATTACCATCCGCGGATATATTATCAGCGTTTAGTGTCGGTCTGTCCAATTTCCCCGACGACGACGTTCTCCTACACGCCGGTGTTCCCAGGGATGTTGCTTCAAAGCTCCTGGAGATTAGTTGTGCCCTGCAAGACAGACAGGGAAGGTGTCGCGGAGGGATAGGCACTGTTGCGTGGGGATTTGGGGACATGAGCACTGTCAGTTTGGAGCTGGGCGTTTATAGGTTAGGTATCGAGACTGTTGCGTCTTGGTGTTTTGAATTGAGGTAAGTGACAAGTTACGTTTCAAAATATGATTCATAATCAACGATGAAAACGAATTATACAGTATTGTAAAGAATATTATGTGAAAGGTTTGCTATGTAGGTAAAACTTCACAAACAAACAAAAACTCAAAGAGCACATATTTAATATTTTACGGAATATTCCTATTGTAATCACGAAATATTCCTGTTGCTGTCATGGAATTTTCATGTTGTATTTATTGGTAAATTTTAAACTAATTCTTTTTTTACAAAACTTCGAGTCAGATAAATTTTGAATTTCCAGTAATTTTTTTTTTTTTTTTTTGGTTGGGGTTTTAGGGCTCGTCAACATCGAGGTCATTAGAGCCCATTCCAGCAACCTTGACTAGGTAAGATTTTTTTTTATTGTTTGTAACTCAAGTGCTATCATACATTTCAAAAAAAAATTAATAGAACCATTTCTAAATTATTTTGAACATCTATCTGTGAAATAATAACGAGAAGCTCAATAATTGACGTGGTAAATAAAAATGTTATAAAATGTAGCTTTAGGCAACCGATATCGAGGTATACGATGAATTTGTGTCTCACATTATTTTAATAAACGCAACATAAAATGTCGAATAATTAATATATTCGTACAGTAGTTATGAACTACATATTTCTATTTTAAAAATAACGAACACTTCTATGCAAAGTTCTTAGGCTTAGATTCGTGTGATGAACACACATTGTTAGAGATATGGTATTCAAGATCAGACGGAATATATTTCTTACATTTTATAACCGCTTCTGTAAATTTATTTATTATTATTTATAGTTTAATTTACAACATTTGGATAATCATTATCAGTAAATAATAAAGGACTTCACTTTACAGTTAACGGAGGAAATATATAAGTAGTTTAGAAACTTAAGAAAATATATCATTTTGCTGAAAATTGTTCATTATTTATAAATGTAATTATTGTTCATTATTGTTAAATATTATAAATAATAAATGTGCATTATTGTTACGAAGACTCTTATGAACAATGTGATCCCTCAATCTTCGTTAATTAGATACGTAAAACGGCATCAATATAATATTTCATAGAAGGAAACTAACTACGGCAAAACCATGTTATAAAATACAATTCCCAAGATATTGGGATTATAAATTAACAATAGATATGAATTTCAATGAATAATTATATTCTTCAAGGGTGAATAAAACGTAACAAGTAGACTTCAGTGTATTCAGGTACATTGCCCTTTTGCCCAACGCGTATTTTCTCTCCCTCGAACATGTGAATTTCAACCCCGCTTTTTCCCCATTTCAGGAGACGCAACAAAAATGTCTGCATATAACCTTGAGTCATATTCTAAGAGATTTTCCGGAATGGTTGCGGGAGGAACTAACTCTTACGTCAGGGGTCTGCGAGTGCGTTTAATTCTTCGGCTTCGTCTCCTCCAAGCGTTCAAGGGAAATTGCCTGTTATTGATTCCATAATCCGATTCTCATCCCGGGGGTGTACTTACAGCAGGCTCCTGGCGGAGGAGACGCGATGTATAGGAGTTTCACAGTCAGGGGTTAGAGACGTGGCAGTAGGAAGTCGGTGGTGAGATGGGTGATGTAGGAAAAGAAGGGTGGTTTAGGTTGCGGGCTCCTCAGGAACATACGTGAGAGCTGTTTGTCGGTTTTTGGAGTGAAGCAACAAGGGTTGGCGAGAGTTAGGAAATACACCATAGGAAAGTATGTGAATAGTTGGAATTTACTAAGAAATGTGGTGAAGGAGAAGTTAGAGTAAAGTATAAATGGTGCGAATGAGCTTTGAGGATGAGAATATTCTGAGAAAACTGATGAACCTTAACTCATTTTCTCTTGTTTGTAGGAGTCGGAGATGAGGATGATATGATGCCTCTTTTTGATATGGCGGGGGAGTTACAAGGGAGAAAACTCAAACGAAAATATCATGACCTTCATACGATTGAATAATGAGATTAAGAGAGATTCGTAATTGATGACGTACATTCAAAGCAAAGCACTCTGTGCGGGTTTTCTCCCTTATTCCGCTTCACAGTTAAATTCTTTCCTATCGCTAGAGAAGAGACAAATATATCGAATTTTCTCATAGAGCGAACGAATTTCTGTACCGATTCGAGTATATAAATTACATACTTAATATTATCTAAATATCCAAACCTAACTGTGATGTATGATTCATGTGTATTTCCTTAATTCTTCATTAAAAGTATTCCCGTATTTCTTCATTGAAAAAACTACTTTCTTTATTATTAAAAATTACATTTGAAACCTAAAAACCTTTTATTCGCAAATAAATACCTTAGAAACATGAGGGACAAACGAAAACATGAAAAAAATCAATTCATAAAACGTGACATGTAAGATTATAATCTATAATTTACACCTCGTTAACAAACAAATACACGTTACAAATAGAAAACATCCTATCCGAAATACATAATAAAGTGATTTTCTAATCAACGAGACTGCGTATATCAACACTTTGGTCAATGAAATACCAAAAAGTGTCAAACAGTTTGACAAATGAAATCATAGTTTTTCAAGTACGAACTATTTCAGTGTCCCTCTGGGGATCCACTCTTCTGGTACCCTACACCAATTTCTTAAAGGCTCAATTACATTTCTTATTTTTCCCTCTAAGAACCAAAACATGATTTTTTAGACTTTCTTCAGGCGTGTTATAATAAGTCTCTTGTATTTTCAATTGGAGTGTTTCTGCTCCCCCATTACTTGTTTTCACACTTTCTGGGAAGGTAGTTAATGAGAAAATTTAATGCATTTTATAAATCTTCTACTATGTAATAGTGTCTTGAGCTAATCAGTTGTAGCTAAATAATACAAGAATTTATTTGTAGATTCAGGTAATTTTTTATTTTTTCCATTTGTGACGTTTATTTATTTGTTTTAAATAATAAATAAAGTACAAATTTCTCTTTCGTTTGTACGTCACGTCTGCAGCTTGCAACGTTCCATGACTTTTTATGTATTAACTTTCTTCTCTTTTTCTCACCTCTGACAGCACTTACAATCAAAGATTCCTGTTATCCGTGCTTTACATCCCAAATTCCCTTTACATAGATTTGCAAGCATCTGTATTTTCCTTCATCTTATTCTTTTCTTGTGTATTTTGTGCACTTTCCTTCCTCATCCTCTTCAAAGAACACGCACCGAATAATTCACATTCCCACAAAATGTGTTCAATCGTTTTTATTACTTTCCCGCAAACGCAGTCTCCTCTATTTTGTCTCCAATCTTTGGATATAAGAATTTATATTCCCGTGACCTGAAAAAACACCTGCATTATCTCATGCCCTGGCTTGAACTATTTTCTATTTTTCTTTACAAATCGCACTTGTGGGATAAATTCATACGGTGCCCGTTCCTTCGTACTTTTATCCCGTCTAATTTGCCGGACATCTACTAGTTTGTTCCGTTACTCTTTTCTTCCATCCCCTTTCTGTTATTTCTACTGTTCTCCGTCTAATTGTATCTTCGAATTTTGCGTCTTTCGTTTCTGTGACTAATAGACTTGACAGAAGAAGGAAAACCTTTGCCGGCATTTCCTCCCCCACCATCACCATCTTCCCCACAACGTCGCTATGGGGTGGTGTGTGAGAAATAAAGCCGCGCAGCACATCGTCGTATCCTCGCGCAGAGCCGCGAGACTCGTTATCACGGGCGAAAATGAAGGGAGCATCTGAGCAGGGCTGATTAGCGAGCGTCTCTTACCAGGGGAGTCTCGCGAGGGCGCCACGCCTTCGTCACCCCCTCGACCTGAGCACGATCTACATGTGTCGTCAACTACTCCTCTACTCTTCCAAAAATGTTATACTAGGTAAAACTGTACCTGACACTATCGTTTATTTTTTATTTAAGAACTTGTTTATCCGGGACAAACAAGTTCATACTGATTCCAGCCGCGGAAGCCTAGTTTTTAGAGATTTCTTTCCAGTTGTTGAACGATCACGTTTCAGTTGCGAACACAGATTGCGTTATCGCGCTGATAATAATCTCAAACTAAATGAGAATTAATAGATTATTAATCTAACAAATTGTAATAATTTATCAATCCTGTCCTGGAATGAATTGAATAGAACATTTAAAACGGAGAAAACGTATAAATACGGCTGGAATTTGGTTTGTGATGGAACTGAGAGAGTTCGTAAATTATTTCAAGTTTACAAATTCTACTACAGATGTTTCTCTCATTATTTTAATTTCACTTGAAAATTCATACTGAGGAGTTATCAATAATATCCATAATAAATTATTTCTTTATTTGTGTCATGTCGTATATAATATAATGAACTCAATGTGTGAAAATGACTGATAAAGTCAGTTAATAATTATCTCTTTATATTTAAGTGTAATTATCTCTTTATATACGTTAGTTTGGGTGTATCTTCATTGTTATATTAATACATATATAAAAAAATATTTCGACCAGCGTTTATATTATCATATACTAATAATAACTTAACGAACTATTTACACATGGCATGAAAACTCAAGAAAAAAAAATCCCATGTATAAGTGTATTTGTTTATTATTAACACCTAACGATCTAAATACAGATCGAAACGTTGTGTTAGTGATTATGATGGCGTAAACAATTTTACAAGAAAGGTCGTAAATTTGATTAATCATCAGCAACATAATGGTAGACAAAAGTAATAAAGATACATTAAATTATGTGATAAAAGACGAATGGTATAGAAATAAGAACAATTAGTAGACCAAATCTATTAATAATACTATTATTATTAAAATTCAGGAATTTCATCCTTGTATGAGTTTCGCTATAAAGGTACGTTTACACTTATATACGTGTATGAGCGACTTGTGTGAGATACATGTATACGCAAGCTTTCGAAAGTTGCGATTTGTATGAGTTCAGACACTTATACCTCATGCATGTATACGACAGCGTTTACACTAAGCGGTTTGTATCAGGGTATTCTTAGTGTATCGCGAGGGAACAACACATACTGATATACTAATCTACTAAAGAAATGCTCGTACAAAATGTATCAGGATTTGTCTGAGGTGCTATCGCGTGACTTGTCAAAGAGCAACTGTATTGCCCCAATTCATACAAATTGACATGTATCTCAGACGTCGCTCATACATGTGTAAACGTACCTTAACGATGGCGTCCAGAAACGAACCCTAGTTGTCGTCACAAGTGGAGGGGAGAACGTTCTGCCGCCCTTTGCAGGTATCATGGCAACGCGAGGGAGCGGGCAATTCGGTTAGCGGTTCACCCTCACCTTCCCACCCTTGTTGCCCTCCCCTGAATCCACGTAATACGCTCAAGAGTGTGGGGGCGTTTTACAGTTCCCCCATTGAACACCCCCACCCGCGTAGCACTACTCAACTATCGATTCACAATAGGATAACTGAGCCAAAAGTAACCCTGATTATGGAAAAGCTTCCTTACGGTATTATATCCGTCAGAGCGACTAGACTTAAGTATCCCAAAAAATGTTTCAAATGATAGTTGAACTATTTGACTTTAAGTTATTATGAGATTATATGAAGAAACTTTCGCGATCATGTTTTTTGTTGTTGTTGATATTCTGGCAAAAGTACCGACTTAACATAGCGAGAACTACTAAAACAGCAAATGGAAGTGGGAACGCAATGACGTCAGGATTTTCATACCTTACTGGGTATTTACAAGAATAATTCACTAAGAAACTGCGGAAAATACTGTTCTAATGAAAATGGCAGCCGTATCACGTGACTGAAGACAATGCAAAGAATAAGTCAAACGACAATCTGAATTTATCATCATGTTTTAAAATCACAAAATAATTGTCCCCATCCAATAGAGCAAATCAGTAGAATTGATTACTAATTAATGAGAACTACTTCTGTGAATATTTCCAAATTTTGTGAATTGTTGGCAAGTAGACTTCAGTCAACGCGGATATAATACTTGAAATATAAGAATACTTTAACTGAACCCCTTCAGTCGCTTAATTCAGATGGTTCTCAATGAAAGAAATTACAATGAATCCAAATTATAAATTATAATAATGATCCTATTTCTCAAGTTTAACCCCCTATTTTGAAAATCAGCAAATCATTTATAAATCTAGTGTATTTTTGTGAGACGACAACTTACGTGTTTTTCGTGTATTTTCACTGAAGGCTTATAGTGAAATAATTTTTTTTTAATTTCTCTTTACGAACTTAAAGAAAGAGATCAACTAACACAATGAAAATTTTAAAATAGTTATTAATGGGAAAAATATTTTTTTTAAATTCATGACACGTTTGGATGTTTTAAGTGGCTCGTCACTACCATAGTTTATGTATGATTTTGACGGTAGTGTACCAACCAAATGACATAAGAAGTTTTGAAGTCAGTTTTGAAGTCATTGTTTCCAGGTTCGTGATTAAAGATTTGCATATTTTCACCTCTTTTGTCTCGGTCAAAAGACAAATGATAACACCATGAATTTTAAATTATTGATTATATAAAACTTTTAATAGCTTTCATCGCATTCTTAAGAAAACCTCTAGAAAAAAATCTTTATACTTATTTAGTAATCATTAGTCTAGATATAGTTTTAGCGGCATTCTCGTAAAATAGTTCTGGTATAATTACTGTATACAATACCAATTAACTGAAAATACTATTATTTATTAATACTAATTTATTAATTTTTTTTGTTCTTCACTTGTAATGTTGTCATGTAAATGATTTTTATTCAATATTAACATATAATAGCCTAAACATTGGCAGAAATTGGTTTTTGAGATTCTACTGCAATAAACATATCTACTGTAGATTGTATCTATTGTAATTATCAGGTCTATACTGGTGGACGACAACAATATGATTATGTGCATATTTATCATTACTTTTGCACTTTTGAATTTTCTGTCACCCATTTTGTCCCTCTCTAGGTTTTATGTCTTCTTTGTAACGTATAAGTCCATTAAAGTAAATTGGTTACCATCATAGCTATAAACAGCGCTGCCAGACTTCCATTTCCATTTCTATCTCCGCAGGGATCACAAGCTTATTCTTGTGATACATATTCGGCTGCAAATGACAAAATATGGGCTCCTTATGACAAAGCGTGGTACAGTGTTTTTCAACGATCTCTTCAAAGTAACCGAGTGGATCAACGAGCTCAGTAGTAACTTTCTTGCAGCAGTGCCATGAGATACACAAGAAGACAAGTGGAAAATTCATATCTACGATGAATTTACCCTCAATTATCAGTCAGTATTTCAATATATTTTTGATTGATCACATTTCCGGAGTTGTAACACAGAATACGCCTTCATTTCATAAAAAAAGGATAATGATGACCAAGATTTCAAATGTCAACAATCTAGAAACCAAACGCGTAAATGATTATAATTACTTAGATTTAATAACTTAATCGTGTGTTGTTTTTTTTAAACTAATGTGTATAATAAGTGCATTAGTTCTTTCAAATGAAACTGATCCAATAGGCCGACAAATTACGTCACTTAAAAGGCACTTCGTTACCTGTCATTACACTTGATTGTCATTAGTGCTGATATTTAATGTAAAAAAACCTATCAGAAGAGGAAAGAATTCATGCAATCATATACAAACCAGTTATATTCCCCTCTATGCCCTGGAGTCACATGCGTTGAATGATAGCCTGTCACACGAGAGCGACACTGAGTTGAGGATGAAGAATTTCAGTCGCCACAGGAACATAGTCGAAGGACAAGTTTCGTTCTTCAACATTTGGATACTTACTGATTGGGCGAGTCTCCAGATTTACTTACGCCGATTTTGTAATTCTTAATATGTTGGGAATAATCTTCAGCCTGTATCTTTTACTCCATCACAATTAAATAATGTGATTTTATTAGAACCGTATGAATTGCATAAAACCGAAAACTGCTATGAAGAGAACCACTCATTAAACACGAGAAACATTTTATAAATGGATTCAAAATTTTTCTGTTGAATAATTATCTATCTTAATTACTCAAAGTTTTTAGAAGTATTTAATGTAAAAGAAAAGAGTACCTACTCAAATTATGTACTAAAATGAAATGAATACACGTAAAGAACTAAAAATTTGTAAATGTTGGAAAAAAGAATAGCAAGTTTCAATTCATCAAGAGAATCATTAAGAAACACGTTTGCAAAACGTGAATGCAAATTTCAAAAACTTTTCAAGAGTGTTGTCGAGTCCAATCCATACAGCATACTCTTGTAACTAGACACCGAAACATGCAAGAGTGTGTTAATCGACGCGAGATAACGAAGTCGTAAGTAGGAGTTCCCCAAGGGTCTCGCGAGAGGGTAACGAGGGCGGTCAGAGAAATTTCTCGTCCCTGCGGCTAAGAAAATCAGTCCACGCGACCCACCATGGCCGCCACCCCCGCCGCCTTCACCGCCTCGTGGCGCGATTCGCGTGTCGAGAGGCGAGAGTTCGATTCCCACGGCCACCGCCAGGGGTTACACTCGTGATTTGAAATAGAGGTACAAACGGAACAGGTGGGTAGGAAAGGTGAAGGGAAATTTGCTATGTTGGAGAAGTTATGGAAAGCGGAATTACTGCAATTTAAGATGGTATAGTTTTAGGATAGAATGTTATTATCTATGTTGTATTATATATGTGTTTTTTTACTTGATGTTGGTGGTTATTGATTCCTACATTTCATCATTTAAAAAATATTGTGTTATTGAAGGAAGAAACTATTATTATCATTATTAATATTATCTCGTAAGATAGAATGGTATTATATCATAAGAAGACTTCTCAACGGTTCACAGTTGCAAACTTGTTTAAATTTTGTCTTCTTAAATATTAATCAAACCGAATATATTTTATCTATGACACATCAATGTCTATTGAAATAATCCTCACTTCAAAATTAATATATTGAAACATATGGTCGCGATTAAGGTTTATACCGGAAGGTTATTAACTGAATTCATCTGTTCAAAATGTCATGAGCATAAATTAACCATCATGAGTATATATTATCCACGGTAAAAATTAGAATTCATTAAATAAAAAAATTCAAGAAAAGATATATTTATTTTAACATCGTTTCATTCATCAGGTAAGATTCTAAATGATGAAGGTGCTAAATTTTCTAGTAGGTTTCAAAATAATTTTTGAGAACGTTTCTCCAAAAACTTCAAACTTTTGTAATTTGCATCAGGGAAGATTGTGGATATTCAAAGTATAATTAGGCTCCTAACACACATTGAACAATAGTTTTAAATTGTGTCCTAGAGAACGTGGCACAATTGCTTTGTAAAAATATTTATTTTAACGCTTCTCGTGTTGTGAATGCAATGAAGTACTGCTAAAGCAGAATTTTTTCACGCCAACTGTATCACAAGGGACGCGATACTATTCCAACGGGAGGATTGGAGAAAGAGATGAAATTCAAACATTCGGAAATCGGAGCGCTCGCGGCGCCTCGTCCGTTTTGCTTTCGTCCGAAAATTTTGATTGCTTGTCTTTTGTCCACGTCATTTTTATATCGTGTTCAAAATAACATTTCGAACTACTTTTTGACTTGTAATCTGAAATGTATTTTTTTTAACTTTTCGGTGCCCATCCTCTTGACACTTTCTTTGTTGTAGATTGTACGTAAATAATAGGGAAGTAATGGTATTAACCCTTTACGAGGAACTTACCTATCCAGGTAAAAGTTTTTCATTTCTGAAGTGCTTACACTCTTCCATGGCAATGAACAAGCTATGAATATACAATATTCAAATAAATTATCGGAGCAATAAACACTATCAATAAATATTTTTCAATTAATACTCCGTGAACTGCAGATGGAAATATTATTGACAAATGTATTAATATAAACAATATTTGCCGACAATAGATGGTCCTAATGTTCAGGGCGATAAACTTTTGAAGATATTTCAATGATGTAAGAAATTTCATTAAGTATTAACTTAGATTTTAAAAATAATTTCATTATAGGTTTAAAAGGGCTAATCTACCCCAAAGCTTCTGCATTTGTTAAAAAATCACAAATAATAATATTGAAATATTGCACACATATTTACAATAATTTCAAATCATTGTATTTGTAGAAAATAACTTATCAAATTGAATTTTTACAACCAATCCTTTCGTTGCCAACGATTTGTTTGCGTGATAGGCGACAGGCTCTGTCATACCACAATTTCACTCTTTGACCTCCAATCGCCATTTCGCTCCCGGCCAACCCCCGACCTTCTCCGCTCGCGCGGCCACCCCCGACCCGTTCTCTCGACGCTACTCGCCCCTGGCGTCGATCGTGAGCAATCGGCACGCGAACCACAGCGCCACGACTTCTCTTTATGCAAATACAGCAGCAACGATATTTCTCTCGAATTTTCTGGAAAATGGCCGGGATATTAGAGAGCGACCTGTGCTCTTGTTCGCCTGAGACCTTTGCCAGGGAGGTCGTTGCGGAAGCCACTTTTGTATAGAGTTCTCAGCAACCTGCTGCAGGCCAAGAAAATGTCGCATTGTTTCTTCGTTTCAAAAATTCAAACTAATGGCATAATCATAGAACTTACAATTTTTATTTAATTTATTGCAGTGAAAATTGACCAATAAATTTCATAGATAAATCCTAGATTTCTTACTTAATCTTTCTGATGATTTTTCTACATGTTACTCACATTAATAGAAACATACAATCCAACTGCTATTAACGTTCATTATATAATTAATATAAATATATAATTTATGACTTACACTTGAAGACGACTTCAACATAAAGTCCATACCTTTTGCATTTAATTGCACAAAATATATAGTATTTGTCAATCATGGTATTCGTCCATCAAGGTCGTAAGTCCTAAATTATTTATTTATTTTAGAAACATACAATAACCGCAGAAAGTATTTAGCCCTTTCGTTCATGTTCTAATTTTAAAGGTTGGAAAAAACTTAACAATCTTTTGGAAGAGTAGACTTCTCCAGAAAATATTTAGAAATAATTTTTAATTTTTAGCCCGAAATTTTCACTGGTGTCATTTGACTCTTATCTGACTCGGATACCACTTTAACTACTGGAAATCGTTCCTATAATATATGCTAAATATGTATAGTTCTTGGGTTCTGTTTTGCTGCCAATAAAAATAATTTCGGAAATTAATGTTTTATTAACTTTTTTTTGATAAATATCGAATGCCATGAAAAAATCATAGTTATCATCAACAAGGGGAAAGTTTTATTTAAATGTAATTTTCCTTCAAATACAAGTGTACCAGATGACACCTATGAAAAAGATTTTCTTACTTACTTTAAATTTTGTTACATCTGAAAGCAATTCCAAACTTTGAAGATAAGTGTTATGTGGAAAGAATGAATTTTTCCAAGATTTTGAAACGGATTTAAGTAAAATTTTAAAAGGAAGTAGATCTAGATGTTTCGATCTCTGTAGACTTGGAGCTGTGTACCAGGCGACAATGATGGCATAATCATGCAACTTACAATTTTTATTTAATTTATTGCAATGATAATTGACCAATAAATTTCTTAGATTTCTACTAAAAACAACTAGTTAAAGATGTTGATCCATGTAATCTATCCGTTTATGATCTATGAACTAATCTACTCTATCTATACGTTAATGATTCTTTCTATTACATGAAACGAAACTCGTTCGATAATGATGAAGATGAATATTTCTCAAGGCACTTAAACGTGCTATATTTTCCAATAAAATTTTTAGTATGAGTGGCCAGTTTTGATTGTCATTATCTAACACCTCATGAATCATCTAATATTCGATGCATGTTTGGATGTTAGGTGTGTAAATCGATGCCATTTGATTCATCAAACGTCGTGAAAGTTTGTGAAACGGCCTGGAGGAGACCAATTATCTGGCGTTCCAGGTTGAAGCTCTACTTATTAATTATATTTTTTAAGGAAGAAACAATAAAAATTAATAAAATAAAACGTACATACAACCGTAAAGGACTTACGCTTCGGCAGTATGGACATCACGATACAAAAACCAACTCCGATCAATACGAGTTCTAGAAAATAAGAGTGATAAAACTTACCCACCCACCCCTTATAACTAATTTAACCAGACTTGAGCAAGAACTTAAAGTGGAAGACATAACTGACTGCATCCAAATTGGCAAGAAATGATCTTCAACGAGCATTTGTCAGCAGGGAATGACCTGAACCATTTAAGACATTCAAGAAGTATCTGAACCCAACGAATTTTAGAACCGTAAAGCTACCATCGGGCCAAACTACCCATTAGAGACAGAGGACCTATCATCTTAGGTACACAATCATCATACAATATTTTTGCACATAATCATTCTGTGTAAAAATATCATTTCTTCATTTAAGTTGCAAGTGAACTAACGCTAACCGCTGAAAGAGTGCGTGTGTAAGCTTATCAAGAAACAGTGAAATAACAACAAGAGGTATGAAGACCTGGGAGTGTCAGAAGGAAAAGAACTCGATCTGATGCGCAGAAAGTAAATTCATCATGATTAGTTGTTATGATTAAAAAATGATATTATTTTTAAATTTAGTGGCTTGTATTTTTATTTGTTCATAATTCAAGGATTAAGATCATTTACGATAGCTTTAATATAACTGTATAATTTAATTTCAAACGCGCGTTTCAATAATAATAGGCCAAAAATATAAAACTCATCCATCTGTGGAAAATTTCTTAAATCAACAAAAAATAGGTAATCTTGTGCTGCAATAAATGTTTCCGACAGAGTATATCGTTTTCATTGCATTGCTCCTAGTTTAATGGCAAAAATATTATTTACAATTAAATGCCGATAGATTCAGTAACGAATCCTTTACTGCTTCGCTTGAGTAAAAATTTAATGTTAAAAAGCTGCAAGTGCAGTGGAGAGCAACGTAGAAGAAACAGACTGCAGGGTAATCAACCTGGGACGAGGGCACAGCAGCACGGCGCCTACCAGTGGGCACGGCGCGGCCGTAAATACCCATTAGCAGTCTCCCTGCGGCTGCTGCCCCCACCCCCACCCCGCTGCAAACCCATTTGGGCGATTGTCCGAACGCAGGGTCACTACTTCGTGGAGTGCAAGCGGTTTCATATTCTTCAATGATGCAATGATGGGGCATTTCTTAAATAGTCTAATCGTAACATTTTGTCCGATTTTCATAAATAGAATTGAGACAAATCACATGTTTAAGTTGATTATGCAAGTTTACGTCTCAAATGTGCAGTTCAAATAATGTCGAGAATATCATCATCAGTAGGGTAACTTGAAGCAAATCTATGCCCCGGGCAAAGATCCGATTCATCGTTGTGAGTGGTAATCTTGACTTCCACACATGCAGGAACTTTGACAATGATATACCACATTAAATTAAATGACCTCTCATCAAATCATTAACAACAGAAGGAAAAAGTATTTTAAAAACATACTACAGTCTTTCTACAAGCTTCTGAAGAGAAGCGTTGAAATAAAGGTCACTAGAAACAGAAATGCTTTACAGTGGTACCTCAGATTTAACTCAAATGCCACAAAGAAGATAGAGAAAAGTAGTATTTTTTGTTGACTTGATGTATTAATTATTATGTTACCAGAGTGTCTCAGCACCCTTTCCTTAAAATACGATCGTACAGTTCTTTAGTAAGTTGATTTAGCTTTACAATGATGTGCTATGACTGTTGTGAAATTGGTAAAAATTCCCATGTGAACATTTTTCCAATTATATTGACAGTCCCTCTTCATCACTGTATTTTTCTTTTACTTTCATCGTTTCAAATTGGTCATATATATTTATTTATGTACAATTTTCTCGGTAACCGCGGCAGTTAGACAAATATTGTAGATAATTATTTATTATCATTTTGAAGTTCTTAATGTTGACATATATGCAACTAATCTACATGTCTTTCAATTCTTAGTTGAATTATTTTAAAATGTCAACAATTAAATGAAAAACATGAAGTATGAAGGTCCGAAAGAGTTTTGAAGTCCGTGTTTCCCTTGTCAGTGCAAAAGGAGGTATCAGAATAACCAGTGAAAAAAAGAAGAGGAAGAATTCGGACACTTCTTTGGCGAGTTCCAGGATCCTTTTTTAAGTTCGATTCACATGATTCAATTTTGCATTAAAAGCTTCATTAATACAGAATATGATATGATAACATGTTTTCTTTTTTAAGAGTTGTACTTCTTTATTGTGAAAAGAAAAAATATCTTGTGTCTGTTATGTGTTGAATTTCTTATTGTTGTTGTGAAAATACTCTTTCCCGCCATTGGGGCAAAGATCTACGGTATTGGAAAAAATTTAAAGATGGGGAAAATGAAAAAAAGACATTAAAAAATTGACTATAACATTGTCATTTCAAGGTTATTAACATATACATAATACATAAACCAATACATAATTTGCATTGTACATTTTTATACAATTTTTGAAAATGAAGTTGTAGGTAAAGCTTTTTTTTCTTTTTATAGATATGATCAAAGAACTATTCCGTCAATTCACCAATTTACTGTCTTATTCAGCCCTAAAAACACTTTCAAACTTAATTTACGTGGAAAAGTGGAAAGTTTTTGCCCCTACTTACCCTATCCTATCCCAGATGGCAACGGTCAGTACACTTTACCCGGTAGGAAAGTCACGGGAGCAGGTATGTGTCTTATTTAAAAACTGAAAGTTTAATTCTGATGACAAATTCTCTAGTTCATAATCTGGACTACGTTCATACAAAATATCATATTGCTATTTAATTTGTATTGAATTTTAATTTTAAATACTTGAATACTTTTTGGTCAAAGACTCTATTTCCAATATTCGTTACCGATGTAACGGAATTACGACGAATTAGGAATAGATGTGAATGAACCACAGCCAACGAGACTCACTGTATCTGCGCAACAACGAACGTGAAAACGTATCGTGCTTCTATCGGGGAAAGAGAAAAGGAAATTGAGGGATAAAGAAATTGATATTGACGATAGCCGATGCCTTGTGACTTCACATTACTTATGAAGTAAAAAAAAAAAAATTGAAAATAACCGATAAATAATTCAATTCACATGCACAACGCAAAAATGTATCTCGTAAATATGGCGTACAAAGCTCAATTAATGTTAATTGTATTTATTATTTCGTTTCGATTATTATTTTTACAGAACAAAATTAAACTTAATAAAACGAGCAATTTGTTTTCTTAGCACGGCATGAACTTCTCACCTTCCATTCTATTTGCTTGCTACCATTTCATCAACAATATCAAGTTGGAATTTATGTTTGGTATAAATTATATTACTCATTAGAAAGTTCCAAATTAGAAACTGTATGTTTTAGTAGTTTTGAGTAAATTCAAAAATACAGTTACTTTAACTAATCAAATGAAACTAAGTTAAGTTTACAAATAACCCATAACTTTGAAAATTTATTTCTAATCGTAAAATTCGTGTGTGTTTCAGAGAAAACATGTGTATTTAATTATAGATTGAGAATTCTATAAAAGTTTAAGAAACTCAGAATAATTCAAAATAACTGTATTGGAGAACATATAGTTAACTATAATAAAAAACGAGAGTGGAGTGAGTAATTTATACAAATGAATAATTTTGTCAATGAATCCTGAAACCCGTAAGAGACGTTGGTAAATCAGCGCTGATTTTCTTACATATATTTGCTCGTGAACCATATCTTAGCTTTTTACAATTTTAAATAAACTTCTTTATTTTCTCAAAATACAATAAATAGGTCATAACACATATGTCGAGGATGAGTAGAGAAGCTTTTGGATAAAGACTGCATCACACGTAAGGGGTGAAGTGATCTGTTTACACTACTCATTTTTTTCTTTTATTGAAACTCTTGAAGGAGGTTAAGACATTTGGGTCTTTTGTAGTGACTAAGACGATCATTTGACTAGGTATTGGTTTAAGGTAGCATGAGCGAAGAAGGTCTTGAATGATTTTTCATGAAAAAGTATACTGTCATCTATGAACTCGTAAAATGAATGTTGACCTCTTGGAATTAATAATTTGATTAAAACCATCTTAAAGTTGCTAAAAGTTGTTTTTGTAGTCCTAAGACAGTTGTAACGTCTGCACTGATAAAGCTTCTATAGGGATAGTTTTTTAATCAATTTCCAGAAAATTTCCTATGTAATTGATACAATAAGCAATCTCACGTGACACAAATTTAATACAGAATTTTTTTGTGGGGCTTTACGGCTCGTCGACATCTAAGTCATTAGAGCCCTAAAATTCTGTACAGGTAGGGAAAGTGCAGTTACGCACTAAGGAGAGACAACATGACTCTCCCCGCGTGTGGGACTCGCAGAATGACTCAACCATACCAACTAAAAACCCTCCTGAATTACAACTCAAAACTCAAATATCAACACATCTCAAAACATTACACACATCATTACAAAAAAAAAGAAGAAAGAAAAAAATGAAAAATATCGTAACGTCGGGATCGAAAAGAACAAGAGGTGACCACGGAAGGTCAGGAAAGAGAAAGGAAGGAACCAGCCACAAGTAAGTGGAAGTAATGTCGGACTCAGCTCGGGGACCTGTGTTTGCCAAACACGTACTTACTAGATGTAAGTCCCCTGGGGGGTAATACAGGATAGAACACTAAGAAATTTGCCTTTTCTTTCCGAACAATTATGAAGTTATTCAACAAAAACAGTCGCAAAACTAGAGAACCCTAGTCAAAAGTACGACCAATTTTTAAATATTGTTTCAATTTAAACGGTATAACTTAGTTGTCAATACATTAAAATTCATGAATTGATTTTATAATGACTATTTTTAATGTGAACAAAACAGACACACAATATTGAAAATTTCATAAATGGTTTTGTACGCTAGACTAGCTTGGGATACTTACACTACCTGTAGAGCTAAAACCATAAAGTGTTCCACCAGCAATACCATATTTTTCTCTCTACGATCATCAAGAGCAGAAATGCTATCAGTTACGCCAAGAGCTGGTGTACAGTTTACACGACGCAAGAAACGTGTTTCGCACGGGAGGAGCGGTCAATATCTCGATTTCTCGCGAGCACAGAGTTTTATCAGAGAGAAACTGTTGATTGATCATTTTATTAACGACAAAAACCTTCTAAGAGCGTGATTATGGGAAACAACGATCTCGTAATATTCCACACAATTATTCGGGGCGTATCTGTTAAGCCATATAATCATAGTTACTCATTCTGATTGACCTGAATGATAATTGTTACTATATTAGTGCATACTTACAACAGTTTGTTTTTGTTGATAGAGTTCACAGGATTTGTGTAAAGTAATCAAATTTGTGAATCGATATTAAATCACAATACCTTCGTAATATCTCAGGGAAATTACACAGAGCACAACTATAAGAAAAGTTCTCTTTTCATGCTCAATATTTTACTCCATCTTCAAGAGAACGAGGATGATGGAGTTCACAAGGGCCCTCGAACAAGGCTCTAAACGTGATGCTCTAAATGAAGAGACGTCACTACCTTGTATCCTCGCTTCTCGAAATGACGTGACTACATTTCACGCTTGATACGTCACGGTCGTGCTTTTCAAGGAGGAATAGCTACTCACACTCCAGTATTCTTACTCTATTCCCGAAGTGTCGTAAGAAGGTGTGTCTGCTAAGGCATGAACTTACCTTACGGATCACTAAATATCTGGGTGACTGAGAAGTGTAGGATGAAAATTAAAAACGTTTCTCTCTAACCACTTGGATGACTGCATCATTTGTTCAAATTATCCTCAATGTTAATTGTTCATGACGTATTTTGTATAATAAAAAATAATTTCACTCTGTGAATCAGATATCAAAACACGGAATCAAATTCATAGACACCAGGACAAAATATATAGTTGCCTAACTACTCAGAGGATTTTCTAAATGAACACGACAAAGTCTTGTATATTAAAACGTACAGCAGCAAATGTTTCGCAGAAACAGAACTGTATTTATTCAACTAGTTCTTTTAACATTTTTACCCCACTTGGTGTAAAAAAATCGTGTGGAATACTTAATAACATATCGTGGGGAATTCAGTGAATTCTTTTTTTTTCAAAAGAGTGTAGATGATACCTCGTACATGAGCCTTATCTGTAAACCAAGAGCTGTTCTACAGCGCCGGCCTTTTCTAGAAAGGACAAACGATTTCAGTTTTCAACATGTTCTTAATAAGAATGTTGAAAATTGGAATCAGGAAATAAATGCTTAGTTCTTATGATGTAACATTTTTGTTTCCTTACACAAAATACATGTTTCTTGATGTAAAAGTACTAGTACATGTTTTCCAAAAATATGGAACTGTTAGTTTGGTACCCTTTTGTGATTAAAATGTTATATTTTTAAAAGGGCATGAGTTTTCAATATTTAAAGTTTATTGATAATTATCAAAAAATAAATCATTAAATTGGTGAATAATACTCATATTCATGTTTTAATCTGATACAAATAATGAAAAATGGTACAATTATTTTTTCTTTAATGTAAATGGTCACACAATTAACTGATGTGTTATTAAATTTTTCCTTATTCCTCCAAAATTACCAGTATGGCAATTTTTGCTTTGAAAAATATGACAATTAATTATAAGTGTGATTGTTCTTGCTCTCTTTTGTGTGTTTCTCTCAGTACAAAAATTATTGGTATTACAAAATCTGTGTAAATAAGTTTAATTCTATAATTTTGTTTTGGTTTGAGAAAGGCATAGTTGTAACGTGAAATGTAGACTATAATAAGTAGTAATATCATTTAATTTAAACGTCACCTTCTTCTATGAATGCCTGTTCCTCCAGACGCTAACATCCCCGCTACCAAATCCCTCTGCCAGTAGCCAGAACGACCGCCTTCCATAGCGCGTGACTGCGCCCGCGTGTGTGTGTCCGTGACGCCCAGCTTCGGGTGTGAGAGGCGAGAGTGCATCCCCCAAACCGTGTCCCAACAGACACACTCCCTCGAGTTGCGTCGATTTCTACCCCTACTCCCACCCCGATCTCCCGGTATTAAATCCCCCCCTCTCCCTCACACTCCCGTCCGCGAACGGGCTTGATCCCTACCCACCGACAGAACTTCCCCACTCTCCCTTTCTGTCCCACCTTCCCCTCACTCCATCTTCCCACCGGCAGCTAGCTACTCCTTCAAAAATCCCCCTCCTGCAATTTTTCTCGCCAGCTACGTGACAAGACTAGAAATTCCCGGGTTGCGAATTTTCTGATAGCAACGAGGTGAAATGACGAGGCCCCCGGGAATTTTCCTTATTTCTTTCTTCTCTCCTCCGTTATTCGGCGTCCTTCTTGGTCTGCCTTTAGCGACGAGAATTCGGTGTTATTCCACCCTTCTGGGTCTCCGTCTCCAGGACCTATGTTCGCCTGTATGCGTCTCGCAATGTTGCTGCGATTCTTGATGGATTGAATGGTCCGATAAGCTCAAAAACGTCTAGCACTCGCTGCACCTGTCGAAGGAAGAGAACGACTGATTTAATGAGAGTCTGCTAGTTCTCGTGCTCTCTTCACTGAATGACTTCAATGGAAGCTTGTGTTCAACGGACTTGGACTTCAGTTTATCGAGTTGGTGCAGGCAGGAAAGGGAGAAGTCGTGGAGGGAAGGAGCTACGCAAGCAATTTGAAGAAAATTACGTCAAGAGGTTTTCGGGTTAATTAAGAAACGAAAAGAGCACATCGTCCCTGCATAAGTACAAATCTTCAGACATCAAGAGTAAAAGATTTGCAAGTCGTGTTAGTTTGGCGAAGACCAAGTGTGTATTGGGATTGTTGGAAGAAGAAAACAATAAGTTTCATCGTATTTTCAGTGTATCAAGATTTATCATTTACGTCACTGTGTGAATTTGATAATGACAAATGTTTTTCAGGCATTATAGCTGTATAAATGAACAATACAACTAAACCGTTCGAAATGCCTTAAAACATTTTGAATACATCATTTTGTAAATGTCAATTAATTTATTGGTGATAAATATCCTAGCTAGCAAAATATTATTTCCCAAAGAAGAAAAGTTAGCCCTTTTTGGTGCTATTCTTACATCAGGGTTATGAAGAAATAAGCCAAATAATAATAGTCCGATCAGAGAATCATTTCACGAAAATAAGACACTTCAAACACTGTGATGTAATTTCAAGCAAATGCTTCTCAATGGGTTCGAGGTGTATCCTCCAAATCAAGCATTCGATCGAACACGCACGAATATTCTAAAAGGGAGGACGCTGAACCGAGTGCAGATGTGCAACACAATGAACATTATCAAGTCAAGCCTACATACACTTTGAACTGCACTCTCCCTCATCCCGCGACTACATTCACTTTTGTGCGTCACCGGAAACGAAGACGGTTAAGCAACTGTCGTCGCCACCCGCGGCAGAGTCTTCAAAGGCTGAAATCCGAAGATGTATTGAAATCCAGAGCGACAGCGGTGGCGGCGCGTTGGGGAGGGGGCGAGTAGAGACATGTAAATAGGTGCGTCGAAAGTTGGCATTATGTGGGGGCATTATGTATTCTAGGAACCACAGAAGCGGGGCGGCGACGGAGGCAGTGTGGCGGCGTCGGTAGACGCAAAGATTTAGGGCAGGTGGTAGCAGCGCGTGCGACGAGGATACGGAGGAAGGGGGAACGAATATTTTCAAGTCCAAGAGAAATGGGAAGTTAGCATGGTTCAGAGGGTAGAGAAGCTGACAGGATGGTCGGGGTTCGATCCCCGGTTGGGAGTGCGATTCGTCATCCTCAAACTGACTCCGAACCCTGCTGTAAAATGAGTACGGCTCTATCCTGGGGTCAAAACCTCCGGAGTGAGATGCTGGACCTATCTCATTTGTGCCAAGATAATTACCGAGCTATTCACTCTGAAAACCCCGTGGAACGTGTTGTGAGAGAGTTTGGGATTTTTTATTTGATAAGGGGATTGGAGAAAGGATTGATGTGGTAGGGAACGTAATAAGATTTGAAGCAGTCAATACTAAAAAGATGTGAGGTGGGTTACTGGTTTGTTTGACGAAAACTTTACAAATATTGAGTAGGTAATACATGTAATAGTACATAATCTTGACCAATCTGATCAACGTGAGCTATGTACATTTAAACTTCTTTCAAAAAATGGAATCTTCTATGATATTAACCAATAAAACATATTTACTAATTTCAGAGTTAAGGAATGTAGTAACTTAATATAAGAGATTCTTTTCGTGAACCCTCTGTTTCAGTCGTGGTTTGGTCATTTGAAGACATAATGTCTACCGAACATTATTATAAAAAGAAAAACGCAAAAAAACATTAACTCGGTAAGATTTTCACTGTTGCTTGCGACGATGAATATAACTGTGGGAATGATGGAGCAGATTTATTGCTACTGGTTCTAGATTTAATAAATCTATAACCTTGGGAAGACCTTAAAACGCGACTCATCTGATTCCTCATAATATTATTGGTTTGACTCTTATAGAGAGAACTCTGTGAATAAGTTACGTTAGTCTTCCAAAATAACATTTCAATTTCTGTAAGAGACGCAAAAATTCTATTAAATTTACATATTGATTATACATATTTAAGTGATTATTACATTAATCACAACTAATACGCTTTCCGTTCCAGTGATATATTTATTTCTCTTAGTTTAAATTTTTATGGGCATAATATTTTTTCTTAAAATTAAAAAAAAAAAAAAAAAATTACAAATTACAATTCTGAAATTACAAGTATTCATACGCAGATTCTAACCTATTTGAAGAAGAATACTTGTGATTTAATTTATGTGTACAGAGAGGTAAGATATGTAAATGAAACGAAATTAAAGGCTTTGTCTTAAATAGAAATATATAACCTTTGATGGATGAAAATATTTCAGATTAGGTGAAATTGTGTGAAAGGGTTGTGTTGTAGGGTCATTTACATTTTATAAGCCCCTTGCTCGTGGACTATCATGTGCATTTCGTGAGAACCCTTTAATTTTACAGTGCCGCGAGGAAGACCAAAACGAGCAAAGATAGTTAGTAGTGTAGACATGGTATGCTCAACCAAGAATATAATTATGATATTATTTGATATATATTCGAATATTATTAAGAATATTCCATGCATGTTTATAAAGAAATAGTCATAAGTAAATTTTATTGAAGTCTAGGTAGACTTTATGTTTAAGGATTATGTATAATAATGAACATTATACACAAAAACCACAAAATTATATGCACAATTCCAATAGCGATTTTTCTAGATATAAATGAATATTTGGGAAAGAATATATATGTACAAAAATATCAAAAATCACAAAAGTTTTGAAAGCCAAGACAAGGATACTGAACAAGAGATCTTTTTCAAAGAATAAATCGTTAGCTGTAAGTGAAAGAAACCATTCGATGTCAGTTGATAGATGTCAAGTTTAAGAAGAGATATCGTACTTACTTTGATCAAAAATTAAGAATTTTATGAAACCAGGTAAATATATTCTTACTAATAAATTTATTCTATTTCATGAAACATTCTTCTGGTGGATTTGCTTTCATCTCCAGTAGGTATGTTTTTAAATTTTTTTCTCTAAGAATTTTGGGAAAAGAACAGAAGTTGAAAACCAAAGAAGCCAGAAATATCGTGTCTTTCCAATTTTTGGACAGCTTATGATTATTTTGTTGAAAAGATTTTGAGAAATCTTACATTCTGACGACTACTGTTTTCAGAGGAAAATTTATGTTTTGCCTTTTATTTCTCGAGTAGAGGACGCAACACAGTACCTCTAGTGAGTGGTAGCGTCACAGAGACGCTAACACTGAGAAAGAAGACACCGAATAGAGACAGTTCCTCAGTAAACACGCATTGTGTCGGACGGATGGCTTCCTGTAGCCGCCGACGGAGACACGTGGACAGATTCATGCTCCCCTCAAACGGAGGTGAGATCACATCACGACACTCTTTTGTCTCCCGATTCTGCCTCCAGGTGCATTCAAATCCCTGTCCTCGGAACGTTTGAAGTAATGCAAAGAGTGTTTTCCCCACAATCTTCATCGGTGGTCAGAAGTTCAAGTTGTAATACATATGTCCCCTTCTGTGAGGCAATTTCCCGGTACTCATAACTTCAATCCCTAGCATTGGGCTTCTTTGTTTTCTTCATGAAATCGTGAAGGATTGAATTCTCAGGATTGAAGTTATGAGTACAATATATGGAACTGTAGGGTGATGAATCATTAGACTGATATCGACTAATTGACTCTAGAATAATAGACTGATTGATAATAGAATAATTGACAATATACTGATTGGCACTAGAATTCTTTCTACGGATGAAGAAAGAAATAGGACCCAGAAGAAGAAAAAAACAATTACGTTTCTTTGACCACTTACACGAAGTGCACTTATTTCATTAAATGTGTCATGTAACTGTGGGTCTTCTGAATATTACTTTGCTTTTTACTTAAAAAGAAATTTCTTCGATACTATCAATAAGAATGTTAAAAATTATTTTTGTCATTTTGGCAATTTTGTTATAACAGTGGTGGTTCAATATATTATAACTTATGTATACAATTATATTTTCAGATAATTTAACCAGGGTCCTAGATTTTAATACCTATTTACGAAATTCCCACTTATAAATATCCGAGAAGCTCCATTCAATCAATTGATTCCAGGTGCAGTTTCCATTGCAATGTAACGCAGGAGACAGCACAGAGTTTGTCTTCACATAATGCCGGCACAGTGAAATACAAGTGTGAGGAAGCGTGAGAAAACACACACACCTGTGGCCCTGACATCATGTTAGTGGTCTCTTGTTTGCTTAGCCTTGCGCGTCCGCTTCGGAAACTTGAAAGCGTGTTATATTTGAGAATGCATACATTTTCTTTCAATTTAGCAATAGGAGTACAAAAATAGAGTTTTTCTAAATACAAAAGTTTTATATGTTAATTTATTGTATCCATCGGTAATTGATTTCGTAGTATTTAAAAATTGGTTTTGAAAAACAGTCCGTTTTCTCGTTATTTTTAAGTTTAATTTGTATTTGAATTTTTTAATACTGATTATTACGTATTTAGCATAATTTTACCGTGAACAAACAATTACAGTGTTTGCATTACATAGCAAAATTGTTTGCCAAAAAGTAGCTCGCATGAAGAAACAGAGTTACGACACACGCTTGCAATGTATCAGGGGCAATTGTCCCTGATATTAACTTTTTACTTTATCGTAAACCGTCCTTTTAGATAAGAAGTAGGTATAAACTATTTATGAAATTAATTCAGAATTATTATTTTTTTAATAATCGACTCCCCACTCATGAGCTTTATGACAGCACTACATGGCCGTAGCAGCCATGCTAATGCTGTTGACTGTACGCATGAAAATAGATAGGCAAAAATTAAATTTGAGACAAACTCTAAGAGTTATACCAATTATAGATATGATGAAACGAAGTCAACAAAGCAAATTAACCTGAGTTTTTCCCGAATAAAAAATGTTGACTGTAATCAAATGTGTTAATGCTTGCTAAATTAATTGTCATATAAATGGCACAGAAAGATTTATGTAGTTAATTTACAAAAGATTATATTGAGTAATGAAAACAATTATAATGCGCAGGTCTCAAGAGCTAAAAGTATATTGACTTGAATAGAGAAGACTGTATTAATGCATTAAAAAGTACAAATAGCTTCATCTCGAATGAAACTGTAGAACGTTGTTTCTACAGAACCCATCTGATCTTGGTAAAATAATTCGAAGTGGTATAGTTCAGATTTAAATATTTATCAAGTAAAAGTCATTAAGGAACCTTTGCCTCGTTTGAGTTTAGGTCATTTGCAGAGAAGTTTTTCGTAAACGCCATCACTCTTCTGTAAAAACGAAACACTGTATGAAAGAACTGTTAAACAATCCTCTTGAAGAAGTAGTTGGCGTAGAATTGCGGACAATGTTGACATCTTAAGTTGAGGTTACTAATGAAGGACTACGAAGTTGAAGGGAGAGGTGGTTATGTAAAAGAAACAGTCCTTTGTATCCCATGTCTTGTAGACGCCCATGCATGCCGATGCGTCGTCGACTCTTCCGGGGAGGATTTCACACTCCTTCAGACGCTGCTACGACTAACATTGGCGTTCGAAGAACACAAGAGGCGAGACTTAGCTTAAGCGAACTGCAGCGTTCGTCTTCGCCAGGACTAATCTCTTTCGGACACCACAGATTGTTACAGTGTACACTCATTTCATCTATCTCCTTTTTCTTAAATATATTTCACTCGACTACCGAAAGACGAATTTTCTTTTTCCTTCAACTCCTTACAGTCCTATGATCTAGACGTCGCCAATCGTATTTCGCAAGTAATGAAAATGTTGGAAGAGTGTGATAACGTGGTGGGTGGTTGGATGATTGGAAGAATGACGATGTCACATACAAAATATTACTGTCTTATATAATATTTGAACCCACAACATATGACCGAGTATGTGAGTAAGATTAACGTCATAAATCAGAGGAATTTAAAACTCTAGAAGAAGCAAGAATTATCAATCTGTTTTATGTAATGTTCCAGCCAAATTTCATTACTAATCATAGTAAGCGAAAGTATGGAATTCCTACCTATGGAACTTCTACGGTAAAAGAAAGGTCTTCGAATTTATAGATTCATGAAATTAATTTACGAATTAATAGAAAGGTGAGCGGTAGTGTTCTGAGGTTTTAGGAATGACATATAATTCGATCACATTAACAAGATAATGAAAAATAGAACGTAAAATTGTTTAACTAATTCACATTTTATTTGCTTTGATAACCTATCGTTTTAAAAATATTTACATCTAATTAAAGTACGTTTGTTTCTTTAAATACAAATGTAGTTTAATTGTGTTTAAAATGTATTCAACACTACTTACGAGACAAAATAAACATTTAAATCCAGAATTATCTAAAGGGAAATTCTTAAATTACCGTATTCGAATGATTCGAAGACATCTTTAGATTTGCCTTCAAAATATTTCTCTTTGGCATGTTTGAAGAACGTCTTGCCTTTAACAAATCTAACATTTTATTAAATCCTCCAGAATACACCCAATTATGGAGATGTTTTAGAACTTATAAATACAATAATCGTCCGAAGAATTCCCATAATGTTGGAATTGCTATGGAATCATTAAATTCATTTAATGTTTCTGGTATTAGATTAAATAATACGGAACACTCGTAGCATTGACCAGTCGAAGTGGTTCCACATACACATTTAAAAGCTGAAGCCGCGACCTCCTCGTCAATACTTAACTCCGCAGTCAGTGGAGTACACACAGTCTACCTGCGGGTGAGCCCAAAACCAAACAATGTCCAAGCACAAAGCTCGACCTCCCTCAGCCTCTCCGCACACTCTCGTGTCTCCTCGAAGCAGTTCGCAACAGTTTCGTCCCTAAAACGCGCGCTATAGAAAACCAAGAAACGTTAAAACCCCATTTCCCAAAGCCCGTCTTCTCGCTCCCGACCACGCATCCCGCAGAGATTCCATTCACTGTCACATGTGAGAGTCCACACGATGCTCTGTAACGTATTTCTTCCTCTTCATGTCCTTCGGGCACAGTGGAACCTCCTTTTGTAGGTTTTTTCAATAACCCTTTCTAAAATGACGTGAGCACAACAGGTACGCGATGGGAACAATGGGGAGACGGGAGTGTAGGACAGCGCGTCGCAGGTACGGCAGCCCATCGACGTCACGATGTGATCTGCGCCGCCGCGCCGGAGGCGACGCCACGGGAAGGGACGGGAAAGAAAAGAGTGGCGGAGTAACCTGATAGCATCATCTCCTCCCTAGGAAATGATATCATTTACTCTACGACGATATCGGAGCAAAGTATCTCTCTTTGTGGATTTAATATAAGAGGAAACTGGAAACAACTGTGCTTTTTTGGGAAAACGCAAGTTATTTCATAATGAAGATTTTATCTTTAGCTTTTTATTATAATAACAATATTTACTAATATGCAGGCGATAAACTTTCAATTACACATAAAGTATCAGATATGTAGAGGAAAATGCAAAACAAATAATTACCATAAGATAAAAACCCAATACCTAGGTCAAAAAGATTTAAAACACTATTAGTATAATGAGATGAAAATCATTGAACCTTTGGATCAAATAATGTGGATCTCCTGAACAAAATGACGGTGCAGCTCGGTAACGAATACTATAAGAACATAAAATTACAATTTCATTGAAGTTACTGTACTAAGATACCATATGTATCTAAACGCCTGACGAAAACCAAATTACTGACAGGAACGCGGGTTATAATACACAGTGATCTTTTGACTAAGAAAAGGTCGAAAAGATTAAAAACGTTCATGTTCTTGAGTTTAAATCTAATGAGAAGTAGTTCTTTCCAATAACTTAATAGTTTTCAGTCCCATACATGTAACCCGTGAAAATGAGTTTTAGGGCATTCAAATTTATATAGTATTGTATTTGTAAAATAACTTTCTACATAGTCAATGCAAAATCACATTATCCTATATTTATTTATTTTTGAACTTTTTTTTCAAACCTAGTATTTTTGTCTAGCTTTTCTTAGCTTGATAATTTGAATACTTCGTCGAATCATTTTAACCCGTGCCCGACTACCANGCGGTGAGGTTCACCGCAATCTAAGAGATTTCTATGTTTGTGAACCAGAAATGGAAAATACTACCCAAATAAAGTACTTCCTAAGGGAGTCGCCTCAGATGAGGAGTTTAGTCTCTACGAGGCCACCTCAGAGGTCTTTGGGTTTCACAAGTTGAATGAGAATGGTAGACGGGCACGGGTAGCGAACGGGATGGCGCAGTCGGTAGGCGCATGAGCGCGCAAAGCTCAAGGTCCCGGGTTCGATCCCCGGTCCCGTCTCCCATTTTCATTCGACGTAACATGTTTAATTAGTTATTACTGATAAGAATTTCATGGAATTTGAATGAAAATTAAATCTCTTTGGTATTTCTTTCCGGTTAAGAAAAATTAAGAAAAGAAATAGAAATACCCAATGGAAATGCCCAATTTTTATTGTGTCATAAGTACAATGACAGCAGAGGATTCGAAGGGAGTGTACGAGTAAAATATACTAATATAAATCTAAAAAATATACACTTGTCTGTCTTACACATATTCGAGTAAACAATATTTAATTATTTGTGGACATATCAAGAGCGATAATAAAATATAATAAAATTTTAACATATTGTACAAATATATTCCCTTGAAAGAAAAATTCGAAAGAATAGACAAAGTGAAATACTATGAATAGTGAAATGTTACCTTCCTCGCAAAAGGTAACATTACTCTAAATCGTAAAACGTTTTCTTCCTTGAATGAGAGGGAAGAGTGATTTGCCCTCAAATTTTCCCTTGAAAAGGGAATGAATTTGCTTTGTGCAAAAGTAGTTCGCACCTTTCCTGTCTATAACGACGGAGGGAGAAATATTGAATCCTGTGTGAAAACGTTTCATTGACAGGTCGCTACCTGTGGGACGGATTTCCCTTAAGACACCAAAGCCACATCTACACACTTTACGCAGGAAAGGTGACAAACCCTGGAACACTATAATTACGATCACTCTTTTCGATGAATCACTTGAGGGAATCAATGTTTGTTTGAGGCTCTGAAAAGGGTTGAAAGTATCAATTAGCAAATGATCCGTGAAATTTTGTGTTATTACAGGCCGTAATAGCAAAAACCTGTTTAAAGAAACTGGCAGAATAGTATTTTCTGCACCCGTGGTGAAAATGAGTTCTAACCCCTTTCTTTATATAAATTTAGAATAACCGTTACACTAAAAAAATCTTAGAAATTTGTCCTTTTAAAATAGTCCTCCAAAACATGCTACAAAACTCACTTCAAAGCAGAAAAGGATTAGACTGTTTCTAGAATCAGTATTGTAACTCTCACTGTAACGGAATGCTTTATTCAGCTCTTCAGTATGTATTTCAATATGTAATAATTATTATTTCATTTGATAATTTTACATTCGTGATTCCAGAAGTAGCAAAAAGAAATATATTCCATAGCATCCAACTCAGCGTTTTCTTGATACATGACATTTTCTTCATTGAGGGATTTGGGAACTATATACGAGTATATTATTTTGTGGATTATCCCTAAATAGTATTCAGTAGTCAATCATTTAAGAAAGAAGGCCAAAGCTGGGCAAGCTGTTTCCTCGATATTTCTAGTCTTCTGTAAAGTAATCTTATCAACTACCATTCTGAATGCTAAATTATGGTCATTTCGAATCAAACTATGATGTGACGTAAATATCTAGAACGCTTCCTTATATAACATTAAAAACTGATGCTCATGTTTTATTTTTTTGTTATTTAATTGAAGTTAATTCTTGAGAAAAGCATTAATGTACATTATTATTTATTGATCTTAAGAACTGTTTCATGGTATTTATATGGTAAATTAGTTGTTGCATGAGTAAGAATATAGGTAGTTTGAGTGACCCTTACACGATACGATTTAGCCTGTTTCATTGATATCGCTTAATACGATTTGTTTTCCCTCCAACCCAATTTTATTTAAAAAATATTTCAAATATCGTTCCTCTTGTTAAGACCTTTTGAGAAGTTGAAAAATATATTCTTGCGTTCCAGAATGAAGAAAGAGGTACATAGATTCATTATCACTAATGTAGTGGGACAAAATATATGCACTGTAGCAAAACATATTACTTTATGCAGCAACATGGAACATTATTATTTTTTATTATACTTCTCTCTTGATTTTGTTAGCGGTAATAAGGTTAAGACCTGATTTCAACAAGAAATCAAAGCAACTTAGTCCAGCACTTTTCTTAAAATGTGTGCCGTTCCCAGGAGTGCAATTTTCTGCACTTCACATTTGTCAATGGGTACTCGGATATTGTTGTTATTATTATTGTTAATATTATAATTATTATTATCATTATTGGGGCTCGCCAACAACAACATAAAATAAAATACTTGAGCACACAGATAACAATACGTTATCCAATCAATTTCGCAAGACAGTACATGTGACGGCTTCAACCCATTGCCGCTGGACTTCGTGTAAACGCCCCAGAGACGCGTGCGATGTAGCCAACACCTCCGCCTCCGTCGAACGGCGCACGGCACGCGGTGCAAAGCGTGTACCCGCCGCGGGGCGCTCGTGTTTTGTTTGGGCTGCGCCGTGATTCTGGTGGGCAGCAACGCGAGCGCGCGACCTCCGGCATTCCCGCCCCCGCAACCTCCGTACGCCCGCCGCTCCACCGCCAGAGGCATTGCCCCATAGCTGACATTGAGCCAAGTTCGTTGCTAGAGTAGGATTCACGTTCAAGCTCAAGGCAGAAAGCCTCAACATATAACGTTTCAGTGATTGGCTTGCTTTTCAAATTGAGAATATTGTATATAAAAAATAACAACCATCTGGGATCGTGTATTGCTTGAAGGTGTAATCAGAAATCTAGTAAAAAATAGTGTAGTTTAGAGTTTAAAGAATTGTTCATATTTATAGTATAATTGGAGCAGTTTCTTGACATTACTGATGCTTCTTCTGGACACGCTATCTGATATAACCATATCAGACTCTCTGATGTGCATCTGTATTTATTTTTTATATCAATTTTGGTTTTATCTGTCACAATAATTGATAATATAATTAGGCACAGTCGCAAAGACGAAATATTTCACTTGATTCGGTTGTATCACATTCATACAGTAACCTAATCATCCACAAACTAATACTTCCCTCAACCAATTTTATTCAGTATTATTCACGATCAATCACCCTGTTCTCTCTTAATTGCGCGGTTTTATTTTGACTTAATTATAATATAAAATGATGATATCGTGTCAGAATTGCTTCTGGAGTAGAGGACTTCTAACAACGCTTGCTGCTTCAGGGAAACCGCGTTGAGGCTCCTCTGTGCCCTGGTCATTGTACACGACCACCGCCTGTTTTCAGGCGTCCTCCTTATGACGGGGATGACAAGAGTGACATGGGAATGAGATGAAATGATGATGAGTGAATGTTCTGGTGGAATGAATAATGTAAAATATAAACCATATATAACCCTTTCATTACTACATATTTATTACTTGTGCATTTGTCTACATAGCGGGTTTTTCATCTCTCTTATGGCAAACTTCAAATAGTTCCTTATATTTCTCAAACACGCAATAAAATTTGAAAATGATTCACATTTACAAATATTATAAGAGTTAAATGAATAAAAAAAGAATAGAACTAATCCACGTGGAAGTTCACTATGATGCTTCACATGTCTGACTTTGATCCAAATACGAATATCTTTTCCTCAAAACGTCTGAAATAACCATTGTAATTTTCAGGTTCTATTAGAAATTTAACATCCTCATTCATATTTTTTTTCCTTTTTCCCTCTCATCCCCGTTTTCAACAAAATCGCTGTCCGAGTCATTCTTGATTTTGCTTTTATTTCTTTATCTCCTCCGAGTATGTTTCAGATCATAGTTGTTATATATTTAGTATTTTCGATTTCTTTATTGATTAATATTTCACCCTACTACGTTGTAACCGCAGTTCCACCTTTATTCCCGTAGCATTCCAGCTCGTGTTACCACCTCCGTCCTCTGTCACCGCCACCGCCTCCCTCCTCAGAGGCGACTGCCCCCAACATTGCCAAGCGGCAGCCGCCTCCGAAACAGCAGCAGCGGTTGGAGGCAATTGGATAAGTGTGGGCCGTGGATGTCACTGACATGATGTTGCTCCTTAAAGCTGACCTCCTCACTGCCACATGACGCTCCTTCACATATCTGCATCTGACAAAACTCGAAACATTTTTTTCTAGTGTTGAGAAAAGTAGTTACACCACAGATCACGTTTTAAAAATCTGTTTCATTTAATTATTCAAAGAACTTAGATAGGTCGGAATCATAGCAATTTTCACTCAACAGTCAGTACAAACAGTAAATATGTTTAAAAATCTTGTTACAATTTCTTAGCTTTTTTTCTCTCTTCAAAAATCTTTGCGCGAGAGCAGTTGATTTCATTCTTCTTTACTACCTGACAAATTGAATTGCGCAGACAAACTCTCTTGTAATGCAATTAAAATTACAGCTACTAAATAATCCATAAGATTAACTAGACTAATACTTCGTGACAGCAATGCAAAAGTCTTGTTACTAAGTAATCAAGTGAACAATTTTCTCTGTTTACTGTGATTCTTTTGACTCTGTAAAAGCAGTGTGACTGTCTAGTTATTGAGTAGATAACATGACTTATCTTTTACCACCCAGAGAAATTTGCCCCCAATTATAAAAATTTGTTTAAACTACTTCAAATGTATTAAAATCTGCAAAATTACAATTTCTTCACTCTTAATTCTATCTGGATCTACTTACTATTTATTCAACTTGTTGAATGAATGAATGATTGTACAACCACAGAAACGATTTCAATCTTAACGGTTAGGATATGCTATATTGATGGACTAATGGAAGATACACCAAGGCAATCGAAATTTTCACGGCGTTGCAGCTGAATGACGCGTACACAATGGGGAAGGTGACTCTGCATGAAAGTTTGTAGCGGGGGCGGCAACTGGACTGTCGAGGTCTCGTAGGCGAGGCGCAGGGGGACAGTGTTCCCCCGACCACTTGAATCACAACAAAAAATATAAAAGACTAAAACGTTCTCTGAGACAAGATCTAATCAAATAACTAACTCACAAGATAGTAACATTAAGTAAATAAATTGTTTTATTTCTTCTATATTTTGAAGAAGTATGAACTTCGATAGATGAATAGAAGATGCTCTTTTTACAATATTATTTCTCTGGCCAAACGCACACGACATATTCAAACAAGTTGACCTCTTGCTTATTATTTTACAATTAATGATTTTTCTCAAACTGTATAACAAAGTAATATGTATGAGAGACCGGCATGTTACTTTTTTATTTTTCATGGTATAATCCATAATGATAAAACAGTTAATCCTGTTTATAAGGCATAAAATTAGTTATCATGTTCTAAAATCTTCGTGAAAATTGAGTACATATTGTGTCGCATCAAACAATCAGTGCAAAGGTAATACGACACCGTGGGAATGAACTTCTGTTATTTATATACGCAATCAAACGCAAATAAACTAGGGAATCTAGAAAATCTATACCACTATAAAAACATTCTTTTTATATGTGGCGCCAGTCAAACTATTATAAGAACATCATCAAGTACATTAATACGCAAATGTCCCAGAAAATTTGCTTGCTTTCCAGCATTACCAGACCGAACGAATCATACAAATGAAGTATCCTACTTCAGAGTGAAATAATTAAATGGAGGAAAGTAGTATCTGCCATATAATTCAAGTCAATAAAATAATCTTACCAAATAAAAGTAAACTTTTATATTATCACAAAAAATGTTAGATGTATTTATTTTCTAGCTACATATATGTGTAATAAATCGACTGCTTTCGCTGTACCCGTTGTGTTTTATTGAGACCAAAGACATTCATGGACAAGAAGATCTTGAAGATAAGAGACGTAAAAGATTACTTAGACAGCCGTAAGTGAGTCCCCTCGTTCTTCTCATCCTATTAAGGAACGTGGTATTAAAAGGATGAGGGTCGTTGTGAGCTCTAGATGCAGCTTCTGGCTCGATGTGGAAGATGACCTCGCGCGTGTCACGCAATGCATTCCTAGCAGTGTTTTCAATAAATAAGCTAAACGGAAAATATCAATCATTAATTGAAAGAGAATTTCTCTAGAATGACAAGCATATTCCCTTATTCGATGATGTGCAAGGATGAGTTGCGTGAATGTGAGAATATGAAGTGGAAGGAAATTTGTTGGAGATAATATATAGAACTTATCTTAAACTTTCATGAGCAAGAGAGTTAAAATGGAACCCATGAAGTCTCGCAAAAAGCAACAACATATATTATAGGAGTTAGGAGACAACATCAAAAGCAAGATCGTATTTTTTATAATGTTTTGTATATACTTTATATGTACAATATGTGCTATATAAAAATATATTACTTTTACTTCCGCGGACTCACACGCATTTAACCTCATTAAATCAGAGAAAAATATACATGACAGAGGGTTGTTAACACAGCTAATTAAGCATGATAAAGTGAAAGGCGTTTCTATGTTGCTCATTGTTCTCATTGCTCATTGCTCAATGAGCAACATAGAAACGACTTTCAATTTATCGTGCTTTGATAATGTTGCTAAAGCTCCACAATTACCAAGTACAGCTAATTAAACACAATTATTTCAAGATTTGTTAAGATTTTCTCTGGAACACACATAAAACGAAATTATCATTTACTGGGCTTTTCTCGTTCTCGTGCTCAACTGATGTGTGTTGATTGGTAGACTTGTGTCGTGTCTTGTCATATCGCTTACGTTACTAGTGAGCATGGAAAGTCAAACGAATACAAGCACGAGTAATGTGGACATATCCTTCTTCTTATAAAACTAGCTGAAACTATGCGAATAATTCGCATACACAACTAAAGAAAAAATATTAGATCTTAAATGTTACAAATTTATATCTTGCGTAAAAATTATTTCCATGCAAACCTTTGATGATGTCAATAAATTTGACGACAAATGGTGATGACATACAAATAGAAAATTAGGTTGTCTGCATTAATAACGTAAGTATTCATCAATTATCTAATAACGCTTAAAGTAAAAAAATATCTGAACTCGAGCGATGTGTTCTTCGTTAGCATTACACATAGTAAAATAAAAAAGATAAATGTTTATGACAGTAAAAATTAACCAATATGATACCAGGCAGATGTGGAACTAGACCGTAATATAGGGGGTACTAAATTGTATAAATATTATAGTGATTTAGTATTTTAATTTAATACATATATTCATCAAGTAGATAATTAACAATTCATTAAATAATGATTAAATTTATTAGTTGAAAATGGCAAATACATATTAAAGGATAAAGATACATTTTATCAATTTCAATATTATATGTTCAAAGTTCAGGTCCAATGGGGGGAGGGGGGGCATAACTCCCTTTTTTTAAAGACTATAGTCCCCTTAGCCCCCTAGATCCGCCACTGATACCAGGTGCATTACGATATAAACAACAACTAATGCAAGAAAAAGGAAATCTCCATAACGAGATTTGAATATCTGATATTGTGAATGTTCGCAATACGGATACATAGCGTATGCAGACGATATTGCGATATTAGCAGAAGGAAATATTCGGGAACAAGTTGAAAGCAGAACAAATGAAATACTAGTGAAATGTTAAAACAAGTGTCAAGAGTTATATTTGGAAATTACAAAAGAGAAAACAAAAGCAATATGGTTTGGAGGTTCAACTAGTGCTGGAAGAAGGGAGACAATAATACGAATTGATGGATGTAAATTAAAAAATAGTACACAAAATTTTGAGGTGTACATATCGATGGAAGGTAACTCTTCAACCAACATTTTGATTACTTGGAGACAAAAGTATAGAGAGTTTACTACGCTCTGAAACGTATATGATATGACAGATTCAACATCGAGGACAAAGATCTGATCGTTTTATACAAAGGAGCGATACGACCAATAATGTGTTATGGAAGTACTGTGTGGGGTCATCGTGTTGTACGACTACGTAGAAAAACGATTCACAAAGTTGGAGCGATTATGCTTGTTGGGGTAAAGTGGGTGTTACCGTATGGTTTCCATCGATGCATTACAGATTGTAACTGGGGTGATGTCTATCGACCTACATCTACAGAAGGTAAAGTTTCGGAAATTATTTAAGATGACAGAAACAATAAACATTAATGGACAGGAATTAAAAAAGAAGACAAGAATGCGAGAAGACAAATAACGTCAGCTTTAATGAACACTTGGTAGATACGCTGGACTAATGGAAATTTTAGAACTTACCTTCGAAGAATAGGAAAAAATGATAATGAGACTTGTGTATGCCAAAAGGGTGAGGAAATTGCTGCCCACATACTATGGAATTGTTAGCTATACGGAGTGGAGTGGGCACAATTCTTGAAAATTTACAAGAAAATTGATATGTTAAATGTAAAAATAAGGAACATATATTCAACAGTAAAGAAAAAATCGATATCTTTCATCAATTTGTAATACAGGTAGGGACTATTAGGGACACATTTACAGCTTAAATAACCCAAAAGAAAAATTCAGTATTATAAAAGATGTATTAAAATTGATCCTTGTAATGACTATTGTTGTAGACAAGGAAACCTCTTGGTGATAAATAAATGAAAAAAGAAATGTGATTGTTCGCAGCACTACCTGGGTGGCAATTCCTAAATTAGTTCTCGTATGTAAGAGAAATGCAATTGCAACGTTCGTAACGATTGAGTTATCTTTATTTCTGATACTTAGTCAACCATTCTGTACATTAACAAAATCGTATAAGACAAATCGTTGAAGTAGAGACGTGGAACCTATCACAATACTAAAGAAAAAGGTTAATTAGTTAATTAACCGTGACACGTTGGGTCAAGTGATAAGCCGCTCAAGGAGTTTATTTTGCTTCTTTGTACGCCTCTCCACCATATCTCTTAAAGCCGGGAGAAATAGAGTTCATGAATGGTGACGCCTCCATTGAAGAGCGTGATGCTTGTTCAGAGAGTAGCATCTCTTTCATGCTCATAGTGACAGCCAAGGGTTATTTTCATGACAATACGTCGCAGTGTAGTTGAAGCGCACATCAACGCATTCTATTATCTCCCAGTCATGGACCTTTGTTCGGAACACTTCAATTAGTTTATCGTTCATTTTTCCCAGTTATCCACGATGGCACCACCGTAAAATGATGATAATCGGTATCGAATGGTTGTAATAAATACGACGAATAATTACACTTTACATGCTGATTCGTTATATAATTGACTGATTCTTAGTTTAAGTGAATCTGTCAGTCGTATAAAGTATAATAACCATGAAATATTTTTCTATCGCTTATCACGTCGAATTTTCATTTCTCCTGAGTGAAAAATATTTTCATTTTAATTAACAATTCAAAGTTAAACATATAAGCAACAATTGAACTAGTGGAGCAAAACCATTGTATATATTTTCTCATGTACTTTTACAACCTTTCTCTATAAAAAAAAAGGAAGCAAATAAAAATAATTTTTATTCAATTTCACAAGTACTTCAATCAGACCCCTTTAAATTAAGAATCTGAAACGTCGATTACAGAATTATTTAGTGAATGAAAATTAAATGATATACTCGCAGGAGTAGGTTTGAGGTTCTATCATTAATATGTCTTTCATTCTAGTACCGAAAGCCGTATTCTCCCTCTACATGTATCATCTACACTTATAAAAAAATCTCTTAAAAGATAAAATATGACGATAAAATACATGCTACATAGACTTTCTATTCAAGTTTAAAGAAAATATTTGGAACCGTTTTTTTTTTTGAGACATTTTCCAAAAGTCTACTTTGATCTTTGGAAGAACTGTTTATATTAAAGTTAGAAAAAATCCTGTACACGTACATTGACAACAAGCAAATATTACTACATGTACGAAATGGGAATGATATTGAACCAACTGGGTATTCAGAATCGCTGCGCATAGACGGACAGAAGTACGGACTTCAGGATAAAAACCAGTTTTTCGGTATCAGGGACTCTCAAATCGAATATTTGAGACAAAAACCCGCTATTATTTTTTTTATTTCAATGCTATCTCTATATTACATATATGAGAAAGTAAAAATAATATTAACTCCCTCAATTTCATCTTTCACTTTTAAATTCATTAAAATCTAATTTACGTATCTGATTTTTGTAAGTCCAATGTATAAGTTATCATTGACACCTTTGTTACGTAATGGACCGTCCATAAATTACGTAATTCACCCTGGGGTTTTGTGATATCGTTACACAGCGATACGGTAGGGTAGAGGGGTGTCAGCTTTAGTTAGTGTTATGTTACGTTACGTTTTATAGAGTATGTTTTATTGGATGCTTTTTACCTTGAAAATTTGTCACCAGAAACTCCTGTTCATGTACTCAATTATTCAGTGACGACACAGAATAATGAAGAATAAATAATTAAGTCAATGTAACAAAATGGGTTTTCATATTTTCCGAAAAACAAGAACAAAAATTAAACAGAAGAGGAGAATTAGAGCAAGAGGTACTGAATTATTGTGGGGAAGGGCAAGAGGCATCGTATTAAGTGCGCTATAAGGGAGAGTGGTGTTAAAAAATGGAAATTTTGCGTCACATAATAAATGAACGGTTTCTAGCAAAAATTTAATTTTATAAAATATTTTAGTGAAAAAAAATTGACATTTCAAATGTGTGCTGTTTCATCATGAAATTATAATGGAACTTCAACAGAATTTTAATACTCGTATATCTTAGGAACATTCGATATTTCTGGCAAAACACAAAATATACTTTAACTTCGGAGTGTTCTTCGCTTTTATTTGAACGAACAGAACAGGGTAATTAAATTCAATTTCACTTGCTATATAATATTCCTATCCCTTACAGATGCATTATAGATGTAAAATGTTACACGTAAACTCCATATGTTTACGTGAATACATTTGTACAATTATTTCTACTTTGCAAATATGTTAAATCGTATTTGTAATGGTTATATCCAGTATACACACATGCACACTTATGTAACAACGTGATCTGTTTTCCTTATTCAAATGATATTTCTTTAGATTTCACTTATAGGATAAGTTTTAATTCAAATGTTGTAATCATCTGGTAGAAACACTTCTGTATGCAGAAAATAACATAAAATACCATGGTAACTATTCTAAAACTGAAAGTGTTATTTCCATTTTTCACACTCTAATTTGAACCAAAAAAATAAATAAGATTTTAGTAAAAACAAGAAATATGTGACATGTGCTTTTGTCTTAGCTTACAATACTTAGGTGGACGGTTTTTACTAGTTCTGTACTTTGTATACCATTTTTGTTGGTGGAACTCATGAAATACTCATTTGGAGCTCGTAAGTCATTTTGATAATTTACTGTCGCGGGGGAGTGGAATGAAAGATCCGTTAGTGGGCGCTTCGATCTTTGATTTATGTTCGCCCGCCATCCGCCTATGCATTCTCCACTCTTGATTTGCAGCGTGCATGTTGAAGGTTTAGAAGAGGCCTCAGTGTGTAGAACAGGGGATACGCACGAATATGTACCAGAAATTGGTTTTCACTAGTGTTTTTTGGGGAAATCTACGCCCATACTGTGAATAAAGAGTTAGAATTTTAGGACGAGACCACTTTTCTTCAGTTATAAATTTTGCAAGCCAGACTAATAATTCGCACTAACTATTCACTAAAGACAGAAAACATTATAAAAATGTAGTAAATTGATAGAAAAATATTTGATGCAAATAACTTCAGAAGTCACTACAATGCTTGACAAAATCTTGATCTCAGTTAAATATAACCCTTTTTCACAAGCACCCATATGCAATTCCCAAATGCAAACAATCATTAAAAAATACAAGGTTAGTGAATTATTTCTCTCTTTCAATGTTATAACACGACAGGAAGTAATAAATATGTTAAAGGTGATATACTACATAGTTAAAATGAAAGATAAGGTTAATCATGTTACGTCGAATGAAAATGGGAGACGGGACCGGGATTCTAACCCGGGACCTTGAGATTTACGCGCTCATGCGCCTACCGACTGTTACCTGGCGGTGAGGTTCACCGCAATCTAAGAGATTTCTATGTTTGTGAAAGATAAGGTGTAAAAAAACAGAAAATAATCTTTGTAATAGCAAATAACATCAGTTTTAGCATTGTTTACGCATGATGAAACAGTCTTCACAAAAAGATACTTTTGCGAAAAGATAGACTCAGGTCCCTTTTAGCAATCACCAATTCACATGTGAATCTCGAAAAAAAAAACATTTTCGTAAAAATGACGACAAGAAATAAAAATATTTTCTACAACAAAATATATAATGCAACGGATATCTTCTCTGAAACTAAAATAAATTCATGAAAAATAAAAAGTAATTCCCTTAATATTCTATCGTTCGCTCAAAAATGATCTATTCCAAGTTTTTCTTGGATTTTGTTTACGCGTCTTTGAAAAAGAATTCGTCGCCGGGACGTTTCTCACACCTAACGAAATTCGTGGGCCGCGCAGGGAACAACATTCCTGGAGATGGTGCGGTAGAGGCGTGCTAAGTCTCCAAGCACGCTTCATCTCTTCCAAGAACAGTACGAGGGATCCAAAGAGAGGGTTTACAAAAGAACAGAAAAGACTGCGATGGGGAAGGAGTTCCGTAGTATGCAGTAACGTTGTTGCGAATCCAAGGGTTACCGCCACGATTTATATATCATATACTCATTGTTATATAAATCGTTTCAACTAAAAACGTATCGTTTTCACTTACATTAAAAATTCTGTTCGGTTCTCAATAACTATTCACTAAAATAAAAACTTTACTTTTCTCTGTCACAACTCAACTGAGAATTTCAGACGAATCGAAATTCTTCCAAATTAATAGTAGTGAATAATCCCTTATATTACAGACGATCTTCATAATTAAATTTGATTTTCAATTATCAATAAAATAACCACATAAAATTACTTGATTACTGAAAATGATATTTAATTATTACGATTGACGTTAATATAAGAAATGATTCACTACTACTAAGTTGGATCAATGTCGATGCGTCACAAACTCTGAAATGTGTCGCGTCGGAGAAAAGAAATGTTTCCGTCAATGAACCTAATTTGTTCATCAATTCAATTTTACTCAGAAGAATTTAATGGGGTGTCTATTTCTTTCCGTTTATCCTTCAAGCACTTATATTTTTGTTTTATCTAAAGGCACAGTGAACGGCGTTGTGAACAAATAATTTTAAAAAAACATTATTTAATTGATATGTATTTAGAAATGTGGAAGAAATGGAGTCAAAATATGCAAACTGTTATTTTCCAAACATTGTGAAGTTCTATCAATTCCATATCGTAGTCGTAAAATGAGGTTAGTTTATCCGTGTTCATACAAAGAACATTAATTCTATTATTTCTACAATTCGAAATTCTTTCCATACAATTTACGCAACGATAAGCAATAAACGAGTCACCGTTAGAAAGATTTTATTGACATGTTAATGAGAATCATTATATCGCAATAAAACTGATAGTCACCGTTAAAAATAACATCTAAATGAGCAAAATCTTTTGTTCAATGTACAAAAAACGCTCTGATCTCAGTAATGACCAACGCGTGACAAATTATTTCAATGATCACTGTAAGTAATTTTTAAAAGAAATTATGAAATATGACAAATACGTCACATAGACCATTTTCAGGTCCTATGTTCGATAAAAAGTTTGTTGAAAAGTTATTAATTTTACAATAAATCAAGGAGGAAGAACAAATCGGAATTTCATTCCAGATGAGACCTATTGGTCGATGCCAAAAAAAAATTCAGTACAGTGAATATTTAGGTACCGTTATATTAATAACATGAATTAATTCAGTAATATCATACCGGCCGTATGTGAAGATATAGTGAAAGAATACATCATTCAAGTTTGTTTTTTATTTCTTTTGTTCTTGTTCAGCATTTGCCCCTACACGACTAGTTGGAACTATTGTTCACGTAGCGTGATTTAGAAAGGGAACTTATTTAAGAAACTAATTGAATTGATTAATATGAGACCCTTCACTGATTTTGATGACGTCGATTAATGTATATAAACGTTCGCCATTTTGATGGGGAGACTGCACAAGTCAGTGTTTATCACCGTTTTACCGTGCGCTCTACCAGTGGCTTACTAGAACCAAGATGGCAGCGCGGGTGAATGAGGACTTCCTAACAAGAAAGACATGGAAATGAGGTGAAATTATTATGAGTGAATGTTGTGGTGGTATGAATGGTAGGAGAAACGGCAGTACCCTGAGAAAACCTACCCCGAACCGCGAATTCTACTTAGATCAGACATAGTTTGAACCAGCGTCACCAGAGATAGAAGGCGAGGACGCTAGACACTACGCCCACGTCGATTATCGAAGTAAACAAAAAGAGTTGACCAAATCATCGTAATTTGGAAGCGGATGACGCATCTTGTTTTGAACAAGAACTTAAAAACACAGGGATTATTATAGAAAACGTTAGTTAGATGAAAAAATAAACAGAACCTTTGAAAAAATACATAATGGATGGTCAGCATGAAAATATAATAATGATAGGAACAGTAGTGTAAGCGTGCGAAATAAAAAGGGAAACACACTTAAATATCATTATGCACTAATAGTTAAAGAGTCTGGAAGATGAGAAGTTAAAGAAGGTGACAGGAGGAGTATTGAAGAAAATAAGAGACAATGTGGATAAGATGATACAATGTGCGCAGTCAGGAGGAAGAGTTGATACGAGTGCGAGAAAAGAATGAAGGAAAAATGAATGGTTTCATCGCAATCTGAGTACATATCTGCAACAGCTGAGCGGAAGAATTGATGAGATATTCATGGATGCCGTAAATGGGCGAATGGAAGGTATACGAGGTGAATTGAGAGAAATTTAAACAAACGATATAATAGATGGAACACTGGCAGAAATGGAAAAGAGGTTGATTGAGGTTGTTAATAGAAGGATGAATAGTGTTCTACAAAGGATTGATCTCAATATCAAGGTAGTGAAGGAGACAAATGAGAAAAGCAAGAAAGAAGAGGAGGAGATGGGGAGAAGAGAAATCGCTAAAAGGAGGAAAGAATGTGAAATTGTTAATATGATGCACAATGGTACGAAACATGTAGAGAAAAGTATGAAGGATGTTATTAGGGAAGAAAACAAGAATATTTTACCCGAAATAAAGCAAGTAGAGAGAAATATGCTAGAGGAAATAGAAAGAAAGAAGTCTCCGAATGGAGAAGATGGAACAAGGCGAGAAACTAACAGTGAAACTCAAAGAGAAAATAGAAGAAATAATTATGAACATACAGAATTCTTGTGGTTCTAGTTATGTAAGTATAGTGCTTGATGACATACCGAGGAGTAGAAAAGAACTAGTGGAAGTAAGGAAGGCAAAAGATGTAAGTGGAAATGTGAAATAAATACTAAGAAAAAAGATGAAGGAAATGCAGACGAGGGTTAGAATAGAAGCAGCTAGAGAGGTAGGAGAACAAGAGATATTTATAGAGTTGCCAGATTCGGGTGAAAAGGAGAAAATCAGGGCATTGTTATTAGAAAATATACAATTGGATTTAAAAGAGGTGTCACAATGGAAGCCTATAATAAAGATATTTGGAGTAGATAAGGAAACACGAGAAAGAGATTTAATAAAAGGTATCGCAGAAGATAGCTTTGAAGAAGAAAGCAAAGTTAAGTTTGAAATAAACACACGGGTTGCATATAGGCAGAAGAATGTCAATGGGGATACAGAAAATTGGATTATAGAAACGAGTGATTTGTTTATGGAAATAGTTTAAAGAGAAAGATTGTATTGTGAGTTTAAGAATTATAAAATTGAAGAGGACAGACCGCCGATGCGATGCTTCAGGTGTCAAAAATACGGCCATCTGGCTGTCATATGTAGGGATGAAGAAGAATCATGCAGTTTTTGTGCCGAACAAGGTCATAATTTTAAGGGTGGCATAATAGAAAGAAAGGTAAAAAATTTGCAAATTGTTAGAGGAGAAACACGTGTGAACAGAGTGTTATGGATAAAAACTGTCCTGAATGTAAGCAAGCTACGAGATTTATAATTGATAATACATACTATGGAAATGAGAATTTTCCATCAAAAATTGCAAAGAGGAAAATAGGAACAATGGAAATAGGAAATTATTTGGAGAAGAATGATATAGCCAGATTATAAGAGGTGTACACATTGCGAGGTGAATTACATAACACTCAGTTATAGAACAGTAAGTAAAAATAATCCATGGGCAGCTGATGCTGCAGCAGAAATGTTGGTAGTAGATGAATTTTTGAGTGCAACAGTTAATATAGTAACTATAAAGTGTAGAAATATAGATAAATCAATTGTAAATGTATATAGTCGATGTGGTGAAGGAATGGAACAGGATATACTAGTTTTAGAGCAAATTCTTCATAAATTCAAGAGAAAAGATATACTGAAGTGTATGGATGCCAATGCAAGGAGCGCATTATGGGGAGATAAGATAACTACGGTAAAAGGAAAGCTGCTTGAAAAGTTTATAATAGAAAATGGAAAATTATCTACAATGATAATACAGATACTTTCGAAAGTAATGGAGGAAGCTCAGTTATAGATTTAACATTGAATACCAGAACGAGGCAACATGAAGTGATACACTGGAACGTAGTATCAGGTAGAGAAAGTAGAGCTACGTGGTTTGAGTGGCCAGTTGAGAGACGACGTGAACCGACAATTAGGTTAGGACATAACAACACAATGGTTGTGCGCAGGTTTAAGTACTTAGGAATAATGATAGACGAAAAATTATTGTTTAGGGACCATCTGAATTACATAATGGAAAAAGCGAAAAAGATATATTATGAATTAATACGAGTGGGGTATACAAAGTTTAATGCTCGGAATGATGATCTGGTAAAGCTGTATAAAGAAGCCATACGGCAGGTAATACGTTACGGATGTGATGTGTGGGGTCATAGAGTGGTATACAAAAATGTTAAACAAAAATTACTACAATTACAAAGGTTATGTTTAATAAAATTGATTGGATGCTATAAAACAGTTTCTACTGATGCATTAGAGGTGTTGCTAGGAATATGACCAATAGATTTACAAATTCAGAAAAATACATTTCGGAAAAAGCTAAAAGAAACAGGGAAATAACACTCAATGGGACAAATGCGATAAAGAAAAACAAATATGATAAATTTGGGAGAAGAAAAATAACACAAGAATTAATCAACGGTTGGCAAATTCGGTGGGACAAGACATGTAAAGGTAGGAAAACATATGCGTAAATACCTAAAGCAACATTCAAAGAGAGGAATAAAAAATGGTTTAAGTCAAACAAGATTATGATAGAGTTTCTCAAAGATCTTGGAAAGTTTTAACATATATAAAGAGGATTGGAAAGGATATAGAGACAAATTGTTTTTGTGGCAGGGGAGAACAAGCTGAAATCCATTTGACTTTAATTTATAACAGATTATAAACAAATTTTTGATAGCATCAACAAGGAAAAATTAATACATGACGAAGTTAAATTAAATTTATTTTCAGAGTACGTTACAAAAGTTGGAACTATTCGGGATGCCATGAAGATAGAATAGAAAAGGAGTGATATGTAAGAAAAGGAGTTTTTAAATGAAAATTGTGGTGAATAAGTAAATGAGTTTGTAAATGGAAATTAATCAAAACAGAACCCTGTAATGGCATTATTAAAGGCAGGGTGATCTAGAATCAGAGATCAAAATTTAAAAAAGGTTTGAAATTATCACTTACTTACGTTATGGAAATAAACATTTACTTACGGTACGGAAAATACTTGCTTGCTATTTATTAACAATCAATTGTATAGACCCTGATACTAAGAATCATAATTGTATGTCCTGAAATTGTAATATCATATTGAATTGATGAATTATTTTGATGATTAGCTGTATACTAACCGATTTTAATCGTTTATGGATGTTTTTGCGGTACCGTGACCTAACCCTTGGTGGTTATTTAACCTTCTTTCCAAGTAGGAACGTTTCAGTACAAGGGCAATTTTGGAGGTTATTGAAAAATAAGATGGCTTATCTGAATGAAGTGGTATATGGGTTGATGTTAAATTCTTTGAGCAGTTAGTACCGAGGTGCCTTTGTTGTTTTTCTCAGGAATTTGTTCTAAATTATTCGCAGTTTTTTTATGTGATTGGTTGATGTATTTTGCTCAACGTGAGTGGTTGCTGTATATTGTTTAAGGCGGGACCAGCACTCCCTGTTAGTTAAATCACTGAGATGTACATTTTTATCTAATTATTTTAAAATACAACAATACGAATAAAAATGAATTAATATGATTTAATTTCTATCTATCAGTTAATAGTATAGTAAAAACCATATTCATGATTTCGCTTGATTCGTTTGAAATGCATGAGAACATGCAAAAACATGGCGCCCATGCGTAACAGTTTCGTGTTTTCCGCATCACAACTCAGGAAAAGCGAAATACCTTTTTTGCAATTTCCGGCGACACATGGATAAATGTGATGTAAAAAAATTATTAGGGAATATTTACTACAAATCAAAGTAAACTTTCATCACTTTCGTGATTTCGAAGTTGGTCATTTTTTGGGAATAAGAGTTTCATCCATAAGACGCAATGCATTGCACCATCTATTATAATAGCAATTATTACATTTAAATGGTCGGTGAGGTATATGTTCAAGTCGAAATGAGAATAAGTACATGTTACTTGTTTATTTATGCCGATTTCAGGTATTTTAGTGATGTAATTCTACTTATGCCAGTACTATCTTAAAATGTAGAACCCAAATCAATCTTTAGAAGACAAAGAATCAAACATCGCTTCCATCTCCCACGTCGTATAATTCACGGAAACCGTCTCCCAGCGGACGTTCCTTCACAAAAGGTGCTTCGCGACCGCGTGAAGGGACAGAATAGGGACTCTCCGAACACAATAGGCGGGAGACACAGGGCGCTGCGGCGGCATACGTGCGTGCGCGCGTGTGCGTGCGTGAGCTCACCTGACTCAACCCTCACCCTCTCCACCTCTTCGTGTGTCAATGTTTCCTCCTACATCACGCTTACCTTTGTCGTATCCGCTACTACAGACACAGCTTTTGTTGCTGTGATATGCACCAAACATTTATTGACGGTGAATCCAGTGAAATGAGCTGAAGCGAATAGTGTATTCATCAAATTTATTAGAAAAAAATAATTTTAGTTTTTAGTCCTTTTTATAGTACACGCCATTTCCATAGTACTCTTGATACCGATTAAATCCCTTTCTTCATGCATGTTGTTTTTAATCGTTGGTATTTTTAATAGTTTATTTTTAACTGTACGCTACCTTGGCACGGTTGCGTACATAATCTCTATAACCCCATCAGGCACCGGCTTTTTCTTCGGTTTTTCTTCGGGTAATGGCGGATTTTCCTTGGGCGGGAATGTCATTAATACTTTTGTTTTATTAATCTCGAATTTTTATTGTATGTAATATTTACAATTCATTTTGGAATAATAAATGAATAACAGTACGTATTTATTTTAAAAAATTTATTATAAATCTTCAATTCTCCTCTTCTTTAGGGACCTTGATCGAAATTGATGGTTCGGTCACTTGCTTGTTTCTGGTTAGTAACTTATTCTATTATTCCCCACGTGGTCATACGCAGTTTGCAACTCCGTTTTTAACACTAAAGTTTATTCATTCAATTAGTTAGTTTACTTTACATGAATGTTTTTGTTAATATATTTTGTTTCATTTGTGGAAGTAGAAGAATTTCCCGAGGTGTTTTATCAGAATTACCAATTGAAATTTCCACATTACTTGTTTGGGAAGATACTGTATTCGGTGTAGTGTATTTGTCATTCGTATCCTTCATATTGAGCTTTTTCATGATTCTAGAAACCCTTACCTGTGTGCCACGACATGCCGTCAGGAATGGAGCAACGGTTCACTATTCTTTCGCGGCGAGGACTATGGTCACCAAGATGTTATCAAATAATAATAAAAAATGAATAGATACGTAGACCGAATGACACCATCTCTTGTAGTCACCACTATATCCTTTGTCTCCCTCTCCGCAACCATTGCCTTCGCCGCGGCCCCTACCGCAACAGTCGTCGCCCGCGTCGTCCTAACATGCATCGCGCATTAGCGCGAAGGTCGGCGGCGGCGCGCGGAAGCGGCGGGCAACTGCTCTTGGTGACAGTGCGCGGTGGGCGGTGACAGCGCGTGTGCGACGAAGAGGCAGAGAAGGGAGATCATGTGGGTGTGCTCAGTGATGCCATTCACTCTTCATAATTATATATGTTAAGTTATAGTCCAATTCTCGGCCGGCGAGTTATAATACATTTTACATTCAATAAAAAAAAAAAACAGTTGGGGGAACAACTTTGAGTTATAAATCTGTCAGAGTGTGTTGAACGATTTTGAACTGGCGTTCGGTGAGAGAAAATACAAAATGGAATTACCCTGTCATATATTACAATTTTACCACAACATATTAAATATTTAAAATAATTTTTAATATGAAAGAAAAATATACCAATTAATTTTTCCAGCTTGAATTGATGTCAATTTGTTGATGAGAATTAAGATATCGCGTTACGAATAAATAAATATATAAATATGCTTTACTCATCGGGTAACATTTTACCAAATCTCATCCCATGCCGGTCCGATCGATCGAAAATTTATAGAAAATGGTCCCGCAGACTAAGATAAGTTGGACAGCGTTGCACTAAGTTCATTAAAAATGTTCAATTTGTGAAACTAAATGGGAAGTGATTCTAACCCGGGCGTAAAATGATTCAAGTGTTCACTGGACTTGACGATATGAACTCATAGCTACATACATTTAAGATACTAAATAGTAGTGAATGTGTGTAAAGAGAATGATAAAGTTATATAAAGATTTGTGTATGCAATATAAAACAATGACATGGAATGTCAGTTGATGTACTCATGACAAATAAATAGATAAATACATAATAAAATAACTGTACCGAAGTATGAGAGGGCACATGAGGAAGAAGAGTATTACGAAAAATGAGAGAGAAAAAACAATGAAATAAGTCAGTCAGTCAAATATATATGAAAAATGTTTTAAGGACATGAAGTCGAGAATAAAAGCAACATTTTTGAATTGTAATTCAGTTTCTGCACCGAATAACAATAGTATTGGTCACCAAAAGGAAAGAAAGGTATACACTAGTAAATCGCCTTCTATTTTTATACTTTATTTCACTACTGATTAATCATTCTTAAAACAATAATGTGTGTTCAAAGTATGCCATTTTCTCAGTTTTACTTGTGTAACATAACATAATTTTCGATAGCTACTATATATTCTTCAGTATGTTTAATCTTCCTGATTATAGAGAAATTTTATTTCAAAAATGGTAGAGTTCCGTAATCACAGTTTCAATTTTCCTGTTATGAAAAGACACATAAAACTATTTTCCCCATTTGTAATATTCTGCACTTCAAATTAGCCAACACGAAAATAACTCAACTCGCCGATAAACACGAGAGAAGAAATATTATGATTATGATGTATCTTCATAAATTTGCTAGAAGTTCACCTCGAGGTAAGATGACAATTTCTACATGTCCACATATCCCATGCCGCGTTCCTACGTGCCACGCCACTCTTCTGTTCATGGGCGTTGCAGTCCGTGAAGGACGCCGTTCTCTTCTAGCAGATGTCCACGAGGATACGCCCAGTCGACAGCGTTCCTGATGGGCTGGACGACGTGCCGTTCTGCTTTACAAACACGCAAATGTAGCTTCGTCGGGAATGACACACTCCTACGAAGCTATTGTTCCAAGTGAGTGATGTAGTCTTAATAGTCGTAATATTGGGACATCTCTTCAAGCAAACTTAGTTCAAAGTATTCTTCAAAATAGCTTGAGAACACTCAAGAAAGTTCAAATTGTGACTAGTTACAACTGATCCGATATCCATTAATTTTTGGAAAAGAAATTTTTGATGAACTAGAATAAATTTCCAAGAACGCAACAGTAATAATACGGTCAATATGAAGTAAGATTCGGACCTGGGTTTTTCTCCAGTTTTCCTTCGGGTAGAGGCGAATTTTATAGAGACTCTCTAAAGTCTTGAATAGGAGCGGTTGTGTGTTGTAATAATATTTCTCGAATTTAGAGTTATTTTAATAGTTACAATTTATAAACAATATATTCCTAATACTCTATTGTTTGGTAACTACGTATTCGTGAACTATATTTTTTGTGTTTTATTAAATACAAGTCAGTTACGAGTTATAATATCAACGGAACAAAGTTATTATTCTTAACTAAAGAGTTTACTGAAATTTTCTATTCACCTCTGCCTTAGGATCCTTGATCGGAATTGATGGAATGGTACCTTGCTTGCTTCCAGAGAGTAAATCAGTTTATTGGCCTCAACGTGGTCATACACACATTTGAACGGCTCTTTTTGACAATAAATTTGTATATTTATAATAATATAATTACATGCTTCTACTATAGTTATCCATAAAACAATGTTTAAAATATTATACATTATAATGTTGCAAGTAGACCTATTTCCGATCAAAGAAAGCCAAGTTAGTTTCTCTTATAGCGTGAGCACATTTATTTGAAACCATTAAAAAGAAATAAAAATAATCGAACAAGAAAGAAAGAAATATTATAAAAAATGAATTTCTTAATTATGATTCATCAATTCCCAGTTCAATAAGTATCTGAACTTTCGTAACAAAGAAATTTCAAGTGTGTCAAGGTAAGTATAAATCGTATTAATTGAGTGCAAATTAGCAGAGGTGGTGTTGAACCATGATCATATCTCGACAAACCCACAAGTCATCACCGTGACACCAATTATGCCAAAGATAAATGACATCCGTTCAAATCAGTCCAAAAATTCCGTTCAAGATGTAATTCGGATTACTTGAGTTAATTGCATTTAGATATTGATTCGTCACTGCTCCATAGATGTTTCATGTGGTTTCGGCCTTAATAATTCTCCAGTCAATCACTCAATATCCCTATGCCAACCCAGAAGTTGACAGCGGCGGGGCGTCGGCGTTACTGCGAAAGATGGAGAGGGGAGGGGGAGGGTTGAGGAAAGAAGGAAGCGGGATGAAGGGCGGGGAAGCGTTCCGAGTCGATGAGGCAGAAGAATCGACGATTGTTCCCGTGGCGTATGCCTTGAAAAGTTTTTAGTCTTCTCTGTCCGCCAAGTTGCCTGCACCGACTTCCCAGAACCTACGCTACCGCCTCACGGTAAGGTATCGGGGGTTCGGAATTCACTTTGCAAGAGCGATCGTGGCGCAGCGAAAGGCTCGCTAAGAAAAGGCAAGCACTCCAGGATTCCACTCGGTTTGAAGGATACGAGGAAACAATAATGAGGTATTGCGAGAAAAGATTAATCCTTTAGAAAATGAGGACCGAGTAGGCGGGCAAACACTAACTCGGTTTTGGTGATTATCCTCCGCACAATGAGTTCAAACACGAAACGTTTACGATGGATGACGACGAACAGGAAAGTATATTTCTGTTCAAACGATAGGGTATGTGTTGAAAGGAAACGAGGAGTGCATCGGACATTGACATTGCAGACGACGAAAAGTAACTCTTCATAAATTGTATTTAATGAGCGCTCTATACACAATAAAATGTATTTATAACATATTAAATAATAGTGAGAGTATCAAAGAGAACTGTCATTATGAAAGTACTTAGTGTGTATACAACACAACACATACATGTGTGTGTGTGCTGAGTTAAATACCATTTTGAATTGCATCCTATCAAAATGGATAGCAACATAAAGCTATCTTTGGCAAAACAATAGAACAATATTGCAAGTAAAGCATCAACACTTGAGTTTGAGATTTGACTATTTCGATGGAGTTTATAGTTTTGATTTTTACCTCGACTCTTTCGTGGACTAGCTCTTTCCTGGATGTTTGTAGAGGATTAATCGTGATAACATTGTGTCATTAGTTTTAGTTTTTCATTTCTTTTCCATTGCATTACCTCCCCTATTCAATTTATAAGTTTTTAATAAAAACAAAAAATTGCATTTTACTTGTAAAATGACGCCAACGAATATTTCAGTTTATCTGGTACAAAACACAACGTATTATGCTTGTGTTGCATTAAGCAAGAATCATGGAATGAATGTTACTCGCCTACAGCAGAGAATTTCTCAAGGCAGTGATAATTCTTTCCAACATGTGATACTTCGATGTCTCATACATTCCCGAGATAGTTAATTCAAGTTTTTGGTGGTAAATATGCTAAGAAATAATTCAATGCAGAATTCCGCATCACAAGTAGAGAGACAAGAAGTTGGATTCCACTCGCGCCGATCGCTGTAGGAGAAGCTGCCAAGTATCTGGGCGCGTGAGGCACGGAGCATGCTGCCTCGGCCTTATTCAAGGTGCGCCATTAGCTCAACTTACAAGAGCCATTCAAGGCTTGAGGGCTCTCGACATTTCAAAACAAAGAGAATATAAACACGACTTACAAATGTCTACACAAAAAGAGATGTAACTAGTATTTTATTATTGGAAAATTTCCTATTATCATACTTCCATTTAATAACAGTACAGTAATAGCAAAGCTTCAGTTGAAAAGATAATTATTTTTAATCAACATTCTGTTTATATGAACATATTATTATTAATAACATGGAATTTTTAACAAAATAAAATGGAAAAATTAAATCTTTCTTGAAAAGAAATTGAGTATTTTCAAACGAACTAATCAATGAAAATCACGCATACTTTCATGGGGTTTCGGAAAAAAGCATGTGTTACTCAAGATAAAAATTTTAGAACAAAAAAAAACATTTATTTTCTTCAATAACTTTAAAAATTACTTAGGGAGTGTGTCAGTATTGTTTCATAAGGAATGGAAATAAAGTCAGAAGAAACGTCAAAGAGGTAAACCCAAATGTAACATACAAATCGGGTTACAAATAAATTCAGCATTATATGAGATTATTTCCTCTAGTTGTGAGTTACATTAATTAAGTGATGTTACATTAATTGTAAAAAATGTCAGAGAAATAGTTCGACTTCGGAAGTGTGTTATTCTAAGTGTGTAATGTCATTTAACATAATGCTATATCTGTTTGACAAATGCACCTTAAATGAGTTAAGTATATAGACTAAGCATTTCGAACAGAAACTTACGGGCCAGAACTATCCACAAAAAATTCACGAAGTAATATGATCACAAGAACAAAATTTGACTTTCACACTCATGCAGACCAGAATTTTGAGGAAAGTGTGTCTCAAAATGAAACTCACTTCGCGAGAAAGATAGAGTGATCTATGGTCCTACAAAGGAAAGCAGATATTGTGGTCATAAGTCTGGAACAGTCTGCACGGGGAGACAATAGTAAGCTTTCTTTGCAAACGCTGAAAGGAAATTGGGCACGTTTCCACTAGGGAAAGACACAGTTTTAAGCAATAGCTTTCAGACTTTTTCACAGAATCATCAAAGCAAGGTTGAAATGTGTCCTGCTAGACGGTAAGTTACCATGCAGGATGTAAGAAGGAGAGAAATAAGCGCTTCTACCAGCATCTATAATAAATATAACTGGCACGTGCAAAGTAATTGAAAGTTAATAATAACTATAATAAGTATAGTTATCTCATCTATATTGCAACTTGGTTGTACATAAGATGCCTAAATTCATAAGTAAGACGTAGATAAAATAAAAAATTAATAAGAGAGATAGGGGGGAGAGGGAAGAAAGCTGTCTCATTTCACGCCAGATTTCAATATGTTACTCTAAACCGCAAGTAAATATTTTTGCCTCTCAGTAACAAGGAAAATATTTGTTGAGAATGTATATGTCTCTATGGTCAAATCGTTTAAGAAGATCAGAATCAGATACCATCGTTTTGTGTCCCCATATTTCTCAAAATCGATAGAGTCAATCCCGAAGGAGAGATTAAATAAAGACAAACATACCTTGATATGTGGACGTAGGAATGAGGAGGGCAATTGGGAAGAGATAGCAAAGTGGAAAGGGTTTTCTTTAATTAATGCAACGTCTTCAAAAGAACTCGCACCCTAGTGCCTCGGCGAGTCTATCGAATGTTGGTCTCCACGATATTTTTTTTCTGGAAAAACATGTGTTCCTTCACCCTGGAACTATACCACAACGGTTTTTTTGTACGAGCTCTTTTCTCTTACCCCGAATAGGTATCTTTTTCTGAAAATATCCTATTTCTCCAATAAATCTTAATAACTTCTACAAATTAGACATCATTACCAAAATAATTTACTCTATTTGAAAACAATTGTTATCTTAAATTTGTATCTTGAATGAAGGGGAGATGTGGGTCGACTTCCGGTCTTTTTTCTTTAATTTGTTTATTTTTTCTAGATACAATTATTTAAAATAAGTTTCATGTTAGATTGCTCACCGAACCTTCTTCTGCAAGCAATGTTATACGTTTTGCATGTAAAATCGCGGAGAAAAAGTTAATATTCGAAAAATGTGCTTCTAAAAATGTACCCGGAGTATGTGGCTTCTGTGGTAATAAGCTGGGGCAAGTTTATGCCTTCATTGAAACATTGTATGTCAAGTAATAACTCATGACTCTTTCTTTCTCATTTATTCATTTATTAGAAAACAATTACAAGCTTTAATTAACAATCAATATCGCCACGTTTACAGTGTAAAAGCAATGAACCCATTTTTTTGAATGGCAAGACACCTACTAATAGAGCCCCTAATTTTATCATAAACATTTTCAATTACAACCATATATGCCTTTATTTTGTTTTGTTTTTGAGGTGATTTTATAATAATTGTAAGGATGACCCATTTCCTCAAGACCATCATTCATGGTCTGATGTATTCAGCTATTCGCTTATAATTCAAAGGTATTTTTGTAACACTTGTTCTAACACCTGGTAAAACCCCTGGAATGACGATGTTGGATACAGTGTATGTTGAATCAATGTACAAACATAAATAACTAAATATCACCTCCTGGTACTTTTCATTTTTTGAGGTTCTTCACTGTGTCTTGTAGTATGTCTTCTTCAAACGATCTTACAATGTACGCTCTCGTATGTTTCCGTCCATGTTATAGTAAGGTAACTTGCTTTGGTTTTTCATCTGACGTTTTGGCTCGCGAATCATTCTGACTAATTCTGGTTTTAATGATAATGTATGTGGTATTTCTTTTGCGAGCGCGCTAATAAACGGCTCCCAAAGGATCTTTTTCGGCAATAGGACCGACGAACTTCTTGCATTTAGATTTTTTAAAAATGGTTTTGGGCAGTTATATGATCTATTTATTCTTCCTCAGCATTTAAACTTTGGTGAAATCGACGTTATTGACATTTCCATATCTTCATATTTTCTGTACCAGTATTGAACAAAGCGGTAAAATATTGGTTTAAAAATCAGAGGGAGAAATTTAATGATGTTGTGTACGATACTCACTTCCTGGTTTAGAAAAAGTATTTAATGATTGATTAATAAATAAATACAGTAAATGATTATACATTCATGCCTTACATTTTAAATGTTTGGATAAATGATTTGAGATATCTTACATCTTGCCATTTGGAGAAAATTCTAAAACCTTACATCTCAGAGGTTTTTTATTCACGCATTTGTACACCTCTTAATCTTAGGTTGATTTTGGAATAGTCATAGCAGCTTAATAATGGTTGCAGTATAACAGCGTAGATTCCTGACATCCCATCACCTAAATTGGCTTAACAACATTCTACACCTTATTACTGAGAAACTCTTGGTGTCCGAGCGGCACGAGGAATTTTGCGAGGTGCACGTCGTAGAATCAACATGTATTGGTGGACTCGTGAGGGGCGAAGAGTTCCAAGAAGAGACGTCTCGACAGGTAGATGGTGGGTGAGTGGGTTGATGGAGGGATGGAAAACACGCTCCAGGCCATACTTCAAAAGCCGTTGTTTTACTAGTGTGCTTTTTTTACAAATACTAGTCAGCAAGGAGTCTAAAAAGTGAACAATCAATAATATCTCAAGGATTCATCTTTACATGTCATTCTATGTCAATATGAGTTTTTTGTTTTCGTTTTTCAGTAATTACTTTAGTCTTGCGATTTATTCATATAAAGTAAAATTTAGCAAATGGATGCCAAGATTATTATTCGATTTTTTTCTCTTTGAAGACATAATTTTAAAAACATAATGAATTTAAGATATGTGTTGGTCATTTAGTGATTAACAACTTAATATGAAATTAAATTTTGTGCTCTGGCATGTAAGTCTAAAACAAACGTTTTTTTACATTAATATGTTAAAACAAATCAAAAGCTAAGAATAAATTTGTAAAACCTGTCAATATTTTTAGAAATCAAATTTTCAGAACTACTAGTAATTCGACAGAAACCTCTCTTGGCTCGTATTAATTAAATTCTTCTTAACCACCATTAGTAAAATGGGTCTTTGCTGGAAGAAATTTTTTTCGATTTTCAACTAAATATTTAATATATTTCAATGGATGTCAGAGGGTTAGAGGATGACTAATATTTAAAAAAATGTTTTTCCTTCTTCATTTAGTCATTTATATTAGCGAAATTTTTAATTTATAGTGCATTATTATTTAATTCACCTTACACGTTAGCAATTGAAAAGTTTGACATAGTTAAGCTAATCAACTTCTTCATTTTTTATGTTTTATTGAAACAAATTTAGTTTCTGAACGAATCGTTCACTATTCACCCATTGTCTCCTCGATGTTTGTCCCTTAATTGAGAAATTTCCTTGTGTGCTCTTCTTTCCATCCGATTATTTACTCATACTTTAGAATGGATTTCTGACATGCGCTTCAAGTACCATGATTCCACTCTACAAGACTGGAATGTCCAGGAGAAACGTGTTTTCTTACGATTACATCTGTAGTCAAATATGATCTAAACATCCCATGAATATTTTTAAAAAAACAGACATATCACGAAATATGAATATTTTAGAAAACGATGAACAGATTTTATAATATATATGTTAAATGAACTGTCACCTACTTGAAAAAAAAGTAAACAAAGACAAAAAGTATATTAACACACTGTTTGTTTTTTCAATTTCAATAGGGCGCTTTATTTACAAATATTATTTATGTACAAATGTGTAGCGAGGTTTTTTTTTATTTGCCTGTACGTCTTTAAAATGCCCCTTAAGTAGAGCCGTGGGCTGTGCATACAATGCCCTGGTATTCACTCTCATTGAATGGATAGCCTGCCACACTATGTAAGCATGTACAATAGTTTTGAAAAAGTGTAAATTTGAAAGTGTAAACCTCTTAAACCATTAAAGATATCAAAAAATATAAATACGTTAGCAGTAATTTTAGAGAATGCCATGGTGCAAACATAATTAATAAGTATTAACAAAATTTCCTTACAGCAAATTTTAAAATATTTAATAATTTTTGAAATATTTTTCATGCTGCCTGTGCAAGAACTTGGATGTGAAAGCTGCGGCGTTTACAACTCAAATATATAATTTGTGATTGTGGACCATCCACTTATTTCACAAGAATCATATTGAATACTTTTAAATGCTTCAAGAATAATAATCACAATTGACCTCAGTAGTGTAAAATCAAAAATAAACCAATTCACCTATTCCGCCTTTCGAGTGATATACCTCGGAAAAGAAATAGAAGGGCAACTCTAAGCCTGTCCTTGATCCCTAGTCCCTGACGTAATACTGCCAGTAATCAAATAGCCTTTCCCCAACGCCTTAGTGTCCACTGTCGTGTTGAGGAGGGGTCGACCACGCAAGTTGACTACAGTGCTAAGTTGGTTCCACCGATGACCGGAAAGGCATCTCCGATACTCTTGAAGCTAACGGACTGCTATCAGTGGAAGTGGCCTTGTTCGAGGGCTCAGGGAACTGTCCAAGTCAGCAAGACCCCTCTCGTAAAGGGCTGAAGGGCTCTCCCTTCTTCTTCCTTTGGGAAGGAAATCCCCTTGCAGGGGAGGAAATGATGCAAGAAGCAATGTATGCTAGAATGATCGGTTTGTCTTCGACTTCTCAATTGTTCTGGATGAGTATTTGATAGGTGGTTTCTACACAGGTGAACTTAGTTCTAACCAGCGATTCAATCCACAAAACTCTCGACTAGGGCCCGCATTTATTGTAGTAGATAGTAAGAACTCTTACAATAGAATTAATTGAAAATTGTGAAATATTTGCAGAAATATAAATATAAATGTAAAAAAATTAAGATAATGCAACCTTTTGTAGCTTTGATCATACATTGATGGGTTGTGATTACGAAATAAAAATTAATATTTTAGGAAATTTGTGAAATATTTTAGTACGTTGGACGTACATTTTTTTTTCTTATTCCGATCAGTATGTTTTTCTGACATCTGGTGACACTACACAACATGGTAGTAACAGAACATGATACACTGGTAATTTTTTTATGTACCTCAAGATACAGTCTTTCTTATTTCCTTTACACCTCATATCTACCGACAGTTCAACTCTTTGTGATCATTATTATTACCCGACGTTTTAGTTATACTTCAGAAATCGATGTTTGAAATCGATTATTACCTTCCCATAATCTCTTAGGTGTTCGATATGAGAGGGTACATGTTTTATCCGCTAAAACAACTGGACTAGAAAAAAAATATTTTTTGTGACTACAACAAATATTAATATGACGTATATTTTTGACGTAATTTATTTAAAAGTATGAAAAATTGTATCCAAAGAAATTTCTCTTTTACATTTATCAGGGTGTCACAGTAATGTAACACGCTCATTTGTAGAGTGAAGGTAACATGAACAATATATTTCTTCTACATTATACTTCTTCTGATCTCAACGAAAAATCTGTTGACTCACCAACACGAGGGTTAAATCCGTTACAAAATACAAAATGATCAGAAATTTCTTTGAGTGAATACAAGTCACAATCTCTACACATTGGTGTATAACACAAAACTCAAAAATAGATTTGTCCACCTCTTGTTCACTATAGCCATTGAATTTCTCAATACAAAAGTAAACATTGAATGATCACTTCTTTGGGATGTATCTAATGGGACGGCAAATTTCATGGAGTGCCATTCTCAACCTTTCAGATAGTTAAAGGGAATGACACAGCATTACTCGTATTCAAGTGAAAACGGCAATTGATTGAATTTCCTAGAAATTTTAGATAATCTCCCGGAAACCTGTAACAAAGCTAATAAAAGAGAGTGCCTAATGCTATCTTATACTGCACTGTTTGAGAATAATCAGTTTGAATTCAAATCATTGCCAAAAAACAATTAAAGACGGTGCAGAGCACGGAGAGTACAATAATGCTAACATTATTTACGTTTCTACTACTATTATTTAATGCTAATTTAATCTCCAGAAGAATGCAATAACCCATTCGATCAAAGATAAACCGTATAAAAACCGTGATGGGGAATGCAATACACAGTAAAATATATAATGAAATCAATACTTCATAGTAATAAATGGAAAATTAGCTATTACCACGGACCCAATGCGCAAAATATTCTATTATTTTATCAATTGGTGAGTGTAGTCTACGTTTCCACCTTTTTTAACTTATTCATCAATAAAAACATTATATTAGGATTATTTTGTTTTCTGATAATATATAGTTGATTAGAAAAGTGAAAGAAGTTCAATATTTTTTCAAGAGATTGCGGTCACCGGTGACTTTTCTTTCCGCCGCAGATTATAACTGCATTAATGAATTTCAAGAATAATAAAACTGCACTAATTATTTATTGTCAAGATTAACAGAAATTTAAGATAGTTAATACAATAAAACTACCATTAATAAGCAAATTGATTCAGAGAAGCTGCCTAGGATCCAATGATGTCATTTTAAATTTTAATTCCTTAAACTTATCTCAATTAATGATGGTTTCATTTTTATCCTGTTTAATCCATATTTTGTCATTTCAATTTATTTTAACGTTGATTGACCTACCACATTATTGGATTTTTTCCGACGATGCTCATTAGTTTGATAATTTTTGTTTCTCTTTGCACTCTATAGTATAAGTTCTTTGCAATCCCTGAACCCATGTCAAATGCCCGGCCCTATTTATATTTTTATATATTTTTTATAACTTCACACCTGATGATACCAAACGGTATGAAAACGTGTGTCATTTTTAAATTATGCTTTGAAAAAATATTTATTAAAGTGACATTTGGTGAAGACAAATGGCTTCTTGATTTGATCGCTTTGAAATTATTAATATTACAGTTGTATTACAAAGGTCAAAACACGGATGAAATCCTTGAAGACGTCACTATTTTTGCACCAACCTCTCCCGTTCCTCATATTCCTGCTACCCTCTCGCCAAGTTCTTTGCTTCCGCTGTCGTCTCCTTGTCTTAACAGCACTCACACCACGCGCATCCGACCGTCTGCCCGTCCGCCCACCACACAGTCCGTCCACCCGCTCCCCCGTGGCTGACGCAGCACGGGCGTCGAGTGTTTGGCCAGTTCTACACTGCGCAAACAGCGGCCGCTCGCTGGGACGGCGCAGGAGGTGGGTTGACTTGAGACGCAATGGGACGAGGTGAAGACGACTTAGGTGGAGGGGATGGCGGTGAATGTAGGAATCGGAAGAAGATGGAGATGATCCTACCAGGACTCGAACCCTGGTCAGTCTTCGTGGTTTGGAAAAGCAGATCAAATCTGTTGGACGTAATCGAGACCAATTACGTAAGTGAATAATCCATCATTTAACTGACACACAAGAAAAAGTTTGAATGATTTTTATTACAAAGATCACGAAAGCGTTCTGCATTCTCGACACAATAGAGAAGTATACGAAGATTCGTTCTCCAAAGAAACTCCGATTCTCAAATGTATCTTTTTTTCATTTTTACACATTTTGAATTCATTTCTTAATGTGTACGGATGGTTGTATGTACTATATACGCACTGGAATGCATCCACTCTGAATCCACCATTCAATTCGGATTTTCCTCTTTATAACAGAAAAATTAAGAGTACAACAAAGATCAGGTCCAATTTTCAAGATATCTTTTCTCTGACAAAATTTTATGTAAAATATAGATTTTCAGGTGTGTGATAGTTGTAATCAAAGAAGCAGCACGCATCCACTCAATTTACTGAACCGTCGACACAGCTGTCGGGGAACAGCGACTCGGGGTAACTGAATGTACTTACGGTTACATCACCCCCAGTAATTTCAGGCCTGGGTTCGAATGATGACCCTGTCCCAGTTTTAATCTATGATCTCCATCTTGCTTCAGTTACAAACTTACATTTGTGCAATGATCAAAAGCAAGGATGCAACTTAGTTAATAAATTGTGATGGCATTATTACCAATAGAGTTCAAAGAATGAAGATGATTCTGGTGAAGCTGTGGTTATTATGGTAGTGAAAGAACAATACAAAGGAAGTATACCATTAATGTATCGCATAATAACCATGTGACATTTTACGTAAATATGTGTAAATGGAGAGAGGGAGAGTGAAGTATTACGTAAAACCGAGGAATAAGATACGGTCGCTCTGGTGAGGTTGATGTTCCATAATGCGATCAGATCGTAATCAAGTGACGATAAAGAAGATGCCGAGAAAAAAGTTACAGTTTCATGAGGCAATAATGTTGAGACATAACGCACAATACAATACTAAAATAGGATTCTCACCGACTAAGGATAATTCCTCAGATTTGTCATTATATTGCACTAATTATAAGAGAGTTAAAGCGCCAATTTATGTATTAATAAAGAAATAACGAATAGAAATGATTTCTTCACAACCAAAAGAATGAACTTTCAAGATTTTTAATAGACTAGCGCATTCGTCGAAGGATTGTTCCTAACTTACAAAATTTAATTTATTCTCTTGAAAAAAAAATAAGCTGGCTTTTACCACTATATACCAGAAAATTCAAACGTCGATATGGAATCTCCAATTCTTTTTGAAAGAATGGAGCCTTAATATTGTTCACGAGTTGGTCAATATTCTTCTTCGTAAGCAATTCAATGTGTCATTATAAGGATGTCAAAAGTATGAATATCACCACAATAATTCAATATAATTTGTCAGAAATAATTTGTTGTTTCTCTTGATATTGCACAGACGGAAGTATTGTGAAACCCATAGCATGCACACAACAAAAACACCAACAATGAGCATACATCGACAAGAATACATATGGGATTAAAAGCAAAGGCAAAAGGGAAAATACCAGTATCCTATTTGCTTTTCCATCAACAACAGCAGCTGAGGAGGTAGCAGTGCCTTGGAGAAGCGCGACGCTCCGTCGCTTGCGTCTCTTGCGTATCACGCCCACACGTTCATGGCAGGAAGACGCGTCTCTGCCTGTCACCGTCACGCGGTCGCATCGCGTCGTCGGGAGGACGAACGGACGGACGGTAGAGCAGGGTGCGGCTACGTCGTGTGCGGACAAAAGAGGAGACAGACACACGTCGAAGATGAGTAATGTTGCACTGCTGCATTCGGCAGCGATGTCACCTCCACGTGGGATACTATAATCCTCGCGGCGAAAGAATAGTTGCGAGATGTCACCATTGGAACGAAAGCTGCGTCATATTTCTACTGCATGCTTCTAGCTTGGCTCAACATATTCCAGGAGTCATGCCTTGGCTGCTATATCCGAAGGAAAAGCAAGCGAGTTCTAACTTCAAGCACCCTCCTTGTGGCCAAACGATATTTATCAAGCCCTTTCTCCATCGCAGATGGTATATCAATTACTGCAGGTTTTACGTAAACTCGCTACGGTTCTGATGATACGAATTAAATGCTCATATGTCCACAGCGAGAGGAAGAGTCATTGGCTCCTCGACTTTCACATGGTCTCCATCATTAGCACTCTTTCGCCGCGAGTATTGTACAGTGTCATTTCTGAACTATAAATACAAAATATTCTGATAATATTTCATAGTTATTTTCCTTTACGAGGATACATCATCAAAGAGATAACACAAAACTGTTCAACAACTGCTCAGTATGAGTGGAAATAAACATCATTGGACAGTTAGTAGGACTGAACATCGCTAATTAATTGGAATTTACCAAAATTTTACAACACTATAATTCTTTACGTGGGAGATGGCAAAACAGATAAATTACATGATCAGCTCTGCAATTGTGAAGTAGTTACAATCTTAAGGAATTTACGCAATTACAATAATTCCAAGAAGGTGTAGGGAATGAGAGAACAGTAGTTCAACACTGAGAACAGTGCACTGGGTATTTAGTACCATCTCTTAACAATATACAAATATCCTACATGAATATAAAAAACGGAGGCCAAAAGTACGCAGACGGGTAATAATACGCATGGTTTCTTTTACACAATTAACTATGCTTTCAGAAATGATGATTATACCAACCGGTCTGTTAAAGTCTCACAAGAGACCAACAATATTATCCTTGTACTTGCTGGCTATGATTTATCGCTTGAATATCATTTCGCTACTTTAGCATTAGATTTTTCTGCGAAGAAATCTGAATTTTTATAACATAAAGGATTAATGATGGGTTTCTATGTTTATGATAGCATGAGTGTTGTAGCCTGCCAAACACCGTAGTTACGTTATGATTTTATTTAAGGAATGGTTGTCTATGAAGCAATACGTAGGCGATTAAGAGTACACAATACTCTTTTCATTAAGGTATGATTCGCAAACGTTTACGGCACCATGTCAGTTTATGTTCATGGAAGAAGCTTTTCAATTTATAAGAAGGACATAATAATGGGAAGTTTTATACTCACTGGTAACTTCACAAACTTTCTATAACAATAGCACAGTTTCAGTAGCACCTCAAGGAAATGAAGTCTCACGTACTATGTCAGTATCCAGTTATGAATCCTACTATGTCAGTATCCAGTTTGCTATATGTGAACAACGAGAAGCCAAGAGGAAAAGAAAATCTCCGAATCGGAGAGCACAACTTCCTAGCCAGATAAAAATTAGCTGGAGATAGAAGAAATGGGTAGAATTAGAGGAAACAGAGGCTAATAGAAATTTTCAGGGATATAAAAATTTAAAAAGGTGTAATCCTGAAAAACACTTTCGAGGACACAGTATATCCAGATATCAATTAATTGTTGGAACCAGTGTGATGGTGGAATGCGGAATGTACTAGTTACGAAGCATCTAGCATTTGTTAACGATCGTTTTTATTATTTTTATCATGTTTAGTCTTGGCGTATCATCACAAGTGCATTGTGGAAATGTATTTTTTCTCAATTTTTTAAATACATTGTTGTGATATTACGTTTTTTTTCTTTCATTCTATTATTTTTAAGTTAATATATAAATAAATCCAGCTGTCATTCGAGGTCCCATTCTTCCAAATATAATTCTTACAATTCAAATGCTTCCAGGCATGTACTTTCAATTACAATTAAGGGATTCCAGGTCAAAATCTGATGTCACCAGATTATTTCTGAATATGAACCCGCAACAACCCAGAAGACAGGATAACATTGCAACGATACCTTGATGAAATCGACAAATGGCTTACTATAAGTCAAATGAAAATAAATTCAGAGAAGAGTAAAGCTATATGTTTCACTCGTACCCACATAAGGCAAAATTGGTCCCATGAAATCAATTAATATCCAATACTGGAAATAAATTCATGCAAATATTTAGGTATCATGTTTAAGAATAACTTAGAGTGATCTGATCAGGTTAACAGTGTTACACAAAAAGCTTGGAAGTCTCTAAATTTCATTAAACGAATTTTAAAGAAAGGCAGTAATCCGACAATAAAAGAGTTCGCATACACAACCCTTGTTAGGCTTCAACTGGAATATGAATCGGCAGGACGGGATCCTTATAGAAAATGTCAAATAGAAGAATTATAAAAAATTCAGAAAAAAGCGATTAAATTCATAAACATAATGCGAATAATTACATAAAAATAGAACATCTCCAAATTCATAGAAAAAGAGCGCGACTGGGATGTTTGTTCAGTACACTTAAAAACGAACCAGCGTGGCGGAATGTTAAAGAGTGTTTAGAAAAACACATTAGATTGGGTATACAATATCACTTCTTCAAAATTCGTGAAGGGAAACAAAAAACCGACGTAGGAAAATACTCGTTTCTCAATAGATCAATCAGGGACGGGAACAATTTACCTGCGGATGTCGTGGGAGCGCTATCGGACTCAGCAACCTCTCTTAAATTCAAGAACGTTCTAAGAAAAGGGGAGCAGACAAATTAAAAGGATTAGGAAAATTCGAGAAGACTGGGTACGTTAGTGTAGATGGGAAGCTAGTGGAGTGATAGTGGGTAGTGAAATGAAGTGATGTGATGTAAGGGAAATAAGTGATTTAGAAAAGGTGGGAAGGGAAATGTGAAGTGAAGTGCACGAAAAGGGTAAATTGAGTGTTTGGGTCATCAGTGAAATAAAATGTGGAATAAGTTTTTTATCAATTATTTAGATGTTTGTCGGAATTTTTAAAAATATTTAATACTTTAATATTAATTGAATCATGTAGTTTAAGGATTTATTTAACAATGTTTTATTTCAGTGCTNATATATATATATATATATATATATATATATATATATATATATATATATATATATATATATATATATATATATATATAAATAATATGTGGTGAAACTTTTTCCAAGGCTCATCACTTTACAGACCATCGGAAAAAATCTTGCGTAATACAATTGTTTACACAGAAGTAAGGTTATAGGAAACGTCTGGAAAATTCAAGTATGATTTTCTAAAACATTACAATCAGAAGTTTGACACAAAGCACCTGTGATATATTTGAACACTCTTGGTTTCCTTTAATTGATTTAATTGTGTTAAAGACCTGATTAAAAACAATTTTTGAAATAATATGTTAATGGGACTGTATGTCATTGCTCCTTTCACCACGATTGATGATAACTGAGTTCACCACTCCTAACACGTTTGACTGGATGAAATTTAATAAACAAAATTTTGCATGTCTGGGACTAAAGGCACGTCTATATCAAATGGTAAACGTAAGGTATTTTTTTACAATTGTCAATATTATTGACTGGGTTGTAATTTCATGCACATATAACAACATTCAGTATTATACTTTGTGTCAACTCCGTAGGACATAGTTTTTTTGTTAAATTCATAAATCCATCGCAACATCTTGTATGGATATCTGGGTGAAGTGAGATCGCACATATCACTCTGATTTCCCCCTTTGATAGCAATTCCGTAAAAAATGTTTCAGGGATAATTAATATCGCTTTGCTTCGAAGAAATCGGATTGAATTGATATGTAAAAGGGATACGTGTGAAAGGTGCAGTAATTTTCGAGGCATTTAGAACCATAAGCAATATGATCTGACCAAGTTATTTGCAGAGAGGAAAAAAAACTCACCCATAAATGGTTTGTAGCAAATTAAACTAAACATTGAAAATGAGAATATAATTTATTCATTTCCTTAAAATTATTCTTTAAACTGAAGTGTTTTACTAACGATGTTCATCCTTGCACTTTATAAAAATGATTTCTACTTCATTAAAATTCGGAAGATTAGACCCTTCACGTTATAAAAATTTAGCAATTTACACTCTAACATTTCCAACCTTATCTGATACCGTTCCACAGAAAATGTTTTAGAAACGGGCTCCTAAATTGTGCGTGGTTGTTATGCATTTATGCAAACTATATTTGGCGAAGATTAGCATAGCAATGAATAATAGCCATTTTGAGCATTAATATATACTTGTTAGATTATGATTTAAAGCCTTTCAACAAGTTTTCAAAGTAAATGAAAATGCCATACTCTTGCGCAACATTTATCTTGTTTCTCTGCGAAAAGTCAAGAGAGCAAAAAGAGACATTCGGATGCATTAATAATTTGTTAATAATTTTACTTGAAAAGAGAATATCCGTCGGATATTTTTCCTCTATTAATAAAATAAACAACGCTAACATGCATTCTTAGTTTCAATTTATTAAATCCCATTTAAACCTCCTGAAGAAGATACATCTACATACATAAAGCAAACATGATTGCTTATCGTGTACTAAGAATGGGCATTACGCAAAATTCATTAGTATGGGCAAGTAGTCGAGTAGTCAATCTTCCAGAGAATTTCCAGGATTGAATGTGTTAGCTGGATTACATCCATCATTCCACGGATACCTTTTACCCTTAATTCTGTATAGAGATACGACTACAGCTCAATAGTGATTGATCTTTCGTGATCCAATGGTATGGCCTGTCCCCCCTCCAACCTGAAATTTACATAGCACCTGATTACTCAACACATCCTGCAAATTCCTCTCCTTTCCTTAATCTCCCTGACCATTCTGTTCACCTTCCACTAAGTATCCTGCCTCAGAGACTAACGACTTCACTGACACCTGCTGCTTAATACTGGTTTTCTATGGGATATCGTATGAAATTTGGTGGATAGGTTTTGCCCAGCATTTAATTCGTTTCATTTCGTGCAAAATTCCAGTTAGGAAGAAGTAATTGTGGGTTGCAAAATTGTCTAATAACAACAGTTACGTACTTTCTTGTGCTTCAACATTAGGTAACATTTAATCAATCATAGCCTTAGTTAACAATTTTGGATTGCTGCAACTGAAGTAATAGAAACAAGTTTGAAAGAAATATATCAACATCTTATAACACATAAATTTGAAATAATACAATGAATATTATGCAGAAAATTGCAGAATTTATAAAGAAATACCATTTTCAATTTTATTTAATATAGCTTAGTGAAATATATTTTTATCCTTCCCTATTTCACACATAAGCCTCGATACAAATAACTCTAAATTTTCAGACATTCCTTTCAAATCATTTGTTCTCCACTGCTTGTATCTTCGAGATCGTTTCAAATTTCTGCAAAGATTTTATATTCTCACCTCCACAAATCATCTCAAGATAAGTAACTGCATTTACTATACTTAGTACTTCTACAAGCAGACCATATTATAATTTCGTAATTTGAACGTAATTAAGGAATTTCTTATTTTTCTAAGGGAGATATGGCTAGCAATTCTTTAAAAAATAAGTCGCGATCATTCTCAGATATTGATGTGTAGTTCAAAGGAACTCGTCCAAAAATTATTGAAAATGACAAAGAGTTCTTACGAGCAATTTAGAAGAGGTACGTCACTTTGTTATTTTTATTCTTGTAGAGAGGGGGAGATTTAGTTTTCTCTTCTACATCAAAAAATTGTCTCGGAATATTACGCGCTAAATATTTGGAGGAAGGAATACATTTTTCGTAATTTGGTACAGTATTCAATCATAAATATGAGTGGTATATTCAGTATCTTCTTCCATATAAATACTTCGAAAAAATTACCATAATAATTTTGGATTATTCATAATCATGAAAATAATTTTATTTATATGGTACTGTAGACATAATTTAATAAATTAAAACAGAGTCAGATATATATCGATATCAGAGTGAAAATGATTCGTGCATTGTTGTTGGAATGCTAGTGCGGTAGAACGGAGTCTCATGGGTCAAATGTGGACGTCTCCACCGCCACCACTACCAACACCTGCCCCTCCTTCGTATCTCCCCCGGCGATGACGTGAGCGTCCGGGAGGACAGGTTTCAATTTGGCGGCGGCGTGTCACTCCGCCACCACCCGCTCGTATCACGGCGGCTTGGGCCCCGGGTTTGCATCCCAATGGCGCAGTACTCGGCGCTTACAGCGCCTAAGGTGTAACCGGGAAGGGGGACATCGATTCACGTCAGTCAGCGGTGAGTGCGTGTGCGGACACGCTACGGGGATTCCCCTTGGTCACTAAAATGGCAGCGGGACGATGATAGCAGCGCTCTGATGATGTGGTGGTCCTCAGAGGAACTTGTTCGCAAGGGATGGGGGAGGGGGACCAGTTTATAAGAATAGAGATGGAGATACATGCACGAATACATGACATGAATTAATAGTTGAGCCAATCACTGGGCTATTGTACCTAGTATTGTGGAGTTGGTTACTATGAAATGTGAAGTATAATGTATGTTTAACAACATAACTCATGAAACCATAAGCACCCAGTGACACATTAAACTTGGTTACAAAAAAAACATTTTTTATCGTGACCCCAACATTTAATCGGTAACGACAATTCAATCGTATAAGCATCGATGCTATTCAATAATTGATTGAAATGTGGTGTTTGAGTTTTCATATCATTGTACTTGGATACCATTTCTTACCATTAACTAAATTAGTGTGTCTGTAATATGTAAAAGTATTTTTTATGTCCGTGTTACATTGTGGCGGCATCTGAAAGTATATTGTTGATACTTCGACAACGTAGACTACGTAAGATTTTCCGAAACAATCAATTATAAAATATCACGTAATACGCTAAAAGTTTCAGGGACTGAAGAACGTTTAACTTATTGTGAACACTGATATCCTACTCCAATATTCATGAAAAGAAACAGTTATTTGCAAGTGACTCTGTTGAATGTTCTTAAATACATTGAGGAAGAATTTACCTAAACGTCCGCTAGGGAACAAATCGTTTAACTTATGTGTTCAGTTGCAGTACACTTTTTACGTTCAGACCGTCACAAGGAACTTCTAACAGACTCTTGATGTAGGGAGCAACGGCAAAGAGAGTAGATGTTATAAATGTGAAAATGATGCGGTTAATTGACGCAATTAACATTTTATTGATGTAGTTTATCACATTTCCTAACCACAATGTAGGTATGTTTAGTGGGATGTCGGGATAAGGAGAGAATACTATTGACTTAGGCAGTATATTACTATTGATTTGTCGTAATCAAAATATTGAAAGTTCTTTGCGTCTCATTATTTTTCTCGTGGCATGTCATACAGACTATAATGTTCATATATCTCATGAAGAGAAATTGTAACACACTATTAAATAGGATTATAATGTAAATGGTACTGAAACATGTCTTCTAAAAATACTAAGAATGTTAAATATCCTACCATTACCGAATGAAAATTGATTGAAAGTGACCAAAGTAGTTTGAACTCAAGTCAAAATGATGCATTTAAGGATATTTGGAAATCTAATTGATGTATTTAAGGATGTACCCAAGCGAGAGTAAGAAGTAAATATTTCTGCAGCCTTCACCCAAACGAAGACAAGTTTCAGAAGAAAAGTACATTTCCTGTCAAGAAGCAATGCAGATACAATTACACAAACAGAATCGAGACTATAAAAATAATTTCATAGTAAATAATATTATCCATTTTTCTTGAAACCAAACGAACAATTTTATTGTTTGTTAATATCACTGAGCTCATAGAAACGTGTTGTATCGTGGATATGCATTAATCCAATTTTTTACTCCAACGCAACATTAGCTTATCACATAAAATCATCCATTAAAATATGTACGACCGCGCTTTTCTCAATTGAAAACTACGACCGAAAATTATTTAGACAGTGAATAGAGAATGCAAAACATGTATATTTAATAACTTACGGTCAGGTGAAAATGGTGACGAGTCGGAAATCGAACCCGGGACGCCTTGGTTTGATTGCAGGGGTGTTAACCACTACACCATCCGTTCGCCTTCCGCATAGGTACGTGTGAAACAGGTAATTAAGTGCACACAGCATTGTGTGCCGTCTGGTTCACTTATCTCATGCGTGGGGATGTGGCTCAGGTCTTCCGGGGTTTGGGTATGGGTGGAAGTGATGTGCAGCTGTGGAAGGTGAAAGGGTGGTGTAATTGTTAACACCCCTGCGATCAGAGCAGGATCCAGGGTTCGATTCCCAACTCGTCGTCATTTTCTCATGTCTGAAAGTTACCACATTTCTTCTCCACGTGTAGGGTACACGGAAGAAAAATATGCATCTATATTTCAGTTTCCTTCCTTACATGACATTTTCATTTACGTATTGGCAATACAAAAACCAACATCTCTTTTTGAGACTTCATAATTTGTGTACTATAGATGAACGTTTAAAAAATGCACAGTAACACGAATTTGTGCACAGTAAAACAAATGTCAGGTCCGCTTTTGAAGCAATTAACAAAAATATATTTTGTGGCATCTGTTGGCATCCAGAAAAACATCCACAAGTAAGAAATCCAATAGAGTATTACAGTTTACCTTTTGTCGAGAAGTATTTATGGCTAGAAGAAGATGAAAACAAGATTGATAAATTATGGATCTTTTATGTAGAATACTGCACGAGGCAGTGTTCCATCGCTGTTTCCCTCGCGCGCTGTACACGTGTTTCTTTCTTCCAAGTGGCAACGCGGTTGAATGAAGATGTGAGTATATTAATGATTTGGGCTGCTGATAATGTTGATGAGGATAAGTGAAAGTTGGGGTGGAATCTAAGGAGGAGGAACGGGAGTATCCCGAGAAAACCTGACACAGCACCGCTTTGTTCACAATTGCTTATTCTATTAGGGTCGACCGTTATTAGAACTAGCGTCATTAAAGGTGGAAGGCTAGTACTCTACACGGGTTTCCCTAACCTAAAGTTTACGTATGATTCAGGATGTATCTACGAAAGAAACATGTTTGGAAGAATAAGCTCGAAGATAAAATAAATACTTTGATTAGTTATTTGGTATTGGTAACGCCAATCTCCAGCAAATGATATGTATTGCTGAAATTTTGCTGCATAATATTCAATCATGTGAAGTGTAAAATAAATCGCAGGAATTTCCTCTATGGAATTTCATTTACTTTGAAAACAAGTTTGGTGCGAGATCAAAATTCAGGGGAAGGATTTCTCCAAACGTTTGAATGTGATATGCCAATCCTATAGAATTCAAACTATAAAAGGGCTCTAATGACCTTGATCAGCCCTAACGCACCAAAGAGAAAAAATCGAACTATAAGATTGGGATGTTGTATTCAAAGATTAGGAGAAATCCTTTCTCTCTTCTGAATTTGGATCTCACATTGAAGCCTAAGTACTCACAACTATGTATCCTCAGTGTAATTAGTATCTACGAGGAGTTTGTGGAGTACATGAGGAGTTTAGTCTCTAAGAGACCACCTCAGAGGTCTTTGGGTCTCACAAGTTGGATGAGGATGGTAGACGGGCCCAGGAGGCGAACGGGATGGCACAGTCGGTAAGCGCATGAGCGCGCTGAGCTCAAATTCCCGGGTTCGAACACCGGTCCCGTCTCCCATTATTCAACGTAACATAATTAATAAATGTTTTGTTTTTACTGACATAGAACAATTAATAACTGTGAATAAATTGGGATATCGATAGGATGGGAAGAGCATAACATTCTTGGGTTCCATAACCTCCACAACCAACGAAGGCGATGGGGGCAGTGATGTGCGTTTGGGAAGTTTATGAAGCAGGAAGAGATAGACACATGGGGAAAGAGGCGGCAATGGGGGCGGTAGATACGATAGCCGAACAGGTTCTCTCTCGCTGACGCTGTCTCTGTCACGCTTCCTCTCCTCCCTCCCCCACGCATAACGGCTGCGTCGGCTGAGAAGCCTCTCCACCAGGAATTCGGCTGCATCACTCCCACTCATGTACGCACATCGTACGTCCTTAATTGACTAAAGTCGTGGTTTAGGAAGTACATACATCTGATGTGTCACATTTCTCCATTCGATTACAAGAACTTTATGAAGGAATATAGTTGACAGGAAAATAAACGTCATGCTTTTTTCTTTTAATCACGCTTTGGGGGTGTTTCAAAGAAATAATTTAGTCTTCTGTAATGATGATTCAACCCTGACATTCAATCGAGGATGCAATTTCACACATACAGATTCGCGTCCAGACAGGATATACGGATTTTCATAGTTTGACAATGAAAGGTCCGCTTCTTGAAAATGTTTTATAGTGTTTGCTCAGTCACGTTCGATATTGTCATCACTCTCTCTCATAGTCACGACTACAGAGGTTTTTCATTCATCTTTCCCTCCGCACTGAGTGTAGCAGCAAATGGGCCGACGGACGTCTCATTCACAAGTCTTTGTTCTGTGAAGCCCATAGAACGAATGGTTGACTAGTACTCAATAACGACAACGCAAAATGACAGAGCTAGTATGCTAGGTCACAACATTCATACTCACCTGAATACGATGCTCTCCAGATTATGGCAGCCCTAACAATCAATGCGGAAGTCCAACAGTTATGTTATCATGTCTCGATTGAAACTGTTATTTCAATGAAATAATTAATGGGTTTAAGGTTTCATTTCAACCGTTTATTTCTGGAAGGACATGAAGCATAATTTCTCAAATACAAAAAGCGCTAAACTTATTTTCACCAGTATATTTATAATCTAAGATCATTTTTAACGTTTCCAAATCATTATGAGAAGTTGTTAGTGTTACATGCTTTACAAAAGGTCAGTTAAGCTTGTCTTAGGATGTTCATTCGATCTTTACACAAAATAGTTATTTATTAATATCAAACTATTATGTTAAAATTATGAAATTAGAATTTAATAATATAACGACTATAGACATAATGACACTTAGGCTGAATATTGTCTGCATTGTAGATTTTTTTCGAAGGAATAAATTAAGTGATATTTCACGTAATAAATTCACTATGTATGGAGAACGCACACGACGTTTAAAGATTCGCGACGTTGAAGAAGAAATCTTCCAACTGTCATTGTCATAGGGCGTAAAATATGACGACTGAACACAAGATGAAATTCAACATTTGAACACTCATCCAGTGATTAAAATTCTAAAAATTATTTCGAAGACAGAGTTCTTAGATCAACTATCATAGAATATAAATAAATATTACAAATACCGTGATATTTCTGGAGCAAAAACCACTATTTGATGTGATATCAATATAGTATACAAAAAATACTCCTGTTAATACAAATTTAAGAAAATAATTGAGAGTGAACAATGCTCAGTGCTAGTCTGGAGTGTGCCCCACTCAGCTTTCCTATTACAATTCATAACAAAAATTCATGGTACTAAATGCGCTACAAAACATAAAAATTCAAGCAACATTAAAAAACCTCAAAATTAAAATATTAATAATAGTAATAATAATATACTAAAAATATTACAAAATGACGTATAATATTAGACAATGATATATTTCTATAATGTATAATATTATACAATATTATAATATGATATATTTATTAGATCAATCGAATGCAAAATATTTATCATCACAATACTTGGTATCCTAAAAACCAAAGTAACGTGTTCAGTAAAGATTGCGTGAACTATCTTCCAAATTGAACTCTTTGGAATTACCTTTTCGTAGATACAAATGAAGCGCCTCAATTAGCAATCTGCATGCAGAATAAACTTGCCAATCAAAATGCTCCTATGAATATTTTCAAAATTTTGAATAAACCGGAAGTGGAGTGCGGTGTGTAAACGAAGTCGGAATGAGCTGTCCACAAATAGGTTTCTATTCCCAACATACTCAAATTAAAATCTCAAATTTTGTGTCGATACATCAATTTGTTCGTGAGTTATCGGAGGAATAAAATTCTTAACATACATACACGTATACACACGTACGGTATTGGACATCATAGCCAAAATTTGAGAATAGACTGTCCTGGAGCCAATTCGCAAAGGTACGAAAAGATCTCAAGTATTTTTTTTTCGACCGATTACAATACTCTGTGTAATTGGAAAGTAAAAAAGGAGCAGTGCTTTCGCGACATGTATGTGGACATACTTGCTTATTCCATGAATGAAAGTATAAGAGTCAACCATTTCTTTATCTTTTTAATTTATTTATTTATTTATTTATTAGTTCGGATACAAACTTATTTTATGTCATATATAATCATAGTATGTAATCCCAGAATTGTCTAATTGATGTTCCGACGTATCTTCTCATTGCCGGCAATATCACATACTCTCATTTCCATTTCGTATTTTCGTATTTGCTTCCAGTATTTTCGAAAATAGTAATGTATTGAAGGGTGTACTAATCCGGATCAAAACATTTCTTGAATTTTCTATTATAATCAATATTATGTATGTACCCATAGGATACTCGACTTGCAATGCTTATTTTTCTACCCTTCAATAAGCATCTTTGATATTTAATGGTAAATAATACGCCGCTAAGCTCTTCAAGATGCGAATCCAAGACGCATTCACCAGTCGCATCGCAGTGTGGTGTGGCCTGGGCTGGCAGACTGCCACGGTCGCGACTTGCCCGCCCGACCTCCTCCGACCGCCGGGGCCTTCGTCCTAGCTTCCCATCGCCCTTCACCCCACCCCGCCGCAGCCGCACACACTCGAAGTCAGCGTCGACGTTCATCGCGAGGTCACTCGGACACGGCCGGCACCGCTCCACCTGCACGTTTCACGCTCGAGCACGCCGTCAACACCATGGTGTTCAATCGTGTCACAGATCTCCTTCGTGAATTAGGTGGTAGCGTTCTAGCTTATCACCAAGTCATCCCGGGAGGGCCAAAATGTTTTGCAGCTTTTCCCATTAATGTCCCAGTTCTTATTGCTGTGACTACCGAAAAGCGAACTTGGAAGTATAGTAATCTTTCATTTTATTTATGTACTATTCCTGTTGTGCCGTGGTTCATAATTGAAATCGCATTGTGTGAAGTTCCGAAATGTCGACCTAGGTGTCGCTATAGTCCGTAGATTTAATGAAGAATGTAGTAAATTTAAAACCTATCTCTTTTAGGACTCACTGGTCAATGAACTCCCATAAGTTGGAAGAATTAAAATTTTAATTTTTGTTGTTTAAAGAAAGTAAATTATGTGTATTATTACATTATTTTTCATTAAAAACGAAATACTAGATAACTGTTATATATTCCATTAACTGCTATCACCATACAGTGGGCTCTCTGATAGGTACGCTCATTTTCTGCGCGAAATCGTTGCTTGGGCCTACTAGTACATAAAAATTTTCATTCACTTCCCATCTTCACCCCTAGTATTTATGTGAAAGGAAAGATTTGATATTTTCAGACATGAACGCTGAATTATGATTGCAAATAGTGAGAGTACGAAAACGAGACAGAGACATGCAGCTATTGTAGGCAACAGATTTGTGAGTTGAAAAACGTAGTTGGAACCCGATATTAGATAAATTAACTAACATTTAGAAAATAATACGTTATAATACATTGAATTGTATGGTTTTATTTAATGTATTTTGAACGATCAACTATTTGAATTGAAGAGGCTAATGATTGAAGGTACTGGTGAATATACATCTAGTTCACCCTGTGAACACAAGCAGAAAAATCATACATAACGCGTCAATTTAATAAAATTGATTATTGATAAATGAAAATGAATGAATAAGTCACTTTGATAAGGAATTAATATTTAGTTCGCAAATCACAGCTAACGGCACTGTCCACACGATATTCACATTTAGCATTTATTAATGTGTCAAATTTATTTTATAGAGCATACATTCATGATCTCAAGGTTTGGTTGAAGTCTCAGATGCGTAGAGAATACACCTAACAAAAAATCCAGTTTGTTATCCTCTCTGCATAAGAAGTCGATTTAAACTTAATGAGACCATTAACCAACCATAAAGATTCAGCGAGATATTTAGAGTGAGTTGCGTATTATTCTGTAGTAACGACTTCCTGGGATCAAGACAACACGTAAATGCAGTCACTCGGCCGTAGAACAGAGCGCTTTTAAAGACGCGCAAGAACTGACCACTACCGCCCTCTCAGTATTGTGGTTGGTTTTGTGGAAATGTATGGGTTCCATCGACCGTAAAATGTAGTGCGACGCCGTTTTGTGTACTTTATAGGTGTCGCTTCTCAAGAGTCGCTCCTACAAAGAGTTTTCCCCCTCACCCCTTGCGGTGTCAATCGTAAATTTTGACGGTCGTTTGTGGATAGTCGTACAATAAAGAAAAGATGTTAAGGAATGTTGCGGTAGTCTCCTGAGAAAGGCAGGTTCCACTAAGCATTCATTCCGGCTTTATATCACTATTCATCATACAACGCATGTATTAGTTTCTTTTATTTCATTAGGAAACTCAATTACGTCAGCAAATGAAAGTCAATATTTAAGGGTACTGATGTTGTGTGAAGAAAGTACAATAATGTTCGTCTGAAATATCTCCATTCTCCTTGGATAGGCCAAATAAAGAAAATATTCTGCTTCTTCTTTAAAGGTATATGAAATTTGTTCAATATAATTTACAATACGAAGTGAAGCGATATGTGCATTTTAACTAAAACTAATAGACATAACCACATTCCATGTAATGTTTATCTTTCGCTTTTTTATTCATTATTCTATCATATCTTAATATTATGAGTTTCTCTCCTCAAACAATTTGATACTATAGCCATTTTGTTATTTACTTCCTTAATTAATAAAAATATAGTTTGACTTATCTTGGTGATTAATTTACAATGTGTTAATGAAAAGTTATAATAAAAAAAGAATACGGCATAGAAAAACTGACAACAATTACTCCAACAGACATCAACATTATTCGAACACGATCGGGACTATTTCTTCATTCACTCTACTGATGATGATGTGAATGTGGGTGAAAACATATTTAATGATTAAACACAAATGTTTGTGATACTTTCATTCCCTTGTGGTAGGATTATAATTGTGTGGAGAGGCACTGTGTATCAAAAAGAGGGAGAAAAAGTAATGAAAGGAAGCATGAAAAAGAGAGGGGGGAGGGAGAATTTGTGAAACTGTACATATTATAACAATATGTCTGTTATAACGTGAGAAATATTAATGAGTACATTAAGAAGAAATAAACAAGTGAACAAAAATCTTCAGTTTTTAGTTGGTATTAAATAAATAAAATTTATTATTATATGTGGTCAATTTCTTTTTTACTTGTTACCAAATGAATCAAATATTTGTTTATATGTTCAAAAATACATACGTTCATCTGACGATGGCAACAATCTACTTCTGAAACGTTGTGGTATTTAATAATAAATAATTGTGTACAAAAAAAGATCGGTTTAATAATTTAAAATAATGATGATTGTAGACGTGAATAATGTCGAGGTTCATTTCATTTTAGCTTTCTTTTTATTGGCCCAAATAAATATTAGACAAAAGCATCCTACTCTTCAAACATTCCTGTCTTAACAAAACATCTGGATAGAAGTTATGTACTCGATATATACAGAGGCTTTGAGTATTACAGCAGCATATTGTTTGGAACCATTAAATTAATAATCAAGTATATGAGTTGTACCTATCAAGAAGTGGTATAAAACATAGACAACAAATAAAAATTTCAGGAAACTTCAGTAACAAATGATACATTCAATAAATTTGTCATAGGGATTGAATCTATTGAAGGTACAATTAAAAGTGAAGAAGAAACTTAGAGCAAAAATGGGAATGGGAACAGATAAGATGAGACGTAATAATAATAATAATAATAATAATAATAGATAAAGATTCGTATTGACACTATTCAAGAGAAGATTGTTTTTGAGATCAAAGATAAAAGAAAATTAAATTTTTTATTGATTTATTTTTATTTCATGTCTTTTGGCGAGGTTCAGGCCATTGGGCCTGCTCTTCCACCAAACCGTTGGACATAGGAATTGGGAAGGAGAGATGTTGGGTGGCCAGGGAATTTATGGTACCGAACCGACATTTGTCTGAAGTAAGTGAGGGAAAGCGCGCCCGAAAACGTCACCTAGTTGGGTCGAACAGGATTAGAACCCACGCACAGCGGAATCGTAGAAACGAAGGCGCTACCACTAGACCATTGCAGTTAAATGAAAGAAGACGAAAAGTTTGCACTATTTAAAGCATTACTTACATTAATCACTCCCGTGTCCTATGTTACACAGCATGATGTAATAAGCTAGAGTACATTTAATTCTCTTTCCATTATGAATATAATACCAAATTGGAACTAGGTAACGATACTGTGAAGGCTATATCATAAAGATGGCGACAATACCAGTAAAGCCTATGACGAGGTGCGAGTGAAGGTGAGATTTTCGGTATTGTAGTGATGGAGTGGATGATGGTGGCAGTGAAGGTGAAGAGGGACTTGTTGGTTGCGCGCTGCCGGTCTGTTGCGTCACCGCTGCTGCAGAGACATCTAACAGGACCTTCAAGGACTACCGGGCAATTATCTGCAGCTCCATCTATCAACGAGTAAGTACACTTGCTCGCTCACCGTGAATGTAGCGTAGAACGCAGTTTTGAAACTGCGATTGCCAACCGGTCTCTCCTTCATTTTGCTCGTTTTCTTTAATGAAAATTGATTTATTGAGTTAAATGATTTTTCGATGGAGATATGGCTACCGGCGTGTAATTCAGAGTTGGATACTACTGCACCTTCAACGACAGGCTGTCTGCTACAGAATGTATATCGTGAAGTTTAGCTCGGGTTGTGACAGCGAACATCAGATCTCGTGAGATGGACACACGTGTCTTGTTTCGAATTGCAACATATTTTCTTACGTGCTTTTAAAATGAATACAATAATTTCTCAGATAGTTTGACTCATTCTCATATTTATGAAACTCGCGATTATTATGGATGATTCGTTAGGTTTCAATCAATGCCAAATATTGTAAACCATAGGAAACTTAGTGTTTAATTAGTTAAACAAGAAGGTTCACGATTAGTAAAAAGAACCGGTAGTATAGATTAGTACTGTTTTCCCCAGTGCATTTCAACTCTTGTTTTCATTATTTCCAAAATTTTCTAAAACTTTCAAAATTTTATGTTACCTAACTATTAATGCATCATATGGGTAACATCTCTAACTGTAGAATTAAAATGATCATGTAGTACTAACAGAAAATTTAGAAATATTTATAAATATTTGTATTACAAGGAGTTATTTCCCTTTGTTGAATGGTAATATCCATTATTTACATCGATGAAAAGAAAATACGGACTAGGGAAAGTATTTCTTCTTTTTTCTTTTAAGACTAAAGTACTTCCATGAAATTGTCCACTTTTTTATATCATATAAATGTGTATTTATTGCCATTTCAAAATAATTCATCTCGATTACAGTTAGCATTTACCTATAAATTCCTTAAAATAGTCGAAGTTTAGTAACATATCCTAAAGTTCTATAAGATCTGATTCATTTATATATTGAATTACAAATTTTTAGTGATCATTTCCACATCATTGTCGTTACACTGATCTCAATATTTTTGTTATTTCGTTTACTCTCTCGGTCGCTCCTCAGACCGGTCATTCATATTCATTTTCGAATTATTCCACTTTCTTTTTTAAAATATAACAATAATATTGTAGACCATTTCCGTCTCTAGTAATGATATTGTTAATATTTTATTGCTCCATAAAAATCTATTTGCACAAACATATAAAATACAAGGATTTTAACAGTCTCTGGTACCCTACTAAGTTTTTAAAAAAATATTGTATTTTTACATTTTTCTTTAAATGATGTGGCTAATGAGATGTGTTTTAAATGTCTGTATAAAACTAAAGTAATGAACTTTTGCTACATTTATTAATCTCTATTGTCTTTTAAAATGTCTCTTTTGTTTTACAAAATCTGCATTAAGTTCTGCAAAATCCGAGTGACATAATCTGCATTATATGTATCTTCTTTATCGATGAGTTATGCGCCACTGTAAAAATCCTCTTTTAATTGTCAGTATGTATTTTCGACGTTCTTCATCATACGATATACACTCCCATAAAATGTGTTCTGAATCTTTCTTATCTACACCGCATGTACGTACATGGTTCATCATCCACTTTTTTTATCCTTAGCAAATATACTGCGAAGCATACATGGCCCGTCAGCTTCTCAAGAATTTCCAGCATTGGCTTGAACCATTTCCTGAACATTTTATGATTCTTGACATCCGTGATAAACTTATGTGACTTGCCTTTCCCGTTAAGTATAAATACGGGAAGAATAAATAAGCCAGTGAGTAAATTAATGCCAGCTTAACAAATAGAACATTTCTCTAATAGTTATTTTGAAAGTCACACGTGTTTACGGCCTGTAAACACCCAACTTACTTACACTGAAGCGAAAGTCTTTATTTTTCATACTCCTCCATAACCAGAAATTTGAGATAGAAAAGAACACTAACAAGAAAAAAAATTTGAAGGCGACACTAGTGACCTGAGAAAGCTGTCTTCTATAGTTCCTCACCTCTTCAAACAGAGTGTATTCAATAGGACTTCTCTCGTCCGCAACAGCTATTCAAAGAACTCAGCGGGGGAGAAAAATCCCTTCTCGACATCCGAAACTAGAATTTCTGGAAGCTCTTGTTTGATACCTGGAGCCGAATGTTTTTCGCTGGGATACGCCTTTAGAAAATGTCTCTGAGGTTTTACGATGAACAAGGTCTCGTGACGTCATGTGTATTTTAAAATCCATTCTGTGTGGCGAATAAATTCAATTTGAAGCTTTATGAAGATTTGTCTTCCTGTCTTTTGTAATCGCTTTTAAAATGAATACTTTTCGTTTATTCGAGAGGTTTTTCTCTGTTTATTTGCTTCCAATAATTATTCTTTTCTTTACGTTTTATGAGCTTTCATCGTACGTAAAACATTCTTTCATAAATATGCCTGTCAATAATATGGTATTAAACAAAACAAAAAAAGAATATACTTTATTAAAGAGTTACAAACATTAAGTTATCGTATAAAAATCGTAAAACGTAATTATATGCATGGTAAGGCGTGGAGGTATTTTAACAGCGAAATTTCATTTTTTTTCTGATTTGAAAGTGAATGATATCGATTTAGGAGAACGTGACTCAATTATTTCTTTTTTCCTTTTGTATGTAAGCAGTTACGTGATATATGATTGAAAGATAATTGAAGAATGAATCCATACTATTGATATATTGTTTTTCATCTTGTACCTCAATTGCCGTCTAATGCATATGAAGATTTAGAACATATGGTATATTGTGGTGCATTGAGGCACTTGTGGCGCGTTGAGGCACAAACACGAATAAGGGACATGAAGGAAAACTCAAAATTTCGTTGGCAAGTGATTTTCAAAGCAATGTTCATGATAAACTTTCATTATTATGAGTAGCAGTAGTTTTAAAATGCGCATGGCACTTAATGAGAATATCCGTTTTGCCAGCAAGTGTGCGAAAAATAACAGAAAACTAACATCCATCACATCTTACTGCCACATGGACACCGCCAAACTTGTAATTATTTGAATTGATTATACATTTTTTCTGAAAGAAATATATTCTTGAAATTATTACTATCTCACATCTTAGTTACGTATTGAAATTTCTACTAGTGGTAGTATGATTATTATCGAATGAACAAAATCAAATTATATCTTAACGAAATAGCAATAAAATAATGCTACAATTGAATCTTATTATTCATACACTATTAATAATATTTTATATTGTAAATAAATTAAGGATATGTTCGAATGTCATGGGAAAAGGTGAAAATAGTGATATGTAGTACTTCAAAAATTTGATTTCACTGCAGCACTTTCACTCCTTACAAAGAAAATTACTGAGTGAAATAGTGGCATATTGATTGTTTATCAAAAATGCACCGATTTCATGTCGAAAAGGTACACTTAAGATCTCGTATCTCGGGAGTAAGTGCTACGCCGAAACGTTACATCATTTGTAAGGTAAATTAAGTGAAGCACAATCTTTTGTCAAAAATGGAACTTTTTTTTTTTTTGGTTGGGGCATTAGGGCTCGTTAACATCGAAGGTCATTAGAGCCCATAAAAATGGAACTAACAACGAAGAAGTAGAAATACGTATTAATGACACTCTAGATTTCTTCACTTCATTGAAACACATACTTTGATGATAAATGAGAGCAAGAGTAAGTATAGTCCATAGAATTGAATCTAGGAGAATCACTTTCGTGATAAGCTCTGTTTTGTTTTCGTAGTCAGTATTACTTTTCTTCCAATGTCAAGTGTGAATTCGAGCCCACAAATGTAATTTAATATGAAGTATTGAATATATTCATTTTAAAACTGTACGGTACAAACTAATGTTTCATGTATCCGAGATTTTTACAAACGAACATCTGCTTTTTTGACAGTAATTTATTAATACAGTTCATAGAAAATACTGTGAATCTTACTCGTATATTAATAATTCTGCCATATATGAATAATATCTTGAAAATCTACCATATACTTCTAATTATCGAATACCCCAATTCGTGAATATGGAGATCTATCAACTAAATCAGTTAAATTAAAGTGAAAAATCCACATCAATTCTGTACCGTAGATGTAAACCTTTTCAAATAAACACGAGGAGACACATTCATTGAAGTACTAACATAAACATTATAAGTGCATATAAGGGTAGAAAACGAACAAATACCCAGAATAATAGAATAAATTTAAATTGTGTTCTTGGAAAGCATAATGGATTTTGACATATGTAGTACGATCATCTCACTGAATTCTCACAATGAGTGGAGGGGTCCCTTTTCCATTGGATGAGGAGATTATAAAAAATGAAAATAATGCCCCTGTGCTTCACAAAGAATAGAGATGACTAATTTTCTCGTCTAAAGAAACTGACTTCCCGATGACGATGACCTGATATTTACTTTATAGAAATCTTAGTTATTTGGAAGTCTGTCCAAACACGAGTAGACATTGTATGACATTACTAAAAATCATGTTACTGCGTTTCACGTTATCAAGGTTCCATTCTATTATTAATTTCCCTTGTGTTAGTCATTTATTGCAAAACCAAGGTATTTTATGACTAAGGCATTACTATATTTAGCATGCGTAGACAACTAGTTCACGTGCTTGATGCAACCTGCGTAACTAGTTCTGTTTTTACTCTCTGATATACGTAGTATATAGAAAGTATTGAAATCGTGAAAAAAATTGAAAGCGAAATTTCGACGGAAATATCGGTTTTGGCGATCCCTGATCCTGAAAAAGTCGATTTTGGCATAACGTCCGTCTGTCTGTCCGTTCGTGCACAGCGATTCTGAGTAAATGGATGAATCAATTTAATTCGCATTTTGTATTTTGTTTAAATTAGCAACGATTTTGCTTAAATTTTCTGTACGTAAAGTACAATTAGTTGCATTACATCCGCGTTAGCGGTATTTAGCTTGAAAGTTTGGTATAGAAGCAGTAAAATAATTTCTATATGCTACAGTTACACATTTGCTTACTATTTCAAGGAGCATAAATAATATTTAGCAGCGTATATTGACAGAGCAGACGTGGAACATATACACCTTTCGTAAACTGAAATGAAAGATATGATAATGATAAAATACATGGGAGGACAGAAAACGCACTGCAGATACGAAAATGCACCAATTTCTGTCTACAACCAAATTACATTTACATAACATTTTTACGGTATTTATAAGATTGATATGTCGCTATATGTTTTGAAATAATATTCTGAATATTTATGTTACTTTCAAATTTCAAATAAAAGACAGGTCATCTGGCGACTTTGAGCATGAATAGAGCACTGTTTAAAAGACGACCAAAATATAGAGGATAACACTATGGATTTTTTTCTTACTCCATGGTGTAGACGGAGAAACGTAAATGAGAAAGTATGTGCAAGGGTTTTGCATCATTCGTTTACTTCACGTCATCTCTACCACTGTAACTAAAATATTCGATTGATTTCGTGAATACACTTACTTGGTAGCAACAATATATGATTTATAGAAAGGTGAACCAAAAACCAATAAAATAAAAACAATAAGATAAACCAGCACTTTTCTTTCATCGAAAGATGATACTTGTGATACTATGAAGAGAACGTGATTGGATAAATAAACAGAAAAATAACTCATTTAAATTGTGTCTTTCATATCGGTCGTGGAAATATCACCACTGGTGGGATAAAACTTTTTCCGCCGATGAGAATATTGCAAGTTATGGCGTTGGCCAAGACACAAAATTGTTTTAAGTGTGATGTGTGTAACATACTTTTAGTATACATCAATGGACACGAGAAATCTATGAGAAAAACTGTGGAAATTTCAGGAAGTGAAATTATTTTACTCTATCATATAGATATGAAAATTACAAACATAATTGATTCTCTCATAAACAAAATTGTCATTAATGTTTCTTGACAATGAAAACATACTTTTTTTATTACTTTAGTTTCTGCAACGGAAACACGTAAAATATAAATATGTACTGGGGGAAGATTTATTACATTCAGAGAATCAAATCCTTGACTGGCAAATGCCAGAAACACGAGGCAAATTCCTCATAAAACACACCTTTCTTGTAGTTTTCTCGTTACCAATATAACTAACGTGAATGTTATCTTGTTGGAGAAAACAATTTATTTCATGACATGCAGTTCGTAAGTCCTTCATACTAGCTCACAACTCGTGAATATGCAGCGATTGGTGGTCGCTCCAACCAGTCCTTAGCGTCGTTTTCGATACGAGGGAGTCGTTAGGAGTCGAAACGCGACAATCGCAATCCCTGGAAGGCGACTCACGCTATCAAACTTCATAAACTGCGACTTCGTTGGCGTTTGATGATATGGAAGGTACGGATTTTAGACTCGAGACGACCTTTTTGCGTGTCAGTAGTAACTCCAGAGTAATTTTTCTTAGTTTCGGTTTTAATTTTTATTAGCAATATTAAAGTGACATTTTCTGAAGAAAAACTCTCCCCTATATTTCATGCTAATGCATTCCAACACATTCATCAATTTGTTGAGCAGAAAGGGTAAAACACAAAAAATGGTCAATTTTCTTTATTTCTATAGAGAATTTCTAAAAAACAGAAAATTCTAATGTATAATAATAAATTACTGAATATTTGTATGTTTATGTAACTGGGTGTTTACTTTGGTCCGGTATACAATCTGTACCGCATGATGAATCTCTATGAGACTTGGTAAAATTGTGTGAAACAGTTAACATGGATCGTTCCACTATTATAATTCTTACCCGTCACTTTCAAACCGAAATTCATGAATTTTCCGTTACAGCATGATGCCGGTCATGAGGTGCGTACACCAAATATATTAAAAATTCTCCTAAAGTTGATTTCTTTTGCAATATATTAGCACATCCTTGAATGTTTTCGCTTTCTATCGGTATTTATGAAATATGACATGTCTAGGAGGTATGGTGTCCAAATTATAGATCGTTTTGTGGTGTCATGTCTATTATTGTCCCACTACAATATTTTGGTGATTAGATATGTTGATTGGTTGATTTAAAGAATACTTTGTTGAGGAGTAATTTATACGTTGAGTGTTACATACCATTCTAAACAACGACCGTTCATTACATTACACCTTTAAGAATTGAAATTTAACTGTACGTAAAAAGTTGAAAGGTTTAATAAATATCAGTACACCGTTATTTGACTGGTTTTAAAGAGGGCCATAGTGAAGAAAAATTATTACTGAAGTAAATAGCAAATAAAATTACGAGAGCGATCAGCAGAAAAGGAAAAATAACCACAGCCTATGTGGAATTTTCAAATTCAATGAGAACAAGACTGCAGAAAGCTCATAAGTTCATTTTGCATGGACTATAGCATGGACTATAACATGGACTATAGCAGTTAACGACACACAAGCTAGTCATAACGGTACATTGTTACTTTTTTGGCCTATATAAAAATGTGATTATTCAATAATACTTTCTACGCTTATCACGGTTTATTATTAAGAAATATAATTTATCCGAATAAATTTCTCAAAGAAATTCAATATATGTCATACTTACATGTGTGAGCCACCTTGGGTACTACTTGCGAGCCAGATTTAAAACACCTTGTTCCAAAGGTAGTCCACATGTGAGAATAAATCAATTTATTTATTTAATGATATGATTATTTAATATAATCTACGTTAGTCTTAAGCGCGTATACAACATTAAATCATAATGTACATATTTATTCCGTGTACCCTACACGTGGAGAAGATATGTGATTACTTTCAGTCAGGTGAAAATGGCGGCGAGCCAGGAATCGAACCCGATACTCCTGCTTTGATCGCAGGGGTGTTAACCACTACACCACCCGTTCGCCTTCCAGAACTGTACACCATTTCCACCCAGACCTAAACCCCGGAATACCTAAGACACAGCCCCATACAGGAGATAAGTGACCCAGGAGGCACACAATGCTGTGGGCACTTTACTACCGGTTTCACACGTACCTACGTGTTAAGGTTCGTTATGCACACATTTCTTCCGTGTACCCTACACGTGGAGAAGATATGTGATAACTTTCGGTCAGGTGAAAATGTGACTCAGGTCTTCCGGGGTTTAGGTCTGGGTGGAAATGGTGTATTTGAGAAATTTATTCGGATAAATTATATTACTTAATAATAAACCGTGATAAGCGTAGAAAGTATTATTGAATAATCACATTTTTATATAGGCCAGAAAAATAACAATGTACCGCTATTACTAGCTTGTGTGTCATTAACTGCTATAGTCCAAGTTATAGTCCATGCTATAGTCCATCCAAAATGAACTCTCAAAATAAAGAATTTGTCTTGTTTCGTAAGACCATTAGGTGGTAATATTAACAATCATATAAAAATTAACGAACCGTACAAAATTAAAAATATTTTCTTAATTATTTAAATCCTTAACTATGGTCATCTTTGGTACATCTACCTTAGCAGTTATATTGAGTACAGGAGTCCCTTTGCGAGGAGGATTTTTCTGTCGATTTATCAAACTACGTGAAATTGAATGTAATGTCAGAGAATACATTTCGAACACTCGGGCAACGCTGGGTGAGTTTAACTATTTGATTATAATACATTTACTTTTATCAATTTCGACTAACTACTTTGTATTGTTTTTACACGGCACCACATTCATAATTGACTTCCGGAACACCATCAAGAGAAATAAGAATATATATTTATATTTAAAGATAAAATGATATATGCATAAATTTCACCCCGGGAAATGTTCCCTAAAGAATCATGCTCTTCTTAAGAAGAGAGAAATTACTCTGTTAATTTGACGACTAGGCTAATTGGAAGAAACGATGTATTGCTTGAAAGAGTTGGTTTCAGAGAGGGATCTTCCAGTTCCCCTCGAAACACTGCAACAGACTAAATGGAACTGCACGCAACTTAATCTCATAAAATTCTTCGAGTTAAATTGAGTGTTGGAAGGGTTGTGAAATATAGATTAGGGGTCGGAGACTCCGGAAAGGAAGCATGACTGAATTACTTCCAGATAGCACTTAGTTAAAGATAAATTTATATGAGTTGATTTGACAATTTTAGTGTGTTTCGTACCAAATGAAGTAACTTGGTATGCACAGACTAGGGTGGAGTGTTTTAAACATTAAGCAAGTTATCATGTCAATCAAATTGGAGTGGAGATTCAATGCAAATAATGATGATATTTCTGTTTAGAAAACATTTAATTAACAGAATAGTGGTTATGAATCCATAACATAAATGTAATTTATATTCAAATTTATTTTTCTTAAAATACTATTGAAACACGTTTCAGGTTACCAGTATACTATACTTTCTAAAAATAATGAAATTCAAAGTGGAAATTCTTCCACGGAACTTCAGATTTCTCACGTAAAAACAAAGGCAAGATAAAAATAGATAACGTACGATGGGGATAAAAAATTATGACTTCCGTATTGATGAAGTAGTTTATTGGTTGAAAGATTAGGTGGAATAATCGCTATCCTTAACACGAAAAGACAGTGGCTAAATAACTTTCATGTCATAGTTTTTCTTCGGAAGATAAGAAGGCTTGGAGAAAGGCTTTCAGTATTTTACGAAATAATCGGTATAAGCTGAACCGGAAATGGTAAAATACTCTGACCAACTAAAAATTATAATTTTAATTTAAACACCCATAAAAAAGTTAATATATATTTTGAAATGATGGTTATGTCAAATGAAACTTTTATTCTGAAGTAAAAAAACTTTAAGAATGTAAATCTTTTTTTTTTTTTTCAATTTAAATATAACATTTTTGCATGAGAGAGTTTTTTCTTGTGGTACTTTTTACCACTTTGTTATAAATGAATGTCGACCAAAATAATATTCCTGGAATATTTTATAAGATAGTCTAAAATGTTTTTTTAATAAATCACATTGTAGTGGTGGTTGCGGTACGAGTTAACCAACACCCTTATATTTAGCTTTAAAGATGTGAGATAGGGAAAGGGGCATTTTCTCGAAATATTATATAAACAGTAATTTTTCATTTAATTTGTACGTTAAGTGTTCATAATTTCCTCAAGTAGCACCAAAATTCTCCATGGACGGTCATTAAAGAGGAATCTCGTGTAGAGATAGGTTTCCTCTTCCTTTGAAGGTCAAGCGTACAATGTCTCATCAAAATCGGAATAGAACTGTAAAGATTTATACAAGAGACATATTTAATAGATATTTCTCTGATACAGAGTTTTTTCTTGACACAAAAGTGCATGTGGTCAATCTTTAAGATATTCCCAAATAATATCTGATGAACAATAAGATACAATACTTAATAGGAAACAGAATTTTCAGTAGCCACCAAACGAGTCCATCGGTTATATCCCTCAATGAAATACCCATCTCCCCTACATATTCTTTCAGGCATCCATCTCTACCACTGTATGATCCGACCTATTCTTTCATACGCAAGCCCAATAAGCTGCTAAAGCGCAAAAACTAATATCAATAAAATTCAATAATTTAAGGCAGAATGCTCCATAAAATAGTCAAAAAACCTTGGTTTATCTTGAATTCACACAGAACTTGGTATTCAGTACATTTAAACTACTTCCAACAAATGGAATCGAAATTTTACAAAGACATCGCTTCTATTACTTCCTCTCAAAATTTAAAACTAGGAAAATATTTTCCGCATATCAAAAGAAAGCTTCCCAGACATCTTTTTCATTCTCCGTAAAATTAAAACATCAAATGTATATACGCATAACACACACATTTGTATNTATAGTTTTAAATATTATATTGTAACACGTTTATGTAAATATTTATAACCTTTACTGTATTTCCAAATCTTCTGTCGAAGACATAACAGCCTGGCAAAAAAAGTAATAAAAAATACTATTAATGATCAATAGACGAAATTATCCTCATATTTTTTAAAATAAACTATGGAAATTTGATGTGAAGATTACGGTTAGACAAGTCTCTGAATATATTCCTTATTTTCCCTAGAAAGGTAAATTGATGTATTTTTCAAACTTGAACATATTGCATAGTATTACTCGGTTATCATTACATTGCAGAGTGCTGTAAAGTAGATCTAGTACATAACTTATCTCGCCCCTTTATTGCATTCCGGATCACACATCGTGCCTCTCTCTCTCCACAGCGCGCCATCTCTTCCGTTAGCACCTCGTCCACCTCGAGTGTCCGCGTCCCGGAACTGCGTCCCGGAGGAGCGAAAGCGGAAGCACACAGTGGGCACGGTGTTCGCCGTCGCTGTTTCTTTGCCGGCCAGCCCACCCGTCCCCTCGCCGCCACCGACAACACTCCGGTATTGATCCTCGCGTTCTTCGCCAACCCTCGGTTCTTCCTTCTCCGCCTCCCCCGCCTTGCCTGTGTTGTTGTGTGCTGCATACCAATGCTGTATCCTTCCCTCGGCGAAGGGTGCCCCTTCCCTGTTTTAGGTTTTTCTTCCTTCCACTGCATGCGGCTTTTCCCTCCGCCGCGCCGCGCCGAAGGGCTTCCCCGCAGCCGCCCCTGCCCCCACGCAACCCGCGCGACGGCGACGACCGCGTCGGGGACTTCCCGCGTAAATGCAATTGTGCTCGTCGCGGATTTGAGAGAGTGCTTGCTGCCCCCGTGTTGACCGCTCGCAGGGACAGCGAAGGCGTAGGTAGACAATTGGTGTTTTACTTCCTCGGTCTTCGTGCTTTCGAACGAATATATTAATTTGAATTGAAGTCTTCTTGATACCATGCTTGTTATAACGAATGGTTTAGGCACAATCATGATTAATATAATAAGAACTTTGAAAAGATGCTTGCCATAAATTACAGAAGACGTTTTCATACCTCTTGACTTATTATTTTTGGTTTCATCATTTGCATATTGGTGAGATATCGTACTAGCATAATAGTAATAAAACGTATTTCATGCATAGCGCATCTTCCGTTACGTCTATTCACCGAACATTCGAAACATTCAATATTCAATAAAAGCAGCACTTGCGTTGGACAGAAGCTACCACTTTTGTGGCAAACAAAATTTTAAGGTCGGTTTAGATACGTTATTTAGTCTTGTTATATAAGTGGACAAAAATTGTTATGAAATCAATAATAATAATATGTACTTCAGTAGAAAAGAAATGTACTGAACAACCGTTTAAAATTATCCTTGCTAATCTCTACATTTTTTTTCTCTCTCCCAAGTTAATGGAGTAGAAGAAAATCATATAGAATGAAGGGACAATGCTTGTACTGGTATATAATAATATCGCAAATGAATGTGCAGTTAAAATCGATTTCCCAATACTAAATAAGGAATAAATATGAAAAATAGGAAGCAATTGCAGTACTATCCTTTCAAATGAATCACACATTCAACCTGACATCAAGTCTCCCGGGATGTCACAAATTTTATGGGAAATCCCTTCTTGTGCTGAGGTTTGGAGGTTGCCCAAGATTTTAAAGATACGTCCCCCTTCCACCGCAAAGATAGTCGTAAGAATCTGTTGTGGTAAAGTCTGAACTCATTCTTTTCTTGGTGAATATGAAACACCCACTGGAGTCTACTATTTAGGTTTTTGATAGATTCCAACTAGTTATTTCAATATGTACTGATTAAGAACGAACCTGCATTGAAATTTCTTTTCTTTCTTAACTATATATAGCGTATTATGTAATAAAACTTTTCACCTATTTGTAAACATATTCTTGTAAGAGTCTTTGAGTAGTATGAGTGTGCTAGGCGCTATTAATGGTATATTTTTGAAACTTTCAATAATGTTCTCTATTCAGTTTATTTTAAAATTTTCATTATAACAGCAATTCATTAATTATGATGTATTAAAAACACGTAACTATCATTTATACAGCTTCAATTGAAACGAGGTATTTTAAATGGGATCCCGCTTGAATTCATTTCTCGAGTTTTGCGACATTTTTTGTTGAAAAATCTTTCTCTACTCTCAAAAAGAAAAAAAGAAGGTACATTTTGTACTGTACTTCTTACTGTGACTGGTGTGTTCGTCGATTCCATTATAAATACTTGGCAATATATTTTGACACCAATCCTAGAGAGGTTTTATCTATGTAAGTTCCTCAACTTCAAGATTGTTTTATTCAAATATGAGTCTCGCAAGGTCTAAATTTTATTAGACGAGTTGATAGATAAATACTTCAGACTTTAATTATAAAAGATGTATACAAAGACAATCTCCAGGTCTCTCATACTACCTTTATTACGACTGAATTTGTATCTTCATCTCGCCCTGAAGCGATGGTCGACTACGTCATCGTCTTCGTTCACGTCGCGATTCCCCTCCTTCCTTACATCACGCCCTCCCTCCTCCCACTCTTACCCACCCACCGAGGCGCCCCTGCAGCTACCCTCGACCTCCGCCAGCCGCGTGCCAGGGGCTATCGCATCGGACGTCGGCCTCCCCACTATAAAACAATCTAGATGACGTATTAGCATCACCCTCCCGTGGAGGCCATGTGATCAATGGAAGGTCCCTCCGCCACGCGGCGACAAAGCCACGTTTCCGCCGTTTGCCAAATCTGCTTCGGTTTCATCCCATCACCTTCGTTTCGTCTCGCAGTAGCTTTTTGCTAACTTTCTAACATATCTTTCCTTCAGAACTTTTTCGAGTTTGTGGTACCAGAATTAAGGTACAATCTCTCGTCACAACAGCGCCAGGTATAACTACGATCACTATACAAGTCATATTAGTCTTGGTCGACAAAGTTTGTTGGTTGGTATATTGTCACCACTGTCTTGTGTTATCACATTGCGTGACTCGACGCAATAAAACTGGATAATGTGAAGTCCAAATGGTTGCGTTGAGGATAGGGGGAACTTCCGGACATTCTGAGTTGACATTAAATGTAATATCTGAAGAAATATTCAAGGTAGTAGCCGCAGATAGTGTGTAACTACCATTGAGGAGGTACAGTCATAGTATAGAAATTATTAATTGAAAAGATTATGTCTTTTAATTTTTAAAATACAATTGCTGTCATTTACAAAAAAATGGAGGAAGTATTTGGCAAACTTAAAAGAACTAGAAAATGTTTTAGTTAATGGAGAGAGTACAATGGGTGGTAATTAATCATTAATTTTAGTAGTTTAACCTTACTTGTTAAGATGGTGTTAACGGCATGACATAGTTTAGTTTTATATAAGTTATGACAATTTGGAAAATTAGTTTGTGGCAAAAGAAAATATATTAACTTGCTTTAACTTGCTTTAACTTGCTTAAAAAGATTTGGGAAGTTTACCCCCATCGACACATTTTTGTGCTCAAAGAAATATTTTAAACACATAGTCCGGTTGCAACAGAACATATGTACACTCTTGAGGCTAATATTATGAAAGAACTCTTCAGTTTCACTCCCATGTGTTATGTTACACCGTGCTAAAAGTTTTTAATGCTGAATATTTATTTCAAGTAGAATTTACCGTGTATTTGCAGTACTAATACTATTGAGCAGTACTTATAATGGTAGTGTCATACGCTTTCAGTAGAGCAAAACATATTATAATATATCATATTTTGTATAAAAGGCTAGTCATATCTTCGTATTATTAATTCATTAATGTTGAGATATTTTGTGCTACTAGACTTGTAGATTAGCAACATCATATTAAGAAGATTTTTAAAAAAATCTATCTGGTTCACACCACAACGTGGGCCCTCGAAGGAATGCGGATAGTAAGGAGGAAGGATGACAAACCCATTTAGGGAGGAACTATTCAGGTCTCTGCCGTGATAAAGAAAGTTGGAGATAGTGAGCAAGGAAAAGAAATTCGTCAGAACAATGTAAATCAACTTAGGTGCGTGTTTCATTTCCCTACTTCAAAACGAACGGGTGGAACTGACTGAAAACCCCGTAATGTTTTGTTGTTCACAGAGAAAACACAACTATTAGTTTCCTAAGACACCTTCCCTTCTCCTACTGTTTCTCGGCGGAACCCTGCCGCATCGCTGCCCCTCGCTTCCCCGTCCCTCCTCCGCGAAGGCGCACGTGACGGAATTCGTTAATTTTCACAAAATAAAAGGCGGCGCCGACCAGCAGCGCCGACCGAAAGCTCCCCTCCGCCAAAGATTGATTGTAAGCTGAGTCGCCTTCGCTAACGCTGTCAATGCAACAACAGGAGTCGTTAAAAGGACGCGGAGAGACGACAGGAAATGAACGCGAAAATGTACACGTCATCGGGTCCACGAGACTCGCAAGACGTTCCTTCGGACTCACAGTTCTCCTGGATGAGGTTTAAAGAAATGTTCCAAGTACCACCATCGTAACCGAAACATCTCATTGTCATGTTTCATGAACATTTAACACATTTACTTTTAAAATATTTACCCTATCGTTGATAAAAATCGAGAATAGATTTATTTGGAAAAACTAAAGTCATCTTATACAAATTCTTGCATTTGATTAGTTCCGGAATCTATTTTACAGGTTGAAAAAAAATCTTATGATGTTCTATGTAGTTGTCAGCACTTACTCGTTATAATCATTTTATTGAGATTGAAATCATTTATTCGATTACTTGTTGTTCAAGATATTCTATTTCAATTAATTTTTGCTATGGTTAAAATCTAATGTTAAGACTAAAACATGTTTTTCATTTAATTCATGTACTGTAAAATGTTTCGTCGTTCTATCAAATTATGTATAATGAGAAATATTAACTACTATAATCACATCATTTTATATAAGTCATGTTTTGTTTTACTTCTTGAAGGAATATTATCATCGGAACCAAAACTATAACTACATTAAATAACACCGCCACATGGAGTATTCAAGTATATGGGAAAACAATCCATTGTCATGTGCAACTACTAAAAGTCGCCTTGTTTGAACGAGCGAGATACCAAATCCCCTTTTAGGCATTTCTTCCTCCTCTCTTCCGCGCTCATTTTCTTTTTATCCATACCCTCCTGTCATTTTTGAAGACCAAATAAATGCAATGAAACAGCCCATATATTTCAAGAGACGCGTCTCTTTGCAGGACTGTCATCCCGAGTGGTGACGGAACAGGCGCCTACAGTCATTTGAAGCGAAGACTTGTCGGCAAACAGGCGCAGGGTCAGTGATCGACGACACGTCCTCACTGGAAAGTGGCACAACGTGACTCAATGGCAAAACACAGGTATCCACTTTTTGGATTAAGAATGGGAGTACTTTGTCCCTACTACATACTTACGAAGAGCTTTGTCCATAAAAATGCATTTAAAGGAAAATTATTATTTATTCTTCGCGTTGTAAAAATTCACAAAATTCATGATTGTAACCTATAATTTAACAAATATTCATATTCATTATTATATTTTTGTAAAGAACTCAAAATCCGCAAAGATTGATTGTTTGATTTTAATTCCTTATGGTTCAGGAAAATATTATAGTATTATATTTTTCACACCGTCTTTCCTGTATACTTAAATATACAGAAAGGCAGTAATATTTTCTCGTAGAATTACGAAAGAAGAAATCAGCATTGTAGAAGTAAGCATGAAATCTGAAAGACATCTTATTATATCTGTTCCTTGAATTTTCCCAAACTCACTAAATGCTACATTCAGATATCTCATACTTTAATACTTACATTTTTTTATTCGTTTCAGGTCATGTACAAGGCAATAACCGAATGATGTAAACAGTAGAGTTGTTTACTTCTATGAAATAATAGCACTTCTCGGTACTAGTTTTAAACATTATTTATTATGTTCTCTCAATTAATTTCTTTAAAACTTATCTCAAATTCAAAATGAAAATAATGTAATAATTAAAAAATTGTCTATATACAAAGCCACTATTAAAGGCACTTTTAAATTTTTTCTCTATACTTTTCACTTTCTTGGAAAATTATCAATCATTTTATATTTACTAATTACAGAAAATCACATTGACTGTGACATTACATTTCAGTTAAAAAATTATTAGTATTATTTTCAAACATACTTCTCATGTGAAACAGAAACATTCGTTTAATAGAAGTAAAATTACTCGAAGACCGAAGTTCCTGCCCAGTTTATTTCTTTCACGTTTTATTTCTCGAAGTGTTTCTTCGAACGTATTTCAGAGACCATACCTAAATTACGAGTCATGATGTGATCCAACCACTTAACCGACAAAACACGTCCTTCGCATACAAGACAGGAGTTCTTCGTCTCGCAGGAGGATCTTATCGGGAAAATCTGCCGATCAAGTAGGAAGAGTAATAGCGCAACTCACTTCACTTGTGATCTCACAGTCATTTAAACTGCGTTGTACGTGTACGACGTCGAGACGCAACAAGCTGCAGTGGTAGCTTAAGCGCGATGATGGGGAATGTCAGTGAAAGATTGTGTATAAATTATGTTTACGGGGTATATGATGGAAGAAATCATTAATTATGTGACAGGGTTTATGATATTGGGTACTCGAAGTATATATCGTAATGACTATGTTTTTGGCACTGTGGTGTGATCATAGACATCAATAACACAGTGGACCGTGGTTATTGAGATAGATACAATAGCGGAGAAAGTAGATAATGACACCACAGAGTTCGCTGAATCTAAACCAAAGACATTGACATGGGTAATGATGGCAGTGGGTTACTTTAGTATGAACTTAACGGTGACGTTGGTGTTCGCGGCGCTTTCAAGGTAGTGGATTTGGAAGGACACTAGTGAGAGTGAGCTCACAGAAATAAAAGGTTGTCTGTAGAACAACAAGACATACAGCTCGTTTTGCAGCACTACTCGAATGCCAAATAATTCATAGTTTCATCCGCCTTTCATTGTTTAATTGCTTCGACAAAATTTCCAGCATTTGTTAGAAACTCGTGGTCGTAACCTTCACTGTGAAACACAACCACACAGTCGTTCCTTTTCTCTTAAAAGATTCGGCGTCCATTGCAAGAATCATTCAGGTTCCTTCAGTGTGAGGGGAGGCAAACCAAATAGTTTATCAGTGGAATATTGTGGTTACTGGATCCGTGGAAAGATTTCGCTGCTCGCAAAACTCGGTAGGATTGAACGGGTTTTGTAGCCAAATGAGGAAAAGTTCATGTTCAATAGTAAACATTGGCTATTTATTTATTGTTGGTGAATATTTGCTAGTTTTATGGTTTCATTCCAAGTTAGGTATCAAGAAATGACAAATCATAGTTAACAAATATGTACAATTGACACGAATTCGTAAACAAAAGAAACAATTTTGGAAACCTCTTCGAAGACAATGCAAGACAAGTAAATAAAAATTCTAAAATCTTCAAAGTCACATAATAATAATAATAATAATAATAAACCACTCCGTGGCTACGTTGTCTGCGTGCTTGCTCATCACCAAGTCATCCCGGGTTTAATTACCCTGTGGGACAAGAAAAATTTGTAGCTATTCATTTCTGTCTCAGTTAATATAGCTGTTGCGTTTTGAAAAGTTCAACCTCTGTAGCTAACAATTGCAGTTGTAATATTCGGATATAGCTATCTAGATTCTATCTAGACGCTGTTCCCCAAAAAATTCACGATGTGTCTAGTAAATAAACTCACACAAAACTGAGCTTTACTAACACTCGTTATCGTGGTGCTCAGTTGACCTATTGGATAATACAATAATAATAATAATAGGAAAATGTAATTAGAAAAGTTCTTTTTACAAAATATCTAGATAAAATAAAATATATAGAATTAAAAATATTTCACTAAATCTCCATAAACAAAGTTGTAAGTGATTTTGCTGCGTTATCATATTATATTCTCTACTATCACGTTGGAAATTAAGAGGTTGAGAAGTACGTCCTTTCAACATTGTAGTTCTGGAGTTCTGGAGATCCAGTGAGAGTTCGCCGCTCCTCTCTTCATTGAAGTCTTCGATCTCAATTAGTAAAAGATTTAACAAACAAATTCCTTTTAAAATATACGACTAAGATTTGGTTTCTATCCCCAAAACTATCTTACTACTGATACACCAATTTTGTTCGTTCATTACGTATAAAAGCAGTAAAAAGGGAATTTTACACACAAAAATTATAGTAGTATTTGGAAATAGCGAATAGTGAAGTTACCTACTTCCAGAGCAAAAGTAATACAGCGTGATCACGAACTCGAGTTCGATTTCCGTAAGTTTAAATCCGTGACAACGCTTAATGAGTTAATTACTCGTAAGAATTACATTGTTTGGGCATGTTTTGTTTACACCTGGAATTTTTTATTAACATTTATTGTCATTGGTGAGGTGTCTCAAAATCACACATTTATTAATATGTTTATGAGTTAGGTATTTTTTTATATCTCCACAAAATGCAGCAATTTCTTTTATCAGAAATCTAAACTAAGTATAATGCAAAATTCATTGGTTGCGAGTTAAGAAACAACGGAAGAAGAAATAGAAAAATTAACACCATATCTTTTTTGCAGTAACTCCAACATTTTTTTTACGTTTACTCAATATGCATAATGTTTAAATATAATGTGGCTGACTCAGAAAGATTTGTCAAAAGAAAATATTATTCACAAATTATTTTAAAAAAATTATGTTCATAATACAGGTTCAAATATATGAGTCAATGACTTACTAATTTATTAGACAGCTATCAACTAAGTTTAACTTTGAATCACAGATTTCCAATATTTCCATTTTTGCTAGAACACACATTTTTAATTTTTGCAAGAAAAACTTTTTCCTCAATGTTGAGTTAATGAACTGTGTTATGATACGGTTTTGCAGAAGTCAAATAAAACTGCATAATTGATTTTATTATTATTATTAAATAGAGAGAGTTACTGCAAAAATATTTATTTTCCTTTTGGGCCAAACTGTACATCAGAAGACGAGAAGCTCCCAAGACGAAGACAAGTCCAACTAATGTACTTTAATATATAACGAAAGTAAAACTCTTAATGCAAAAATAATAAGGAAGAACCACTTATGAACATTTGATACCTCATTGTTACGTAGACTATATTACACTGTGTTATTAAAAGCGAGTTTTTCAGAAGAAGAACATGATGAATGGCAATACATAATGACCTGTAAGCATTCGTAACAAGACACAGACATTCCCAAACTTTACTAGCCCGTATCTCGTCTCTCTTCCCACCTAACGTCACCTCCATCATCCTACATACTTTCTTCCTCTGTGAACATACTTCACTTTTCATAGCAGATCGCGACAACGAATACACCGTTTATCTCCTTCTCACTTTCAATCTTCAAAAGCGTTCCGCTCTGCAGAGAGAACATGTTACAAACGCACTTTAATTACACTGCACAATTACAATTCACGACATAATAAATTCCAAGGAGTAAATAAACACTTCCGAAGAAGCATTCCGACTTCTCCGTGTGTCAGGGTGAACACATTCTATTAGTGCGCGCGCACCTGGGGCTATGAAGTCTCTCAGGAACATCACGATGCTCTTGGGCCTCGAATGATCACGCAAGGGTCAAAAGATACATGACGCGTGAAGACAATGAATTACTAAGTTATGTAAACGACGAAATCTCAATCAATCCTCTTAAACTACACAATGTTTTTATAGAGTGCATATATATAGCACCAAACTCGTAGGAGTTTCAATATCTTCCTGTTATTTCTGAATTAAGTACTGAGAAGTTGTAGAGTTACTGCCACTGCAGTTGAGTAAAAATAGAAAGCCACTAGGTCTCAAATTAAATCATATTCTGGAAACAGGAAATATTTGCAACCTCCTAATTTTTGCAGATTGTTTGGAATAGAAATCATCTCTTTCCCTAATTGTGTGGTTTATTTAATACCCCAAAATATATACCACTACAAATTCAAACAATTAAATGTCTTTGACTAAGAATATATACTAAACATTCTGGAGAAATTCTTATCCAAACGGATCAAGTGTTTAGTGTAGAAATGAGCGTAAAAGATATACTCAGACTGAAAAGAAATGTCAGTATCAAAATAATAATAGAACGAAAAATAGGAAATAAATATTTTAATAAAATAGAAAAACTTTCTTCTTACTTATATATTTGAATTCAAACAAATTAATATTTCCACGAAATTGGAAATTGAAAATATTTTTATACCTTAATCCTTTTAACACTGAATCCTCTTAAACTGAATTTCCTAGCACCAAATGAGAAGGCAACTCAGATTGCAGTCTTATATTGCTGACTTTCCGATGACCAGAGTTCGAATACTCCTCCTAGGTCTAACATCACCATCCTCCGCCTTTGTCGCAGACACACACACACACACTCACAGAGTGGGTTGGTCACTGACCTCTGTTAGGCCTCGACATCCTTAAAAAGAGCGCTACAACAAAAAAATAACAGGTTTTTCGGACCGTTTAAGCCGGCGGCTGCGGCGTCCACTTTCGGGACGCGTCGTTCCTCCTGTCTCTCTCCCTTCCCTCCCTCCATCACACCTGCGCTCTACCAACTATCACTATCTCCCTTTACATTACTCCAGCCATTCTTCCTCCCTCTTATTCTTTTCTTCTTTACCCTCTCTTTCTCACCGCTCGTGAGAGGAACGAAGAATGTTTACCACTTCTCTGGAACAAACACAGATTCATTATATTTCAGCTGATCTTTTCACGGTCCATTTTCGACTCCTGTTTTTGTCGTGTTATTTTTGGAAGAGTTTTAAAAGAACATTAGGAACGAGAAATGTTAAAAAAGTAACAGATGAGAAGTATGAATAATTGGGAAAGAATTCAATGAGAGATTGCCCCGATACTGTGTTTGGAAAATATTAAGATTTCGTATTTAATTTTAGGTACTTAAATAATTAATATATATAATTCGTCGAATGTGAAAGTATAGGATATGTTATGGATGAAGCCGTGTTAAAGAATTCGAGAAAATAATGATATGATCTAAGTAACAGTAACGAATATCGGAAAAATGAATTATATTTAAAGCGTAAAGAAAATGAAAGGTGTGATGTGAGTGCGAAGGACGAGGGATACGGGAGTGGTAAAATGCACTCTCGAAGAGACGAGTGAGGTGGAACGGAGTCTTTGGAGCAGACGTGTGAGACGACGGCGGTTCTTCCAAAGGCGATACGCTCATTACACTTCTCCTTCGCCCACGCGTGAAAAACACCTCCCTCCAGCTCTCACTCGACGACGACGGAGACTCGCCGCCCTGAGGCCACCGCAGTGACGAAAAGGCGAGAGTGTTCTCGCTAAAACAATTTCACACTGTCTTTTTATTCTATCTACATCTACGTTAATTCACCTGAGTTCCTTAGAGGCGTGTACATGGAACATGGAGTGTGAATGAATATGAGCCGCCTGAAAAATAAAGAGGCAGCGCGAAAAACAAAAGGACGAGGCGGCGGTGAGGTGGTCGTCCGTGCAGCTCCGCCAGCGTCCGCGTCCACGTCCACGCCGCCACCGCAAGCGCTGGCACCTTCGAGTGCGGTGACGATGAACACTGCAACGCAAACACGGCGACGGCGTCGAGAACGCCACGATGTAATAGGTGAGCCAGAAGGTACGGGACATCAAGAATGAGTGAAAATAGTGGGCGAGGGAAGAAATCTAGAGGAGAAGAGATGGGGGAATATCTCACGGGTTCAAAAACAGAGATAGAGAATTAAAAGAAAATTTGATATACTGTTGAATACACCATAAGACGCATTACGCAAAATTGTCGAACCAGCTCATTCTATGTTAACCAACCCTCTATATTGGCACAGTTCTTGGCATCCGAAAATCGAGAGTGGAAGTAGTACATTGTCCATCCACCGATCAGATTAATTCTCCAACCCTTGAGTTACATTGCCACTACAATGCATAAATACATATAACAAAATAAATGAAATCTTGGTGGACTGAATATGTGAGTAACGTTCGGAAGAATAAAACTTTGAACTATATGAAAGAAGAACTCCATAAGAATAAAGAGTTGAACAAGTACACAACACCACATCCTTCATTTATTCTTCTTAAGAACTTCATAAATTAGACGATATCAAAATGAATGAAAAAATGTGTGATAATGTTTAAAAAGATAACTTCTCCACGAGTAGGTACACGGAAGAAGTAAATGCAATTTTTAAACTATTTTTTACGAAGCTGTAAGAAGTAAGTATGACTGGTAAAATGAGACCATTTATTCTGCAAGTGAAACAAAAATTATTTTAAACCATCACGTGCCCCATAAAGAAGAAATTAAATACAGCTAACTGGACTGTTGTAGCTGATATTATAATGTAATGAAAAATGAATGAAGAATATAATCCAAGAGACAAGATTACTAGACGAATGTAACGTTACGACTATGCTCATACATTGAGAAAGATTCAGCAAAAGAAGAAAAATAAAACAAATACGAATGAGACATATTAAGACGAAATCAGGCGATTACTAAAGGAAATTAATGGATGAGAGTGTAAAGACTGTGAACGCGATAGAAACAAGGCTGGAGTGTCAAACGGCGTTGCGGCGCCATGAGGCGCCAGGTGGACCTCGAATGTCTCGAGGTCAGCAGGGTCTCCGAGGACGAGGATGGAGAGTCTTCCGAGAGGACGAGGAGGCGGGTTGTGAAAGAGCAAACGATGGCTTCCAGGTTTCCGAACGAACACCATTGAATCTCGGATCAAATTGGAAGAATATTTGAAATTTTTGTGTTCTTTTTTTTTTGTGTGTGTGTGTTCTCAGGGTGCTAACGTTAATAATAATAAATAATAATAAATTTAATTATCAAAAAAGCAATGCAAATTGCGTATGATCACATGGAGAACAAGAAACAAATTTACTCTCCAGAAGCAAGGTAGGAACCATCCCATCAATTTAAGGCAGATGCTGATTTAAAAATTTTAGCAAACTCCTAGATAAGACAAAACGTTAGCGACGTTATAATACTAATAGAATATCAACAAATTTGTAATTTAACAGACACAAAATTTCACAATTACATCGAACTTCAGATAATTCGGAAAATAGTGTTTATAAATCGTATTAAAATAAAACTAAATTCAATATTTATTGTTGTAATACACGCTACCCCTGGACAAGAACCTAGAGAACCAGTATAAACATCCGCCTTTACCCAAAGGAAAACCGAAAAAAAACTGGACCAGGATGGGGCCACAGAATTAATGTACACAACCGTGCCAAGGTTGAGTATCGTTCACTCTCATACTGTATTTTTTTCATTTACTGTGTTTATATGTCATGTTTTTGAATATCGTTCTAAATTAAGAACAATTCTTATATTTTAACTTAGTGTGCAATATTGTATTGTAATTTCTTTGTAGTAATTATAACTATTAAAAAATTATATATTTAAATTTAGGTAAATAGCTGGCCTTATTTTCTGAGCCGTGTTCACAAATAAAATTCAATTCAATCTATCGAATATTATATCGAGTAATACATATTTTAAATTCAAAGGGGGAGAGTTTTCTGTAGTATATGTACGAAAAGAGAAGATAATTGTCTATGAAAGACAGTTTTAATGTATTTGCACAGATGAGAATGCGAATAGGTCTATTTTGAGAGATGATTGAACAAATGTCGTTTAATGGTGGTTAGAAGATGGAACGACTAGTTTTAAGAATAAACTGAACAAAACGTAAAAGAATAAAATTGATGATGTAATGCTAAATGTATGAAATACAATGAAAGAACTTGTATATGGCTCAGAAGTGACTAAGATCAAGACATGGTGATATATTATTGAACATGAAATTATAAATAAATGATTATTTTACTTACTACCTGATTATACTATCTTTAACACAATACTTCATTTCATATATTTCATTTGATCATGTCAAGGCTCACAGTTATAGTATTTTTTTTTTTTGCACTCGTTAACTACGGACTCTAGCTACGTATGACGTGGTGAGGGATACGAGGTGAAATTAGTCGGTGTTAGCCTATATGAGTTACAGTAGGATTATCAGTGCTCTGAGCAGGAATCGAACTTGTGTCCATAATCTTGCCACTCCTAGTTCATTTACCATTATTAGGCTACGTAAGATTTACTAAAAAAATAATGTATATTACACAATTCACACATACAATTCTATTACTTTATGTCTCAATGTCGCAGAACACACTGACAGAAGAGAAAATGCGCAACCACATCATTTTGACAATTCATCTCATTTTTAAGAAAAATTTACCTCCATTTGTTATTTGCATAAAAAAAAGTTATTTATTGACCATTATTTCAAGGATCTTGAGTAATTATTGTAGAGATTATTATCGAATGTTAGACACATCATCAGATAGTGTGTTCAGAAAAATTATGAAGATACACAATTACTGGAAACTAATCTTTTACATACATGGAAAACTATTTTGAAATGCATAGATAACACGAACAGGTGTTTACTTAGCAAATAGCATGAACATGTGATCGTTTCTTTAAATCAAGAAAAAAATTGACACTTTTAACATTCCCCTAATGTCAATTTTCCGCGAAGTGAAAAAATTATACTTGCCGCTGTTTAAAAGTATTTTTAAAAAACTGTTATTTTCCATTTTTAAATAACAAAAGGAACAAGAGTTTCAAATATGCTGCTCTATCTACCCACGGTATTAACTAGTCCATTTTACGGAGTTTGATTGAAATACGATTCTATATCTATGCATCATTTTACCTAGTCCATATCATACGTGTATCAGCAAAGCTCTTCAATTACGAACGCTCCACATGAACTACTGAAATACGGGAGTTCCCCAAACAGAGTCATCTCAGAGCTACAAATAACGTCATTCTGGGAAATAGGCACAGGAAGCCCTGTATGATTGGGTTGTATTATATGGAGTGAACGCTGCAGGGTGGTCGCCCCTGCGTCGGAAGACCCCGCTGACCTCAGAGCTCTCCCTCCGGATGACGAAGATGCTGTGACAGTGGGTGGGCTGGCCAATGAGTTAGCGTGTATGACTGTTACGCGGATTTCCTTTGCCTTTTATCTCGTTCAGGTAAGTAAAGTAAGGTTATCGTGTTCACTTATTCTGCACTTAACCATAAACAAATATTTTTCCGTAATCAAAGGTATAAAGTTTAGTATTCATATTGCATAACAGATACATAAACGTTTGGGCATTTCATCTCACGAATTGTGTAATATAATTTTAACTTTCTTAGGGTATTTTCAAATTTTTTATATGCTTATAATTGAGGTAACCGATAATCTTTCATCAAATAAAGAAGTTTTGTATCACGGTCAAAAAATTTGCGATTTTATTTCTCAGCTAGAAATACATGATATGACTGAAAAATGTAGTTTTCAATATGAAACCAGCATAAAAATCAAAGTTAGTCTTTTTTACCGAGTTCCTCATTAGTTTTATATTCTTTTATATTCGTAATTAACGAGATTCATTGTTTATTCGACGCGTATGAATCATAGGATGTACTTGTATAATACCTTGAATCCACATGGTGCTGTAAATGTGAATTTAGAATTGCTAGTAGCCAGAGGCTGAAAGAATGAGGTTATCTTATGACTGGATTCAAAAATGTTCAATTCACAACGCTATTTTGATACGGAATAGATGACCAATGTGTTTGTTGTTATTGGCATAATAATGCATTAATAGTGCATAAATCATGCATAAGTAGTGGAAGAGGGAGTTGATCTACCATATATAATACATGTCACTTATAATAATCAATAGTACGACAAAATTCATTGAAATTCGGGAAAAGAGACTTGGAATGCATCGATACACTGAAGTAGTTTTTTATTTTAGTGCTCTGTACACATAAGTTGTAAACATTGTGCAGTTTCACAGTAACCTTTATACTACCAACTGAGTAATTTAGAAATTAATAAATTAATAATCTACTTCAGAACCCTATATGAATTCGATCCTCAATATACAGATACATAATTACAAATAAAGAAGACATACAATTCGGGATTCAACACATACAATACACACGATGATCAAAGAAACTTTTCTTCTACAAGCAAATACAACAGTTATCGACGATATTTTTATTGGCCCTAAATTGAAAATTATATATACCGATGTTTTCTTCAGCATTGTCATCTTTATGTTTCCTATTTGAGGTCCACTAAATCTCTAGATATGATTGATCACTTCTTTTACGATGAACTTTTTTCCCTGTACCCGCTCCGAAAAGTTCACGACAGCGACTCGCTGACGTAGCCGAGTTGTTGTCTGTTCTTTGCTTCCGGAAAGTTCTCTTAACCGCGTTCTCAAGTTGGTTACCACGTGTCACAGGAAAAGCTATAAGTCACGATTTATCGAGATCCGGGTGGAGTCAGACAGAGCTGCTTGTTTACAGCATGTTTCACGGCGTTTGAGAAGAAGTGAGTGGGTGGTGAATTGCAGAGAGTTCACAGATCTAGAAGCAATGAACGAGAAGAGGTTGAGGCATCAGTGGAACAGATACGTAGCAAGTAGTTGCTGACACAGAGGATATATGTCGCACGATCGTAACGTAAATATGTGTCTCTCTCTTTGAGTTCCTTCGTGAGTGATGAAAGCAATATGCACCAGCATCACGTTCCATTCACGCAGTTCAAATCCACTGTACAAAATTGTGGGTTTCCTGGGTTGGTTGTTTTCTTACTGGCATTTTAGCAAATGGCATTGTTGATGTTGACAAATATCTCTCCTTGAGTAAACTGCAATGAATACCGTTCATGTTGTAATTGGACTGAAGTAAAGAGACGTTCTTTGATTTCGAAGAATTTGCGATGGAATCAATGTTAGCCCGGTGAATGTCAAGAATGACTGATTTTGGGGTAGTAGAAGCACTCGATCACCAAGAGTTCGGGTCGGCTAATGTGTGCGACCTCAAGAAAACAGCAAAGATGCGCAGGAGAATGGGGAGGCGAAAAATACTAACGTAATTAAGTTAAAGAAGATCAAATAAAAAGAGAAAAGAAAAAATTTCAAGAGAGGAAATAACCAATAAGATGTGTAAACTATGGTAATGGCAATGGGCTGAGAAATAAGGTAAAGGAGATAAATAAAGAAAATGAAAAAAATATAAAAAATGAAGTAAAGAGACCTGGTTTTGAGGACCACTCTTAGGAGAGGTGGGAACATCAGGGTACCTGTTTAATCTATTGGCTACACAATCTTCAAAATTGGAGAGAGAAAATAAAATCTGGAAATTGACTGAATCTATATATCAATCTCCGTAACTATTCATGATCGATCTGGTCAAGAAACTAAAATATACTAAAGATCTAGAAACAGTGCTAATTTTCTCAATAACCTCCCTCCCAGAACAGCAAGTTTTGGGAGAGGAAAAACAATAAAAAATTAACAAAAATAAACAATCTAATTAAATCATACACGGAAAAACCCTCTAAAACCAGATTTTGGTACGTAGAGGGAACAACAAGAAAATTACATTGGGTATTTAAAAATGTTAAAGTAAAGAGAGAATTAAGGGAATAGATTCACGAAGTAAAGACGAGTTAAGATCTCAGTATCAAAGCGGAAATCAGCCAAATTGAACGACTATATCGATGATAATATCCGGACACTAGTTCTACGTAGCGTACCTAGGCGGTGGGGAGCGCTCCACCTGAGAGGGACTTCCAAAGTATTAACCAAAATAATACAAACTCTTAAAGTTTTTATAACAGCAAAATAATCACTTACTAAATACACCTCAAATGTATTAAAAATATACAATATTAAGCATATTATATATACAAATTTCTATTTTAATTTTTTTACTAGATCTAAACTGTATCTGTATTTGACTGTGGGGGGTCTTCAAAAAGGCTCCCACTCTGGGCCTCATTAGATGCAGAAGTACGCTTCTGATTCTCTATGAGTATTCTCTCTTGTTCCTTCAACATGAAGAAACACGTTATTTTCTTCTTCTTTCTACTACCTATCATCTCTATCTACTATCTATTTCTCTAAGATATGTTACACATCTAAACAAATAAAAATGAATTATTGGAATGTCCTTGACATGGGAATCGGATAAAGTAATCGATAAAATTATTTGAAATTTCTTCTTACGGGATTCGAGATTAAAATGCATAGTACGGTTAATATTGACGAATTAAAAGAACAGAAAAGCAATTAAAGTAGGTCGCTTGCCAGTTAGATAAGTATCATCACTCGGAAGAATGATGTATGCGGTCACCAGGTTCAATTGTGTTATGTGAGGTGGACAATCTAATGAATTTGTAATTTAAATTACCGAATCGTAGAAGTAAAATGATATAAAAGATGTGAAGAACATTATTTTCAAGAACTTAATCTAGATGTGAATCGAGAAGAAAAATATTGTGGTCTAACTATGAGGTTTTTTATTAAGCATTCTGTGTAAAGTGTATTTTTCTTCTACCTAGATTTTAAATATTAACATACAATACAGGAACAGTGTGTAATTTTGTATGTTTCCTTTACGGTATTTTATACAATAACACGAAAGTAGAGAAATATGGAAACGATCAAATGAATTCAGAATAGTATAAAGAACCCCGTGCACCGCCAGGCAAAATGAGCTAAAAATCCAGACGCTGTTGACAGGTGTTTTAATATCCTCTGTAGCAATACTCAGTACGAATTTAAAAAAAATGTTTTTGTAATTTTTTGTACATTTTTTAACAATGAAATTTTGTTCTTATTTCTCTATTTTATGTAAGATTTTTTTAATTTTCATGTCCGGTAATGATTGTTTTAAGTTTCTTTTCAAATTCTGGGCAACGCCGTTCTGCTAGTATTAAATAAAATGATAGTTTTCTGCAATTTTTAGTTAAAGAGAAGTTAAACACCATATTTCATATTAAAAATATATTGTAAATGTTATTATTACCATTATTTTTGTATTAGTTTCAAGCCCACTATTTCTTACGCAATTTTGCACTCGTAATTAAATCGATATTCTTAAATGTTACTTTCCATTTGTTAAATTCAAGGTTTATTTTTTTTTGTTTACTTGAAAGGAACATTGAGGCTCTAATAATAACAAAATGATACCCTATCCATTACTACCTACACTACCGTACTACCTACACTACCGTACATATTTGATGAATTTTTCAAATCTTCCTTTCAATTAAAAGAACAAATAATTTTATTTTCGTTAAAAACAATGTCAAATGATTTTGGTCTCATAGAAGAAATCTCTAACTCTCCAATAGAATTATTGAATCATCTAGTCGTTTTAAGAAAACTATCAGTTGAAAATATGAAATTTTTGTATGTTGTCATAAGTTGTATATCTATATAAACAAGGAAGATAATTTACATATATAACTGGAAATTCAAGATAAATAGTTTATTTGTGATTTTACTTGGTATCAGTGTACTTATTAGACTGAATCTAAAATAAAGATAAGAAAAAATTAGAATAGATTAAATGCATTATAATTATCAATATAATAATAATTATAAGGATATGATTAAAGTGTGGAAGAATATGGACACAAATCTACAAAAATTGCGGTGGCTGTTGTACCGAAAGAAATATTAGCGTATGGAATATGTGGTTGTGTATGGTAGTTGTAACTGGAAAATGTAACGTGCAATTGAAGCTTATCTACATGGAGTGATAGGAGGTAGCAATTGAATGGCAGGCTTTTGTTAGTAGGTGGGCCGGATAGCTGGGATTACCAACAATTTAGTCCACGTGGAGGGGTTAGTAGAATATTTTAGTAATAGTAAGAGTTATTAGTAATGGAAGCAGGAGGTTGATAGAGGAAGGAGGGTTCGTTTTTCACAGTCACAGCTATGAAAACCTACAAATTTTTTCTGGCCCCACCTGGAATTGTATCCGGGTGATCTGCAAGAACGCTACCACCTGAGTCACGGAGGTCATCTTTACGTCATTAATTTCTCACGTAAACGTAGTTATTCTTTCATCCAATGCAATATTCTTGTATTGGCTGTCTCAGAAGAAGATCGTTACTGCAACTGCAGGACTTGACATAAAGATATATAAGACCCACATATCAACACTTACACTGCCATTATTTTCAGTAATAGTTCCTTTGCGTGGGGACTCTCCCCTACAGAAACTCAAGAAACGTCGCCTACGTCATTAACAGCATCTCTTTGAGTTAATACTACGCCGCTAACATTCCCATCAACAACAAATGACATCATCTATAAATATCTCCCGGTTATTAAGAGTCACATTTACTAATTGCTTGAACTATGGCTGGATATTTTCTTATTCCTGCCTAAAAAATGTTTCAGGGTGTTTAATTGTAATTTCTATCAGATATATGATTCTATAAATTCATGAATAATATTTGTAATATTTAATATTTGGAAATGAAACTATGTATGGACAGAAGAGATGTGTTGCTGGGAAATTAAAGATACTGAACCGATATGGACTGGAATAGGTGAGGGAAATCCTAGCTGAAAACCTCCCCCTGTTCGGCCGAATGGAGAATCGAACCAGCTCCTCAGATCAGCAACGCATATGATGCGAGGAAGTTTCCACTACACCACGGTTGTCGATTTCGTACAACCATAAACTCATCGCAATAAATCAAATACATACCTCACCACTGATTCAACGTACGTCGAAATCTCATCAACTTCATGCGACACACATCCTCTCCAGCATTTTCGGATCACTTCCTGTTCCATCTTCTCCATCACTATCACAACAGCAGAAGCAGCAGCACCCTGCGCATCGCCCTTGTCGTTCGGCAAGGGAGAAAGCCAGAAGGCAATGTTCCCGCAGCCGACACCACAGCCTCCACAGTGATTCATTTTTCAAACTTATTACCTCTCAGATTCGATTATACGAGCGGCGGAGGCGGCGTCGCGTCGCCGAGGGGTGGTGGTACAACGCGCGACGCGGCGCACATTACTCACCCAAATATCGGCCGAACGGGGGTGGCCTGTCGAGTGGGGAGGGATGCAGGGGTGGGTTGCGGTTGAGAAGGTGGTGTGGAGGGATTACAGCGGTGGCGGACTAAGCGGCGAAACGTCTCGCCTCCGATGCTCCGCTTGCGAAATGATGGATGAACAAAGGACGTTGATATCTGAAGTTTCGGTGGGTGGTATTGAAGGGAGAGGGTCGATTCTAGAAAGAACACCTGACGTATTCAAGTCAGTGTCACGGAGATTGCACATAGTTGAACGGATTATAGTGTGTTCATATTGGTACACGTAAACACTCGAAGTTGTGTTTCATAGTACCTTTACATTTTAGACTGAAATTTTCCTCAATTAGGATTCTTGCGTTTGTTGTATATCTTATTGATTTAAATTTCCTCAAAAGTTATCTAGGAAATTTGTAGAACTAGCAAGCGTGTGTGCAACTTCTGATTTTGTACGTGTTCAAATTTATTTTGTCGATTGGTATATGTTGCCTTATCTCCAGTATTGATGTAATAAATCGTGTCATCTTTATTCGCAGGTATTTAACGTAGGAACGAGAAACTGTCATTCCGATTTTTTAAACATACTCATTATATTTTTATTACATTATAATACTTCGTGATTTTATATTATTGTATAAGTATGTTGTATGTATTGTATGTATGTAAATGGTCAGGCGGAAGAGCAGACCTTGTGACTTGAGCCTCGTCAGGTAATAAAGGGATATTATTATTATTATTATTATTATTATACTTGAACATATTATTCAGTATTAATTATATGATTCTGAATGTGATTTGTCTGGTATTTTATTATATTGTAGTCCCCATACCAACAAAATCCATGATGTCAATATATTGTCACACAAACACAACTGCTGATTAATCACACTAATTGCACCCACTAAATTATTTGTAATAATATTTAAACTATTAAACGTGGTCCTCCTCTTTGTCTGTGATAACTTTTAAGTAATGAACGTGTTTATACAAGAATTATGTGCCAAATCTAGGATGTATTTAGTTCTTTTTATCTCAACTGAACCTAAATTTTATTCTTAATTTATTATTATTTATCATTTTGCTCTAATTGTTGCTTTTGTAATAAACGATGATTTCTATAATCCTCTTTAATTATTCTGATTCAGGTCACAGCGAGTACAATAGTAATGTGACCTAATTTGGAGAGTTTTTATTTCTTGAAGGTTCTTGGGTTATTAATATTCTTTTGAGCTTTCCAATTAATACAAGAATAGATAAACTTTTAATTTACCTTTATGACTGAGGTTAAAGGTTAAATTTTTCAAAATAGTAATTTAATAACGAAAAATTCCCATTTTCAGGAACTTGTACGCTCTAATTCGGAGAGATATCTCAAATATATTTGTTTAAGATTTTATGCGTAGATTGAAAATACATAAACATATTTATGTCACACAAATTTTTATATCTCAAATATATAAAAAGATTTTATAAGTCACACATAACTATGATTCCTTAATGAACAATACACATTTTTTAAGGTCAATACTCATTAAGTTTAAAGGTTAAATGTTCGGTAAGTTTTGAAGAGTCAAATTTTTATTAGTTCAGATTTTTTTTCCTGAATTATAACCATTATTCTGGAAGCCTCATGAAAATTCAAAAAGGTTAGTAGGTTAGTCGCTCCAAATTTTGTAACCATACTATCTCCCAAAATTAGAACAAATCACGTACCAAAACGTAATCTATCATTTTTACTGAGTGTGTCAAAACAAAAACAAAACAAAAACTGAAAGTTTCTCGTTCCTCCGTTTAATACCTGCGCATAAATATGACACTCTAGAAAATATCATTTCTGAAGAAAAGGCAACAGTTAGCTATCGGCAACAAAAAATTTCACGTCCAAAACCAGAAGAAGTACACACATTTGCAAGTTCTACAAATTCTCTCGATAACTGTGAAGACACTTAAATTCATAGAATCTGCAACAAATATCAGAATTCAAATTGAAGATAATTTCAGTTTACATTTAAAGGTACAATTGAACACAATTCGAGTATTTGATAAACCATAATTTAATTTGTTTGAACATTATCTATTACTTTTGTCTCCACTAATTACAGAAAAAGCACGTTAACATTAAAAGTTCTCTCGTTACACGAAGAATTAAGATCTTGAATAATACTGTTCGCTCCTTACCCTCCCTCGCCAGAATTTGAAGAAAAAAAACCATTCTGGAGAGTAAAAAACAAAGGACTATTTGCGTAAGTTAAAAATATTCATTGATTGAATTCAAAAAATGGAATTAATTTTTTTTAAAGGAGCTGTAATCAAAATGTTCTTTGGAGGAAAAGGGATGGAATGTAGGGTACGCTACCAGAGATTGAACCTTAAAAGTTAAAAACTGTGTAGGTGTAGAAGTATAATGATTCATTTTAGCATATTTTTGTTGACTATATCGCGTTTACTGCTGGTCTAGACTTAATTTTCCTATAAGAAAGGGAATGGAGGGTATAAGTAACACAATGAAAAAGTTCCTCGGTATTTTTAACGAATTGAACTGGAAAGGGAGCTTTTGACAAAATTGGAGATGGCCCATTAGTTTTTGGCTGATAATACGAAGAATAGACCAAACGCAAAGAACCATTCTCTATTGCAAAAAACTTTCTAGTTCTAAAATGTTAATTACTCTCTGGAAGCTTAATCGAGAATTTCCATTTTAATTTATTAATATTCATTAGACGATTCTACTGCATTTAGCAAATGCGACATTCAATTACCGTGATTATTATAGAGAGAATATTGCATGATGCGTTTCAACTAATCTGGACAATATAAACCACGAATATGCATTAATTTCATTTCATATTCATGAAAATGTACAATCAAGAAATTTAACGCAGATATCCTACTGAAGAAACCATCGAATAAAGATATTTATGAATTGCTGGTACATTTAACTGTTATATTGGCTACATTGAATTAAAAACGTTCATCATACATATAACCAAAAAATTTCTGGGGTTAATAAATTTAACTTTTCTAAGGAATAAAATAGTAAAATATACTTAAGTTCTCATTAGACCTTGGATAGCATATGGTAAATTTCATTGCCGCATAATAATATCAAAAACACTAAGTATACCCATCAGCAACAGCGTGGGTAAACTAATGAAATTTAATATATTGTTTATAATATTATACATTAATGAATTTAATGCGATTATATTTATTATCTCCAGGAAATTAAGAAAATTTAAATCTCAGTTAGTAGACTGAATAACAAAAGTACAAATTTGAGCTCAATTTTGTACGATAATGTGGGTCACTTTTGTTACTTCATATACTTACTCTGAATATTTTTATGACTTTTCTTCTTCTGTGTAAGGGTGAATCTATTATTGGTAGTATTCTACGAAGACCAGAAAATAATTTAAGAAAATGAAAAAAGTGAAGTGGTTTAAACAAAACCAGTGACTTTGAATTTGGTATAAAGTATCATGTTTGACAAGTACAATGGATGTTAAACAACAACACCCTACACGACAGATCGTTCATTGAAGATGCGGGAGTGACAATCACCATGTGGGTAAGTGGGAGGGAGGAGGATGTACGGGCTGCGGATGGGCGAGGCTTCACATGCGGTGTGCGTCAGGTGTGTGAAGCAGTTAAAACAGGGCATATTCGTGACACTGCATGGGGTCAGTTCGTGACACTTGCTACGTTGTATATGGACTCATAAATACTAAGTTCATAATTTTGTTTAAGCTGCATATCATGTTTTACAATGGATCCGATTTTATAACTGATAATGTCGTCTATAAGATAATCATCCACGTAGAAATTTCGAGTCGTAACGAAGTCGTTACAACGGTGTCAAAGTCGTGGCGACGTCAAAACAACGTCGTGAAGACGTTGCCAACGCATGTAACGTTGATTCTTCGTCGAACACAACGTCGTAAAAACGCTTATTCGACTCCGGGTAACGACGCCAAAACAGCGTAGTCACAAGATTTTCTTGACAATGTTCAACTATCATTTCTAATACAACTTTTATGGATATTATCCATCGTCTTACCTTGTTAAATAATATTCTATAAAAACGTTGTTTTACAACCTACGTCTTCCAAGTCCGACTACGGCGTGGATTCAACCTGGGTCCTTTGTATCTCAAGGCGAGCACGCTACCACTGAATTACTGCAACATGGTGATAAACGCTAAGTATTTATCCTCTTATATTTCTCTGGCTTACTATTGGCACCATGAATAGTAAACATTTAAATAGTTATCTCAATTAAATAATTCTTGGCGTAAAATGCATCCAAGTAGAATTCCAACTTCCACTACCAGATGGCAGTGAAAGAGTGAACGTCGAAATTGCGAATGTGGTTCCGACCATACAAAGAGAAATGGGCCACAATTAACGGGAGCGGAGATCCATGTGCTATAATAATAATAATAATAATAATAATAATAATAATAATAATAATAATAATTACTGAGTCGTCTCGACATCGTATACCGGAGTCATCTCAGCGATGATTTTTGACTCCATCTCGACATCGAAACAACGTAGTTTATTTCAGTCGTCTCGACGTCGCATAGCGACGTTTTCTCGACTTCACATTCCGGGAAATACGACGTCGGGACAGTGTCGTTTATTCGACGTCGTCCTTCGACTCGAAATACATCGAAAGTCGGCTATACGTCGGCAATTTCTGCGTGGGCATGCTCCCAATATTAAACTTTTCTTTACGTATTTCTTTTTAGTTTCAAATTTACTTGTTTTATGACCAGTGTTCTTGTTAATAGTATTGATCAATTATCATATTATTGATTGTTCAATAAATGTACTGCCCGTAACCTGTCTAATAATAATTTCTAAAACGTTATCATACAAAATGGTAAAGATGAGTTGACAATTAATATTTTATGTGAAATAATAAATTGTACGGATACAATTTTATCCTTTTCATCACATACTTTAGAAACACTGATCACTGGGATTGAAAAACTAGGGAATTGTGATTGAAAAATACATAAACTTGAATTTCTATAAATTTTACCTCGATGGAATGCAATGTTTATTTTTTTAAAGAGGTGTGTCTGGAAAAGTCTGCACAGTCAATCTGCAAGTATCATTGATAATATACATATCAACTCTAACAATTGCGAATATTTCACCTGAAATTCAAAACTCTTAAAATACATCCACACTCTATGAAAATAAAACATAATATTTCATTTTCTTTCGTCAAATAAGAAGCAGTTCAAGTAATTGTCAAGATTATGAATGTGATGAAAATAATACCATCAAAATATTAGCTACATATATATTTGAAAGATCTGTATAACTTCTATATAGCCACGTGCGAGATATTTGCAAACGTCTGCTGAAGGGTATGAGATTAAAAAAACTTTCATCTGTTTGTAATAACAATTTAGTAATTAATTTACTGATCAATTCACAATCATCAAGGAAGTAATTAAAAATGGTGCTAGGAAAGAAAGCAACTTTAAAAAAACATGGCAAATTTGGTTCATTAATTCTTTAGTACTGCAATTTATAAAATAATTAAAGGTCAAAATGTAAATGTTTGCGAAAAACATTTTTTTAAAGTTAATATTGTTTAGTTTTGTTGCAACATTAAAAAATATGTTGCACTATTCACCTCATGTTAAAGTATCATTAAGACAAATACAGAAAACATGTAATTAATTCATAATTGTGATTCATTGTTTTAATGTCGAGACATCTTAGTAAATAAGAATATGTGGAGAATTAAGGAAAATATTTTTAAAAAACTAACACAAAATTATCACCTTTGTAAGTCAATAATATTTTCTTAAATTGGAGTTTTATTCAATAAAGCAATACCTCTAAAATATCTGACAACCTTCTACTTCGTAGATCAATATCTCGTGCAACGGGACCTTTTAAAGACGTGGTTCTTAACACACTCACACATCGTAAGTTATCTTTAATTATCTTCTGTCGAACATATATTAACGTTTATAAACTTTTTTTCACTTTATTTCACAATCAAGTACTTCGAATTACGTGTTTTAATTTTGTTACGAATTGTTGGTGTGTCTGGCGCGTATCCATCAACTAGATAGATAAAAAAATTAATATCCTGTTCTTTATCAGTCAATTGAAGTTGCTGAACCAATTATCAATTAATATCGTCTTCTATTCAAACCTCTTATTAACCATCTGATTGCATTCTTCAATTTCTTGAGATCACAAATTATTCAGTTAATTACTTTAGTCATCTGACTTTCTTGTGGTACTTTTCTCATTAATGCTTTTTAGTTTTCACAAATTAAAACAAGGTACGATAAAATCTACTTCATAAAATATACGTCAAATCACTAGTTAAATACCAAATATAGGTGAATGTTCAAGTGATATTGTATGACTTGAAGATTTCATCAGAAAACTATTTGATGAAATAATTCTTAAATGTCTTATTTTGAGGATACTACAATCAATATATTTTGTTTCAAATAAGATAATAAGCAAAATTCTAGTTCGAAGTATCGGAGTTGTTATCTTCAGTGGAGCTGACAATTTGACACCTATCATATAGGTAATTTGCCTTGCACGAACAATAAAAGCAAATTATACAAAAAAATTTATGAACCAAAGATGTAAAAACGTAGAAAAGGTTCTGAAATATCACAAATGCAACGGATCCATTCACAACTTTAACTTAATTATTTTTAACACAATTAATTCTGTAGAGTTGATAGACGCGTCGAATAACTTAAAATCTATATCTAAATATAACTTAAAGTCATATTTGATGTTACGAACAAGTTTGAGAGACAAGAAAGAGACATAAGATCGTCACTCCGAAGAATTCGAAAGGGAATTATTAAAATACAAGTTGGGGGATTATTGAAATAACGAGGACGAATGTGTTGTGAAGTGGAGCGGGAGCGCAGCAGGAGCTCCCGCCGTGTCCAGCCGAACAAGAAGCGAGGGATCACGAACAGAAGAAGAGCAAAACGAGATCGCAGCGGTGGCAACGAGCAGTTCATCGGAGCACGTGGACCGAACGAAGCACAGGGAGCCAGAAGGAGTCGATTATCATCAACAAGCGGACATAGCGCTGGATGAAGTATCTCGGTAGCAGCAACACGTTACCAGCGCGGGGAAGGAGTGAGATGCGATATCTCTGTAATACCAGCGCTCTCTGCAACAGGCTCCGCCCGCCTCCACGAGCCGCATGTTCACTTCATCCTTTGAGGTTTTGGATACCATGTGTCCAATAGAGTATGAGAATCTCCAGAGATGTTTGGTGCAGTATTGACATCCGAATGATCCAACATAGAGTGATCCATATTTCGTTTCAACTTAAATGTCCTTAGAATTAAAAGGCGGGGTTAATTATAATTTGTATCGAGAAACGGTTGGAAATAAAATTACAAAAATATTCTTTTTAGGGTTTAATTCATAAATGACTATGGTGTACTAACTCCAGACTGTCAGAGGGTTCTCGTAACGTAATTATTGGTAGTTGAAAAATTCTTATCCAATATGTGAACCGAGTTTATTGTAAATGTTGTGAGATCACTATAGGATAATATGAAATTTCGCTAATGAGATCAGTCTAGTTTGGTTTTTTTGTTATCTTCTAATATTATCTTTAAATTTATTTTCTAATTCCTCTGGAAACATCTCTATTTCAACATGTGGAAATTTTTTCTCGTGTTCTCTTTTCCTCTTTATCTTCATTCTTTTTAGAAGGTTCCAGTTTTTTTTAGAAAATTAAATATTTTTACATTTTTCAAGTAATGAATTCATTGTAAACTTAAGAGAAAAAACAATAAATAATCTGGACAAATACATTCCTATGAGAAATACTTTTCCATATATCCCCATGAGATCCTTGAGATATTAGCAAGTGAAATTGTCTGTTTCAATAATTCTAAGTTTCATACCAATATTGGTAGCACAGAAATCAATAATAGCATTAGAAGCAGAAGACTCAAAGAAAGTTGGAGATTGCTATCACTACTAGTCGATATAAACATCGACTTCATTGACATGAAAGGAACAACACGCGCCAGAAAGATTCTGCAGCTACCACTGCATTATAAATTACCCCGCCATCACCACAATCCTTCAGTAACACCATCACCACCATTATCTTTTGTCGCTATTGTCACCACACGGATCGTTCCACATGAGGTCCGACATTATCGTTCTTCGACCAGGATGGACAGAGCGTGTATCAACTAGATCTCAACGCCCGCTGGAACCAGTGGACCTTCCCACGGTAGCTCAGCGTTCAACCACCCACACTTGCCTCCCGCCCACTCGCTATCTTCATTGCCTGTACCGCCTTTCAAACCAAAGTTATCGCCTCTCTTTATCTGGCGTCCATATTCTGCTTCGTGAACGCTTCCGCAGTTTCTAAGCGGGTGATAAATGGAAGAAGAAAATAAAAATCAGGAATACTCTTTTTTGGATGTTGTCTTGAAATTGTGCATAGTCTGATGTATTCGTTCTATGAAAGCAACATTAATTTTGAAGTAGCTCTTTTGCAGTTTGTACTCAAAGCCTTAGCCATTATAATAGTAACACTTATTATCTATCTAAAAGCTCGAAAAACTTAAATAGTATTTTTGGGATAGCGTCATTTTTCTGGGTGGTGGTTTAATGGAAGCGTTTTCACTCCCAGCAAACCACTGATCGATTTCCTCACACGGTCTTATTAGGCATCTTCTACATTTGGGGTTTACCTCACCCACTCGGTCGTCGCATCCCCGGCAACCCGCCTTTCCTTCCCAATTTACTCACTCTAATAAATGTGATAAAATGATTAGGTGGACAGGCAGGTCTTACGACCTGAATCATAAACAGCAAAATAAAAAATATATTTATTTATTTATTTTTAATGCTGAATATAGTATTTTACACAAAACGATTATTTTAATGAGGATTTTTGTATACATATCAGATAAACCCTATTTTCACTTCACATTGTCCAAAACTGAGATCTTATACGACGATATGAGTTTCCTTATCCAAGTGCTGCGGCCTTCAGTACAGTAATTATGCTAATTTTCCAAATAATTCCTTTTTACTCTTGTGTTTATGTTTATTATTATTTCCATTATCCTCTTAAATTCAGTGGTACTTTACTCCTCTACAGTGGAGGATCTTGACCGTAATCAAGGGGTGGGGTAAATTTTATAAAACTATTATAAACATTATTATAAATATTATTATAAAATTTATTATAAATATTATTATAAAATTTATTATAAATATTATTGAAAATATTTTAATTATTATTGTAAATATTATTTTAAGTTTTATTGTGGCAAATACTTGTTACAGGATAAAGATATATTTTATCAATTCCAATGATATCTGTTGAAAGTTCAGGTCCAATGGGGAGGGGGTCTAAATCCCTCATAGACACCCACCCCCTACCACTATCCAGCACCGCATCCTCTACTCCCTTTCCTCCGTAGTTGAGCATCGCGCCTTCTTCCTCCCGCTGAGGACCAGTAGCAGGAGGAACACGCACGACACAGAGCCACTCAAGAGCCACTCTGCCGCCCACACGCACTCTACCTGCCCCTGCGGACAAGTCATTAAAGAGCTAGCGTCTTGTATCGAGACATTTTCAGCTATCGATCAAACTCTCACGGACGACAAGCTACTTCGCTCAGGAGGTCCATCCACAATTGGATGGAGTCCAGATCAATGGACACTGTATGCCACTGGGGTGTCTTGGCTCACCAAAGAAGAGCTGTAGAAAGATACTTTAAAGTGTATTCACAACTGATAAATTGTATACATCATTATCGTTTTATATTGTTCGTTTTATGGGACAATTGTTTCGTTATTTGTCGACAAAGGTTGTTTAAATGTGTGTATGTCTACGCAGAGGAAGATGAGCTTCATCATCGAAAGAAAATAAAGAATCGTCGATCAATATGAGCAGAGAACACGAGAAAAATCGTAGATAATCATGGAACAGGAGGTCATATTATACAATGGATAAATACACAGATAATATTTTTAAGAAATGAACCGTTATTTGTATCATGCTCAAACTTTTGTGAGTCCCATCAGTAATACAAATGTTTTATATTCAAAGACTCTTACATTTCTTCTGAATTTTTCTATTCATCTCATCATCAAATCAATTTTTTCATTACTCTGGGAAAGTAACTGTCTCATCCGATAAGACTAAAACATATTTTTTAGTTTAAGTGTGAAACAATTGTTTCAGACTAATTATATCTCGTTGACACTGTAGAGACCGGCCAAAAGAATCGATTCAAATCATCAGTACTGTTTAATTACTTTAGAAAATAAGCGAAATGCTTGCAAACACTTAGAGAGAACGCTGAAACCTACGACATAATTCAAACGTATTCTACGTTTTAACGTACTGTACGAAAACTTTGAGAAAACTTTTTCTGTATCTGATAGTTAATGATACTTAAGTAAATGTATAAGTAGGTGATGGTTGATATAATGACGTTCGTTGAGGTCAGTTTTTACAGTCAGTACACGGTCAGAACATTTACTTAGCATCGCGAGCATCACGCAAAGTAGTATTACATGAGCATGTCAAGGTAGGATGGTTGAATGGAATTAGTTAATGAATTTACTTTAACTATATATAATGCAGGGATTCAAATATATAATATATTGTAAAAAGATCCTCAGCTTTTCTGTAAAGCATTATGTTGGTGAACGTTTACACCAGTACTTTTAGGATTCGTAACTTTGGTTTTGTAAATGTTCAAAGTACAAACATAAACACAAGGAACGTATTCTAGTCAACGTTCAACTTTTTAAAATCATGAAATACTGGAGCTACACGTGCTCACTACCTGCGGTCGCGAAACAGATACCCATCCTTATTCGAGTAAACGGTTTTCAGAAAACAGTCTACAGTCCACCGCGTTTCTGCCAGAAAAATATGATAGTTCACATACAAATTTGGATATTAATTACAATTTTTTTATCTTCTTCTGTAGTATAAATATAAAATTGTTAAATTTCTTTGAATATTAAAAATATAAAAAAATATCTCCACTGTAATTCATGCATGTCATATTGTAATTCATACTTTAATTCTACTGTAATTCATAGTCAGATGATGAAAATGATCCACATCTTGGACAAATTTATACATAATCACGTTCTATTTTTTTGCAGCAATTGAATAGATATATTTGATTCAATAAGTATTTACAATGACCAAAACTCAATATCCAATCCTGATAATCAAGATTTTCCATTTAAGCCAACTATTTGATAAACGTATTTATATATAAAAGATAGCGGTCCGTGACAAGACAGCCGTCCAGAAGACAAGACACCTTCCAACATCCTTAACAAATTATTCTAAAAGTCAAATATTTCCGTATTTATGATTGTTGGTTTAATGCCCGTATTATATGCGCGATGTAATATGATTGATTAGGTGCCGAGTTAACATATAATTATTTGTAATAAAAATAAAATACAAGCCTTTGAAAGAGATTACTTCACTTACACCTCAGACACCTTCCTCCCTCTTCTATAGCAAAATCCTGACTTGTCCCTCTTCATGCGGTCCAAAATGTCCTCTAACCGCTTTTCCAACCTATCCCCATCTTTTTCCATTGTAGTATTTGTAAATCGGAAATGTAGCGTGTAAATGGGAAAGGGGAAATTTTACCCCTCTGGTGTATCAGGTGGTAGCGTTCTTGCTCTTCATCGTGTCACTCCAGGGTTCAATTCCCAGTCGGGCCAGAACAAATTTGTAGGTTTTCACATGTATGTCCCAGTTCATATAGCTGTGACTACTGGAAAGCGAACCCTCCTTCGTCTATCCACTTCCTGCTAGTATAAATAACTCTATTACTAACCACTTCTACTAACCCCTCCACGTGAGCCAAGTTGTTGGCAAATCCAGCTAATTGGCCCACCAACTAACAATAGCATTCCACCAAACTCCTACCTCCTATCATTCCACCTATCGCTTAATATCCCCACTTTCCAACTAACGCACCTGCCGTTCCTCCCACAGGAAAGTTTCCCTCGCACTCGTTAGAGTACAGCACAGGAGATCGCGTCGCTGTTCACTGCATCAGATGCTGGCGAGACACTTTATTAGGAAGCCGCCTGACAGGTAAAGGGTTAATCGGGCGGCGGCGTGGGCGGTTGGGTTACGGGGCGAACGCAGCACGCGGCGGTGGTCCACGCTATCGAGGCATCGCCCACCAACCCCGTCCCGCCCTCAGATGACGCACCCGCTCCACGCGAGGGGGCGGGGTAGGGTATTGGACGCTTGCAACGGTGCTGCGACCTCCCAAGAAAGAAACGCCTTAATTAATGGGGAAGGGTTGCACCCAGGGTGAGATCGAAGATGGGTTGACCAGAGGTCCGCGGGGACTGGACTTCCAACACCTGTGGGATGTGTGATGGAGTTGAAATATAACTCCGTTAATTATTTGTGGAAGTAAGATTTATCAAAATTTCATTAATTATATTTCTCTGTTCCTGATATGTAGCCACTTCATCATTTTGGCGACCAGATCACGTAAGAAAATTTGAACCTAACCTCGCACTTCAGAAACTGATCTAATCACAACATGCATTATCAGTCTGTCAATAAGCTCTCCAGTAGTTTATAAAGAATACCTACACTTGAGTGTATGTTCTATAACAGAAATTAACCGGAACCCGGTAAAAAAAATTAATTGAGTCAGACAAATTGACTTCTTGTAGCAAAATCGTTTGCCATTTTCTGGAACGAATTTGGAACTTACCCGTAAGCGAAATGGTAGAAGCAGCGTACTACTAAAATTAAATATTTCGGACAACTGTATGGATTTTGGGCAGTATCTTCCTTTAAAAAAATTCGATTATACTATCATGAGTATCAAAACGATGTTGCGTCCCCCCAAAATAAATAAAATGTAAACTTTCTTGTCTTTTAGCTCACTTTCCTGGAACATTTTGGAAGACGAGAAAATTTAATGTAATTTGGAGTATAAACTCTTTCTGTGCTTTTAATTATGAACACTAAGATATATGAGTCGTGAATACCTAGACTAAATGAAGAAAAGAGTTTGAAACTTTTTGCTTATAATGTCTTTACTGAAAGTTTCACTCAATGAGACCAAGCTTTCTCATTACCGCATATTCAATGACGCTGAGGAAGAAGACAGATTGCATGGTGTCTAACGATATTGACCAGCCAATTCTCTGCAGTGCGCACGTGAAAATTCGTACTACATACCTTACAGATTCAGACCATCGTTACATTTGGTGAGGTTCAGGCCATTAATTCTGATTTTACGTCCAACCATATGTTTTTACAATGAGTTGTAAAGGAGTAATGTTCTGTGGTGAGGTGTCCAATTGACATTTGTATGAAGGATTGTGACCTAAAATATTAAAATAGCTGAAACCAAGTAATAGTCCGGTTAATCATGGTATCGAACCAACGTCCTTCTGTTTATAAAGCACTTCGGGAACTAGGACGTTTCCACTATTACTTTGTTGGTATAAGGATTTTTTGTTGGAATGGGTCTGTTAAATTGAAGCAACAAGAAAATGAATGCATGTACAAACGCATAGTATTACGTGTTGATATCACGAAAAAGAATTCGAAAATTCAATTTCAGCTCATCAAGCGGCAAGTTAATTGATTTTAACACATACACACAATGATATGCTTCTCTGTTTCATTGATGGATTGTGAAAACTCCTCTCAGCTCGAAAACAAGGCACCGGTATGCGTCTAGACCAAAAACAACTAAGCACTCCCAAAATCCACTTCTCCATCCAATCTGGGAAAGTTAACGTAGGTCATTTCCACAGGAAATCGAACTGCCACGCCTTCCTTTTTTTTCTCTCTTCTCTCTTCTCTCGACTGGCGACACGGCAGCCGTAATTGGGGAACAAGTTTGACGCACTTTCCTACCTAATAGAAGCCACTCCTACCACCCTGTCTGCACCCCACCCTTTCCACTCGGCCACAGCTAGTATCTTACTTTGAATGGCTAGAGTAGACTTTTTAGTTTTGTTTTCTTCGAGACTAAATAAGGTGTTCGTGGAGAGACTCGGCAATGACTTGGGAAGAACATACGCTCCCATTAGGAGGATTAAGAGAAATGAATTGAGTTAGATAAGCAGAGGATATTACAGGACATCTTCCATTTGAGTGAAAACTTTGGTAATAGGATTATAATGTTCGATGAGAAATTTTGTTTCAATGTTCTTCGCTGAACAAAAAGTATAACCTATTAGGTAAATAAATAAAGAAGAAATAAAAAAGAACATTTTATAGATGAAATGAATTTGATGTGTATGCCAAAACGACTGTCCTTATAACAAATAGAAATAAAATTATCCTCAGTCTGTCTAAATTCTTCATTATTCGAATCGGTTTTGCACAAGAAATAAGAATATACAACGAAATAAAACACATTGATAAAATAATCCATGATGACTCCAGTTATACTGACCACTTCTCGGTAATAACATTGCTTTTTCATTCAAGATTACTCAGGTTGACAAAAACTTACATACGGTACTTAGACCTATAGTACTTGTAATGAATGTACAGTAGTAAGTAGGAATGAACTCAATCTCTTCAATAAAACTCAAGTTTATTCCACCTTACGACATTTTACCTTATTCCTGAGTAGCAAATCCAGTCATCTGAATTTCCGTAAATATGAATTGGCTCAATTCCCAAATAACTCGGATAATTGGCTTTGTGCTGTTTGTACATACTAAAGACTCTGTGATGCTAATCATAAAAATTTGCATAGTGTGATGTTGATTTTATATACAGTTTTCGAGATATTCTTTGTGAAATATTAAACGAAAAAGTGTTTCAGTTTCATACAACAAAATCAAAGTATTTTTAGCCAACGTAAGCATCTCTAGTAAACATTCATGACAATGTTTTCTGATACTCTAGGTTTGCATACTCTACGCAAGTTAAAAGCTTTCATTTACGTGAAATAAGCTTTCATTTACTACCCAGTAAATGTAACCTCTCAGAAAAGGTTCTTCTTTCATGTATAGTACGAATATTTAATATTTAATAAATGAGTTTCATCATTTAAGAATATTTTGTTTTTTCTTGTTTTCATGTTCTAAAACATATAATAACTCATCCGAACTATGTCCGCTCATCCGCAAAAAAAGGGATCAATTTCCCCAGAAAACGCATGAGATAGAACATTTAACTAAAAATGTATCTGCATCAAACAAGCTTATCATTGAATTAAAGGATAATATGATGTAAGAAAAAGAAAATGAAGCAAGGAACTAGTGTTTAACTAGCATTACAATATTGTTTAATGTTGTATTATAAAATCTAAGAAAACCTAACCGTCCAAAGGAATGTTTTAATAACTCGTTTTAAATAATTACTGTTGTCACATTTTGTTAAATATAATAAATTATATCACTTTCGGAATAATTCTTTGTGAAGATGACAAATAAATTAATTAATTTAGATACATTTTATGGACGTAACTTATTTTGTGAATTTTCAGAACACAACCTTTCGACGCTTTTGGTTTAAGTCGTCGTCAGGTGTAACAAATTATTATAACAATGGAGAAACAAACTTAGCAACAGATAACTGAACATGATTAAACGTTAATGTAAATTCAAAATATGTTTACAAAAAAGCAGATTTACACATCTATGTTATAAAATTGTATTATAAATATTCCATAGTTTTTCTGTGTTAGTGCGCAAATTCAAACTCTCAAGTGTATTTTTATTAATATTATTTCAGATATGCAACGTTTGTAATAATTAATTTTTCGTGTTTATTATTACTGTGTTACTCGTATCTATCAAGTTCTCATTAATACGATGTGAGGTTACCACACTCTCATCAACTGATTTTAAAATTCGTTCCTGAATTCTCGTTTTTAACACTCTCCTTGTGGACTTCGCGAAGATGGTTTATCCATACCTCTTTGGTGAAGCATTACATACAACATAATCCGCGAAAACAGAAATGAATTCTTTTATTTCGGCGACACATCACATTTTTCTCTTAAACCATTTCATTTGAAAGCCAGCATTTCGGTCGTTCCCTGCACTCCACCGTGCATCAGCTGAGGACATGACGTCTGCCCTTCTTCATTTTTCCCCAAATCCTACATCCCTCCCAAAGGACTTGAACGCACGTGCTCACAGGAGCCGATCGCGTAAAGCAGGGAATCACCACAATTGGATCACGTCGCCTCGTAAACTTGTCGAAAGTATTAAAATATTTAGAGAAATATGTAGAAGCGTGCGTGATGCTGAGTTCACCTCTGCCTGCAACCACGCCGCGCCGACCACTGGTGCCGGTCAATCAGGGGAAATGTTTTGAGTGATAGGATTTTTCCCGATGCGAGGGGAGCTAAACAGCTTCTGAGGAGTTGCGGGATACAGAGATGAGAGATTTACTCAGAAGGGATGGAACAGGAAGCACAAGCGTGCGTTTGTGAGAAAAGAGAATGGAGAAAGGAAGGATGGACGAAGAGTATGGAATAGATGGCATATCGAAGATAGGTAATTCATCAATTACTACAATGCATAAATATATATGTAATATTAAATCTTGTACTGAATGAAAATAAATTGTTTAAAATAATTTTCATGTCATTGTTCGAAGAATTTTCATCTTTTGCTTGCCACAACTCAGTATCTACACCTCTCAGTAAAATTCGTATTTTTGTCGAATTTTTGCGTCTCTTTTTCTCCGGATCTTATTGATATGTGACTGAAACTGACTAAAATTTATATTCATATGACAAAAGATGTACTTCAGCAATTATCACCATCTCAAGTTGGATTTGAATGATAATTTACAAATACAATATTCTTAAATGTAAAAAAGAATTGTTCCTAGACATCACCACTAACATATTATATACGGGCAAAATAAAAAAATAAAAAAATTATTCAATGAAAAATTCTCACGTGCGAATTGTAAATTAGATAAGTGGTGGAAGTCAAGGTGTCTTCCTGTCCAATGAATCTCGCGACTAAGTCGCAGTAAAGTGGTTGTCAAAGTAGGGATAAACGTTAAGAAATATAAAAAACAAGTCTTTGACGATAATGGAAATAATTGCGGTTTCAGTGAAACGAAGTGGAGTGACAGTAGTAACAAATGGATAGGGAGAGAGAGCTGTGGAGGAGAGTATTTGCGAGGGCAGAGTGTAAGGGGTTGGGGTAGGCAGGAAAGATATGTGGCATGCGCGAGAGGCACGTCCCGTCCGCTGATATGTTAGGCGCGCGCCGAAGAGAGACAGTAACGCGGGTGCAGGAGTGGATGTAATGGGCCGTTAGGGTATGGGAGCGTTTCGGCGTTAGTGGGGCGATTTGATCGAATGGAAGATTCTCACACCACTTTCCTTCGCTCACAGTTCCTCTTTTCTTCCTTGTGTCAACGTTCTATCATTCCTTTACCCTACATATTGTTTCATATCCTCCTCCTCTTCGTAAATCTGTGATCGGTTGTCAAGTTCTTATGTGATCTTTCGGATTGATGTGACGAGGTGACAGCACCACTGTAGTCAAATTGTCAGTTTCTTAATTCTCGATGTGATATCACATGGATAGCTGAGACCACCACTCTACATAGCGTCTCTACATAGCCTCTTATTCCTTCTAATTATTCGTTATAATTTCTTCCAACACCTTTATATTTCATCTTTTCTCAAAAATTATCACCCTCGATAAAATGATTACTCATGTATCAAGGTGGAAACTTACAAGAAGAATAGAATAGTTTACATGGTATTGATATTGTTCCATTTCGAAACTGATAAGACTTGAAAATACGCCATTCTCCACTTTTATAATAACTTTTCTTTCCTGTTTTCCTGTGGTCTCATTTTCTCGTGATATGCGGTTATTATTTTTTGAAACGCTTCCAAAGAAATCATTGCTCATGATAAATACGAGAAAAATTAAATATGATTGGTAACGTTAAATATTTTTCAAAATGTAAAGAAAGTACTTGAAAATAAATTTGATTGCAGAAATTGTCTGAAGCCTCTCTCTCTCTATCGAATGTGTATTAGGAATATATCTGCTCTAAATGATGAATACTGAATGCTCCTATAATGTAATTACAATATTGACGAATCATTTCATTTAATATCAAACCTATTAAACGTTGAAGATTCCTTAATTGTGACCTGGAAATGATCTTTTAATAATCTATACTGTAATTGCATTCTAATGCATAAAAAAAATTAAACAAAAGTTAAAGTGGTTCTGCTTCCCTTTCAATTCAGAGACAATGTCAAGAACCCTGTGTATTAAAAGCGCCTCATTCGAGATAATTCGAGAGGAGTCGTTTCATCTGTCGTAACATGGCAGCGCACATTCCGTGAAACAACATCTGCGTTTGAATTTATCCCTCGTATTCACCTTCAACGGCGAGTGCAAGACCTAAAACGCCTCGGCAGCTCAACGTGAAAACGCAAATACATATTTCACCTTGGGACTTACCGCCACCAGTTATTTGTCAGCGCGCGTCGCGAAACAATGAAAATCTCGGCGTAATGTTTCAGTGTATTACCGCTCAGCTGCTGCAGGTACTTATTACGGCGCAGAAGCGTCTGTGGAACCGATTGCGCGAGCCACGGATGAGACAGCCACTCGGTCGGCGCTTTATGACGCTCAAATAAAACAGCGACTGCGGCCTTCGCCGTCACGCCACTGACGCCTTTTGAAGGGCTTTCCCAGGAGGAAGACGTAGCTATGGGTAATGGCAAAAGGGGGAAATTGGAAAGGGAAGGTGAGGAGAATGTATACAACATAGACTATTGTGATCTAGGTATGGTGTTCTCTACCGCAATCATATATGACTTGGTAGATTAGGTGATTTTCTCACCTTGTGTAGACAAATATCGGTCTGATACCTCCCCGAAAATAACCACCCCAGCATCAGATGTTTTGCCAAGTTTCTTCAAACAAAACGTGAATAGGTGAAAAAAGTAAAGGTCTTGAAAGTTTTACCCAAATTTACGGTTTAAAATGAATGAATACAACGGATGTTATGGAGAGACGTGGAATTCCATTTTATGAGAAATGAGTCATTGCGGAATAGTGACTGATATTTTTAAGAACACAACGTGTTGGTCAACTAGAACGAAGGTCTTAGATTGTATTCGATTACAGTAATGATGCATAGATGTAGCCAACGGGAGGCGGGATCAAGAAGGAAACCTTGCCCTTCTCTTGAGTAAAAATTAAAATTAATTTTAAAAACTAGACATGAATTTAAAACAAATTTTATAGGAGTCTGCACAAATCTGGACAATAAATTAATACGAGAATATAACTAGTATTTTATTAATTATACGTTACAATTTAATATAAATTATGTAAGTTGATATCGCACCGATTTGTCGTAATACCATCTGCAATCCACACCAATTCAAAAATATTTGGAGAACTCCACGCTCTCAAGGATCATGGATAGGTTTGTCAGCGCAATTACTTCAGAGATGACAGCGTATATCTAATTTACCTTTGCCATAGTGAATGGACTAGATTGTGGAATAAACTCATTAGGAGAGGACTCTCAAGGAAAATATTTCCTGGATGAATGGATAAGACAGTCGTGGCGGAAAGGCAACTGTAGTTTTTCCATATGAGAGGGTTCTGTCATCTGGACAGGAAGTATCAAAAGAAGGAGCTCGAAACTATTCATTTCGCGTGAAGATGGTAGACAAGAAGACGTAGGTGGTTGGAGACCTTTTGGGTTATATTGATTAGCATTCGTAGAATCCGATACAACAGTGAATATGGTAGAATACTGATACCAGAATTCCACAAAGACGAGATTGTATGAGCAACACATCGCATTTATCGTCAAATACCAGTAATGTTGTAAATATATGCTTACTTATATGTTACACGGCGGAGAAAACATTAATCTTGAGGTTCTACTGGTGACAGTTATGTCGCTGGCGCGACAGAATACGCGGGATAATGATAAAACCTAACTGAAAATTAGTACATGAAAGTAAATTACGAAACATTATGAACGAAATAATTTATGTGAAAACTGAATTCAGTGTGTCCGTAATATTTTCGGGATTTAATCACTCTGTACACACGATAAATAAAACTGGAGCGTAGCTTAAAGAAAGATTAAGCAATACAATTTTGTCGTGAATATTTCATATAATGTCAAACGTAAATCGATCGCTTGGAAAAATTATTTTGGATTAATTATACCATATTAAATTTTCCTCTTGTTTCCCAGAAAATATAAACATTTGAACATCGAATGAATGGATAAACAAAGCAATTCTTCTCCATATTTTGTTTTACTGATGTATGAAAAAAATCCGAACAAGGGTGTCATTTTTATACTGCGGAACTGAAGTTTTCGTCAAAGAAGACAGACATGGAGAAGACTAAAAATCACGTGAAACATAGGGTCTTTGAGGAGACGTTGGGTGGGGGGAGGCGAAACAAGATAAACGCAAGGGAAAAGCAATGAAATACGAGGCGTCGTGGACACCAGTGAGGAGCATTGATTTATCAGGTTAGTTAGCGCGATAGAGACGTGTGGTCATGGCCAGCATCGCTCTCGATGGGTCTTCGTGGTTGATGAAGTGGAGAGCTAGAAATATTTGAGGCACAGACTCTTTGGATGGGACGAGGGTGGCACAACAGAAGCGAAAAAGAAGGAAGAAAAATGAAGCGTTATTGTGGAGAGTGACATAGAAGAGTGGCTGAGCCTGACTGGCATGAATTGTTACAAAATGTAGGGTACATAAAGGACTTCACAAATCAAAAATAATGAAAATACCAAACGAATTAAATCATGATTAGGAGATCCATGTACAATAATGACAGTAACAAACATACTAAATAATAACTATACTAGAAGTTGATTTTTGGGTTGACGGTTTTGCGCTGAATTCAGTTGCCATCGATTTAATTGAGTAAGAGAAATACAGGATGTCGTTGTGATCGGATCAATGCATCAAATATATGCCTTGACATTTCATTAACATAATGTATTTACATAATTCCTATAAACATACGATGTGTACTAAAAAAGGTAGAGAAGAAATGGATTTATCACGCTCTGTGATTGTTCAGCAGAAAGTTCATCACAGAAGAAGTTGTATCTCCTACATTAAGCTACAAGAAAGTTTATTAATACTTGGAATTATTAATACTGCACAAATCTTCCGATAATTATCGTAAAAATGTGTCAAGACATTTCTTTTGAATGTAGTAAAACGTTTTTTAATCCCTTCAAAATTACCCCAAAACAAAGTGCTGCGGAGAAGGTTATTACTTTTAAGTTGTTTCATTGGAAATTTGGCAGAAGGTAACGTGTGGTGCAATAATACAGAGGAAGCTGTAAACAAGGGTACAAGAAGTCTCTTTTAACCAATATCATAGTTCACGTCAATATCATGTCTTTGAAAAGGATCCGAAATACTTGCGTTTTTTAATTGTTTCTCAAGTACATTGCATTATTTATTGTTCCTCCATTTGGCCATCAATGGCTGGAGAAATCTATCTAATAATAGTATCTCGTCTCCAATAATTAATTTCCTTATATATTCACTTATAACAAAGAAAATAAATAAATAGAATTGGATTTAAAATCTCATTCAGTCACTACCCTTAGTACTTCACTATTCCGGGAATTTTTGGGAGGCATTTACTTCAATGAACTCAAACGTGGTATCTATCCCCTTTTCTCTCTTTATATCGCTTCTACCCTTCCACGTTTCGAGATTTCAAGTGGAATCATTCGTTGAGCGTCTTCTGCTGCATCATTCCACATTTTCTTCACAACGCTCTCTCCGCAACGCACTGACCCACCATATCAGCCACCACTGATGGATCGAGCAATATTTCTGAAGAACATTGGAAACAATCTCCCAGATCCTCCTGGCCAGCGCGGTATCCCTTTACTTGGCGAACACTGCTCCCTTGTGATTTCTTAGATAGTGTGTGATGTATGAAATACGGTTTATATTTGGAAAAACTTCTCAGAAGAATGATGATCTAGAGTATCTGTTAATCAATTTTCAATTATATCTTGCACTGAAAGAAAACTTTGGAAATTTACTAAAAAAAATTTCAAGTTTTTCTTTTCATTTCCTTTTTTTGCTTTGTTAGAAGTAAATTTTTGAGAGCAAATACATTGCACAATGGTGTCCATTTTTTCACGAAGATGAAACAGAAAATAAAACATTTTTCAAATTCATGTCACAGTTTTGATTTATATGAAACATCTCACAGAGAGCATGTTGAAAAGAAAATCTCAGTGAGTTTCTTTTATATTTACGCTTATGACGTTCGGACAACATGCATGATCGAATAGATTAAAAGGGTAAAAATACTATTTCCAACCAATGATTTTTATATTGTTACATTTATAGACTTTATGTGTTCATTATCAAGAATAAACGTTTTTTAAAGATGTCCACAACTTAATAATAAATCTTCAATAAACACATTACAGTACTTCAGTATTTCCGCAACTAAGCTATGTTTGAAAGTAGTACAAACATATCCGTGACATCCATAACCGAAGTATTTTATCTACAGTGCTCATCATCTTCAGAGGAAACAGAAAATTTGGATGACCATAGTTTGTCAGCTGTTGTTTAGTTTCGAAGAGGAAAATATTCGATGATTTCTCTTTATCTAGACTTCCACCATCATATGGAGTTAATATGAAAATTAAAGTGTAACGTGGACTCCAGAGAGAAGAAATGCTCCAAAAGTATGTTTGATAGGCAAATATTACCACTCTCGTTACTGAGGTAATGGCCGAACGTTTATTTGTCGAAAGACCGTATTGATGAGTATCGTCAACCTGATTGACTCACAGGTGAAAATTCTGGATATAACCAATATAGCAATCGGTATTGCTATCTCTCAGCTACTTCGTCCCATAACAGTTTGTTTCACTACAATCGTCCCATAACGTTCCACCAGATTTGATTCAAGTTTTTTTGGAAAATGAACTAACAATTGGCAATTTCTTGCTTAATAGATAAGAATTTGAACCCATTCTTCTTTTATGGAAAATAACGAAAAATGTGAGATCAGCAGTACTTTATACATCAGGAGTTTTAAAAAAATGTGCTTCAAATCCTGTTTTTTGACAATAAATTTATTATTTATTACAAATTAAGAGTTTTATAAAAATAAATTGTTACAAAATTTCTCAGTTAATTACTCAGAGACTAAGAAGATATCAATTTAAAAATTGAAGTTTAAAAAAATTGAAGTCTTGATTCCTAAAGATCATTAAGTGATTCGAATGAGATCCAAATTTTTGCAATGTATTGGCACGCCAGATTTACTTTCGCAAAATTCCGAAAGCAAATTATTTGACTCATGAATCACAAATTATTTCGGTAGCGTTCTAAAGCATCGCGTTATTAATTTTATTTCGTTTTATTATTCCACATTACAACAAGGTTATCATGTGAAATTTTGTCATCCATATTTCACCTTTTTTTCGTGGTCTAGGCTTCATTGCTAGATGAACTAATCCCAATTACGTATTTTATTTTGTTTCGCCAGATTCTTTTATGCGTTGCGTGGAGGATATGGCTTCACAGCGTAACTTTCGAAATCGAAATAGTCTTCTTTAGTGCTATTACAGTAAAACTGTCATACAACTGTCACCAAAGCTGAGGCCACGGTGTTCACAGTTGGTAAGCTCCGCAATTACTACTAAAAAAACAGGTCACGGCACTAGGAGGATGACATGTGATTCCAGCCTGTTTGACCCCAGGATAGATCTGGTGCTCATTTTACTGCAAGCTGAGTGGGCCTGGAAGTCAACCTGGATTTTTAGGTGTGATGAACCGACAGCGGTGGTGTAGTGGTGGCGTCTTTGCTTCCACGATCCCGCTGAGCGGTAGAGCGTGGATTCAAACCCTTCNGCGTATAATTGTGTTCGCAAAACTCGAAAAGTATTCGGTCGAACGACTTGAAATTTTGACACATTATTGCATTCGAATACGCGCGTGTTTTTGGTATAACTAATATATAGATGTCACTCCTGTGACAGGTAAAAACTTGCTTTTTTTGAAAATATATATAAGCGAAATACCACTCACGGACTAATCACGAAATATCAGAAACTAAAAATTTAAAACCTAAATTTTGGCAAATGAGTTCCTTTTAGGCTGCAGACATCCGCTAAGAAAGCATTTTACAAAAACCAACCCCTAACGGGGTGAAATGGGAGTTGGAATGTTTTGTTCGTATCCCCCACCATAACTCTAGTGTGTCTGGAACAATTTCTACCAAAGTTGACACGGATGTCTGTCTATATGAAAACATGCACTGTGGGGGTAAGATAACCCTTGTATTCCTAGATAGGGGGTGAGAAGGGGATGTCATGTAAAAGGAATGGAAAAATTCGGTATTAGAACCGAAACCATACTCTTCGGTGCCGTTGAGATAGATAAGAGCGTCCCCGGTGCTTTGTAAGTTAATAATCAGTCCACATTGCAGATTCACGCTACCCCTAGCATCCCTGGGGTGGCGATGGTAATAAATGGTAGGTAAGAATAATAAAAAATATATTAGTGTTTAATAAATCATTTTCATAATCCCTGAAGTGAAGTAGCACCCTCATTGTCAGATACGTAAACGATCACCTCCTATTAGGAATAAAGACCCTTTGTGTTGGGGGTGAGAAAGAGTGAAATGTAAAAATAATCGAAAGTGACCAATATTAATGTTGGGATAGTAAGTTTTTGGAGTCGCTGAGATTTGTAGTGACACTCTCGAAGTCGTCAAAGTTCACAATCAGCCCGTGTAAACTCCAGTACCCCCAGGGAAGGGGATTTCATGAAGAAAAAAAAACGAACATGACATACCAGTGACAACTTCATAATTTTCGGCGTCGCAGAGGTGATAATGAAATCACGATATCGTGTAAGTCTGAACTCAGCCCTCATAAAACAAACTCACCACCTGCTAGGAGTCTTTGAGAGTGAAAGTGTGTTTATAGATAAAAAGAATTGAAAACTAATTTTAAAATAAGAAAATTGCATCGGATTCACATTTAGGGTTGATGAGATTTCTAAACTACAAATGCCGTTAAGATACAAAGTGTCACGGTACCCTTAGAGCTAAGGTGGGAAAGCGAGATGTGAAAATAATGTAGAAAGACCGATATTAGGGTCGGGTCCATGGTTTTTAAGATGAATAATAGTTTTTCCAATGACATTATGTTACATTATGTTTATTATTCACGAGACTTCTAAAGGTGAGGGTTGGGAAGAGCGAGACACGAAAAATTATCGATAATTTCAGGTAAGAAAGGATTTTACGAAAATTCGCCCCTAAGGGGATGCAATGGAAAATTCATGTTTTCTAAACCTTTTTCTCAATTACATCTGTGGGAATATTATACACTAATACTATCAAACCTCCACGATTAATGGATAACATTTTCACTGGATGTCAATGTAAGAAAGAATAAAGTTACAGACATATTCCTATATTCACGCAAGCAAAACCGCGAGTACTCAGCTGGTATATAAATAAATAAATGAAAATCCCACTACCAACCGCGAATCAGTCATCCAGTGAGCTATAAAATATACTATACACACTAAACCCGCTGGGTCAGTACTTCCCTGTTTTATATTTTATGTCATTCATAGTTCTTTCCTCTTCTCTAGTTACTCCTCTTCTCTAGTATAATCCCGCAACACGTCATGTTGTGTTGAGGTATCTGTGGCAGTGCATTGACTCGGAGGAATATTCAGGGTCCAGCGCAGCGTAAGTATTCCGGCGTGGGCGCAGTGACGGCGGCGCAGCGGTGGCAGCGACGAGGAAGTGCCTAATCACTGGGCCATATATCTCCATTGCAGCGCCTACTACGATCTGTGGCAGGCGCGAGGAGTGAGACAGCAGCGGTGCCGAAGGAAGGAGTCCTGCCACAGCCTCCCGTGCGTTTCCGTGCACAATGAGATCCTTAAGAAGTACTATGGTGGATAAGCAGACGCAATGAGGGGTGGAGAGGATTTGTTTATGACTGTGTACACTCATTAATTTGTAATGATAAAGTAGTTGAAATAATCAATCAATAAATACTTATATTCGACCAAATTAAGCAGACCACAAATGTTTATTGTTAACACATATCACAAGTAGACATGAAACTTTAAAAACACATGCAACATGTCAACATAAAAAAACTTTACAACATTATAAAAAGTGTACACGACGTTTCGGTACTAATTTTAGTACCATCATCAGGTGAACATATCTGAGCTGATGCTCAAGTCTTCTAAAGTGATAAGAAGTTCAAAGTATCTAAAACTTATCTACCAAGGAACATAGTGGAGGAGAAATACAAAGAATAAACATTGAGAAAAAAGGCAAACTTTGAGGTGGAAATGTAAATTAAAATAAATAATAATGTCATAAATTTTTGGCTGCTTTAAAATGTCAGTCGGTAAATTAAGGGTACATTTGGTGTTTTTTATTTGTAACATTTCAAATATGTCCCTTTTATAAAAGTTTTCTTCTACACATACTGAAATAATTAATTCACAAGTGCGATTGTCACTGCGAGAATACTATTCTCACAAGAATACTATTAAATGTTGGCCGTTTTATTCGATAATAAAACGCTGACTTGAGCTTCATAGACAATCACAGAATACACGTAAAATAGTTTTAGGATTGTGGTTGATTATTCATAATAAAAATTAAATATATATTTATAAATGGGATTTTAAATATATTTTTAAATAAAACAAAATCCAGTTCTTAAAGAAAAAGAGAAAGTACCGAAACAGAATGGAAAATATTTGTGTTTGTCTCAAAATTATTATCTTAGACAATCCCAAATCAGTGAGAGATCGTGTTCGACCACCTGGAGGACTGTAAACGTCTGCGCATGCCCAGTAAATTTCCAAAAACTGCATTATTCCAAAACAAACTCCATCATAATATTTCTCAAGAGAGCTTCTTCTCTTCCACAAGAAGGTTCGGCACGAGGTTGACCAAGCCGTGCGGCAGTTTCTCACGATGCGGCCTGGGTTGGAACCTGGGCCACTGCCGTGCTTTGTTCTCACTCTTTGGGTGGCAGAAGAGACTTTAGATTGCATCCTGCTTTCAGATGGAGCGTGATAGGTAAGACGTTCACTCTGGAGAAACATCCGACCTCATCGAAGACAGGAGGTGAAGTGAACAAAGCAGCATTGCAATATTCCGAGCAAAGGAATTCCTGCATCTACTCGTTTCCAGTTTGAAAGTTTGAAGAAGCTTTTACATAAAATCAATCTATGAATCGTGGTGGTAGAAATACTGCGGAACATATTGTAACTACAATTTACATTATACATTTTACTGTAGATAAGGTATAATTTGACATAACATTACAATAAAAATCATTCATTACATTTATTGTATTAACAGAAATTTCTTCGAGGATTGATCAACAATAAAAAAGATCTTACTTTTACAACGCCAACGTTTCGGCAATTTATTTTACCTTCATCAGGGCTACAAAGAACATACATATTTTCCATTATTTATAGTACACTTTGAACATTATAACATAATATATCAATATTTACTCCTTATCTAACTAAAAACTTATACCCAAACCAAGTTCAATCACTTAACTTAGTGAAAGAAATGGTTCATATCACTAAGTTAAGTGATAGAACTTGTAATATGCAATCTGACACGGATAATCTAAGCAATATGTACAAAAACATTATTGATAAATGGGTTGGCAGCATTGGCAAGGGTGCTTCGCCATGACTGACTTTTGAATTGCCATTTGTATGTTTGACCTACACCAGGAAGGTGGTAGATATGTAGTGAGTTTAGGAGTTATGACTGGAGGTTAGTGATGATGGTGTTCCATAGCATACAGGTATGTAGTGTTGTATAATAGGTGGTTTGGGTATGTGGTAGTAACAGTTTTTAGAGTTAGATAAGGAGTAATTATTGATATATTATGTAATAATGTTCAAAGTGTACTATAAATAATGGAAAATATGTATGTTCTTTGTAGCCCTGATGAAGGCAAAATAAATTGCTGAAACGTTGGCGTTGTAAAAGTAAGATTCTTTTTTATTGTTGGCCAATCCTCGAAGAAATTTTTGTTAATTAATATACTGGTCACTATCAACATCAATACATATATTGTATTTCATAAATACGTAAATCGTAAGTTTCTTTACATTACCCACACGAAAGTTTGAAGATATTGTGCTAAAATATAGCACATGAGTCATAATAATTTTCATAATCTGTTTTATGAAATTCGAAGAAATGTAAAGGTATTTAAACTTCTCTCAATCTTTTTTAAATTTTTAATCTGCTTTTCATAAAATAATGGCAATCTTTCTTTGACATAATTTAATAATAACAGAATCAGAGACATTAATGCCGTTAAATACCGTTATCTGGGCCAATGTTCATTTGTGTTTTTAAAACATAAAATAATTCACACAATCAATTCACAATAGAAACGTAAAATTGTTAGATGGAATTTGAATATGATCTTAGCGAGGGAAAGTTAGATGAATAACTCAAAATTAGACAGTCTTAACATTTTGACCTTCGTTAGAAACCAGGACACAGACCATATGACATTTATTATTAACCCCAAAGCATAAAAGGCACCACACGGTCTCCACCCCACTTTCCGCAATCACCAGCACTTGTGGGTGCTCTTAGTGTCCACCTGCGTCTCCCTGCGCTGGGACACCCTTCGCGTCCCGCAAGCAAAGCGGCATTTCGCCGACTGTTTTGCCCCTCTCAGCTCCACGTCAAGGGGACACTCTTATTTAAAAACGCCTGCGCTTTTCTCTTCCCTTCCTCCCCGTCCCCTTCGCCTCATCACCGCCTTCGTCGGTGACGCAGCCAGTCGCCGAAATGGGCGGACGTGGCGCACCGAGGAAATCGCAGAGTGAAGGAAAATATTGGGATCCAGGGGATATCGAACCCCTTTTTCCCTGTTTTATTGAGGCCCCGGCGAAGGGGGAAGGCCTCAGTCGTTTCTGCAAGGGTGCGGAGAATGTGGTGGAGGAAGGATGCGGGGGTGACGACATTGGATTTGCCTTGATTATTGTTGCGTTGACTTCCTCTGTCTCTTCCTAAAAATGATCTTCCGTGTTTACATCTTCATTCAAGTACATGACCATTCGTGCAAAGTGTCTCAAAATATTGAAACATCTGCAATTCTGAATCTCTCTCATTCTTACCCGTCACTGTATTGTATTCCTTTTTCTTTTCCGCATTACGTAAATTTCTTCATACAGTAAGATTTTTTAATTTTATGATATAACTAGCTGATTACCCGGCGTTGCACGGGATTTTTCTTGCACTGATCTTTTTTTTACCCAGGAAAAAAATAAAATCTAACTGTATTGTAAGATCAAAAAGCTTTTACTTACTGGTATTTAAAAATATGTACAGCATCCTAATTTTTCATATTAATTTTAATACAAATTTAATACAAAACTTGAATGCACTACATCTCGCGGGAGCCGCGACAGTCGAATTGTCGCTTCCGAGACATGATGTGACTGCACCATTTCATTAAAACTCTTATAAAATCTAAACTATTCGTCAAAATTTTACGATCTAAAGACGTTTTCTATCCTTGTTAAATGGAAAAAACAAATAATTCATTAAATTTGATAATGATTGATTTTTCCCTTATTAAATTACTTTCTTAATTTGAAGCATTTCAACACATCTATCATAAATTTTTATCGATAATTTAGGTAAATTTTTTGTAGACAGACATACGCTGTCGAGGACTTTTTTTATAGAACTCTTTGAGGCAAACAATATTACCAGTCATAGTTGTCACCTATCTCCAACCGTTTAGTCAGCGTAAGCAAATATAACTCTCTTCTTTCGCGATTTTATCAACATTTATTGTCAAAAACCATTTCTATCATTCTTGTCACACATTTTAAGAATAAAAGTTTGCCTATGTTCATTCTGAACATCTAAAATATCTCCTTGCCAAATTTTATCACCATCGGTTCAGTGGTTTGGTCGCCAACAGGTGGTTTGGTCGTCAACAGACATACACTTTCGCGTTACGCATTTATACATTAGTAGGGATGAGTCGTCACAACGATACTATTATAATGATACTATTTTTAGGCAATAGTTCTTAAGATTCTTCATGTTTTCATTTCTTTTTTGAATAAGTAATTACTAGATTTGTAGAGACAAAGTCCGATGTACATAGTATAAATGGTTTTGGTCTCCAGATTTCAAATCGTGATTGCTATTTTCTTATGTTTTTCATATTGATTTGGGACCAATTTCTCCATTGTGAAGAAATTTCTCACTTCTCTTTATAACGATTTCTCAGTTAGTTTCACATTTCCATTGAATGACATTATGAATTTTTCAGACAACATAAACCTCTTGCATTATTTAGTCACGAACTAAAATTGCAATACCTACGGTAAATAGGATACTGAGTAGGTTTCGTCTTTTTTCTCTCATCAACAAAACAATACTGTTCCCGNCTAAGAACCTCAGTGATGTGTATGGTTTTCAAATCTCATACCCCGTAAATAAATTGGGTTTGTCAAGTAACAATTACACTAACAAAGTGAGTTTGAATAAAATTCTAATAATTGACAAATCACCGCGTTAATATTTGGTCAAAAGCGCCATTTCTGGACCCTTAAAAGTAAGTAGTTTAAAAAACAACAACAAACTAAACAATATTCATAATATTCATAAGACAGCAGTTACATGAAATTCTACTTTGGTTTTCAATTTGTTGCTTTGTTGTATTCCTTATCAGACTATTATAAAATATAAACAATTAATATTCAAGTTATGTCATGAGAAATAGTATGGGACAATTAAAATTAAGAATTGGAAAATCAAGTACGGGCTTTAGTATGTATTTTACAATGCAGTTCCTTTTCCTAACAAACCAATCTACAAAACAACCCTTCGTTCCATCTCTTCAGAGTCATTTCTTTTGACACTCGCGCTCTTCCCCTTCCTTTATCATATCCACCTCCGCATCAGTCGCCGTTTCGCATACCCTCTGCTTTCGCCTTCCCTTTCATCCCTAGGGAGTGCTCCCTGCTCGTCACGAGCTTTCCCATTCCCATTCCCACCCCTCAGGGATGCGTTCGCCCATTCCCCCTCATCCCCTCTAAGCTCCGCTCGCCGTTCGTGGGAGAGGCAAGGAAGTTTTATGAATGCCAGATGTACACGAAGCGGATTTAACGGCACGCTTCCAAGTGGAGAAGCGTTTGACTTAATCAATAGATGGGGAAGAGAGAGCGATGACCGTAGAACGGTGTTTGAGAAACGCAAAATACAAAGATTTACCGTACTGACTGAAGATCAGGAAAACAATCATAAAAAATCATTTCAATGATGTATATATGTTGTCAGACTTTTCCATTGAGTAACAAGGTAATTTTGCTATCGTGATATAAAACTAGCATACCTACAACATCTTACGTTGAAAATTTTTATAAATACCACTCAATAAGTTTAAATAGGATTACATTCACATGGAACAGTTTAATGTAATAAAATACTGAGGGTAGTGGTAACATCTACGCTTTCAAAATACAGCTGATTTGGAGAGTTTTTAGCTGAGGTTTCCATCACAAGTGTCGATTCTCGGACAACGCAACATGTTTCCTCATGGGACTCCTTCGTTCATATGGTTCATTAAGTTAGATGGAAGAGGGTACCTAAATCTAACAGCATAATAAGTAACGAAATTAAATCAAAAAGTGAATTCTGGTATTACCTTAAACCTAAATCCATATTGATCTATCATAAGAGCTACGCTTTCCATCGTGGAACGAGAAACAAACATATGTTTCACAATCCTTCTCAGAAGGAACAATTGATAATCGTCCGGATGCTGAGGGCTCTCGAGACTTCTTCAGCTGGTGGCAGCGATGAAGTCGCGGCGCCGGAGGCTACGACGCTCCGGAGCAGGGGGCCGCAATGCAGCTCGCTTCTCTCCGCTTAAACTGCCCCTCAATTATAATCACATTTCCGCGGCTGGGCGTGCAATTACATATTTAAGAGAACCCCCGTTCGTTCAGCCGACCCATCGTCCTTTCGCCGTGCGCCGCGCCGACACGGCGTGACGTGACGCTATACACTTCTACACAGTGCAGCCGGACAGTTGCGGCTTCTGGTCGAAATATGAATCCTTGGCTGTAAATTTTAATTCCAATTTCACTCGGTACCATTACATACTCTCACAGCAACTTTAGAGTTGAAACGGTTCATACAGACACTATAAATTCTACTTGAAATTATTCTAAAATTTATAATTTTAAAAATTCAACAACACCGAGGAGGATCAGTCAGGCATATTACAGTCTGTTGCCATTCGTTTCTTAAATGGAACAAATACTGCTCAACATATCAAATATTTGAAAATTAAACTGCTAAATTATCAAATATTTGAAATTGTGTTAAATGATTTGTCTGACTGGACAAGTACTTCGCTTTCTAAAATGAAATATTTCAACTCTACTCTACTGAATATGCAATTATTTTATTTATAGGTTTTGGGAAACAATACTGGAATTACAACAACCACAAAAATAATTTTCAGGACGAACTACCTAAAAAAATTGAAGCATTTCTTTCAAATTTTCTAGCGTTAAACTTATTTAATATGTATAATATTAAACATAATTAAAATATTATTAATATTAAACATTAAATATTCGTATATATTTTAGTAACTCATAATCATGGATATTAAATGCCATTCGCGTTTTGACCCTTGCGTCGTACGTACCACTGTACAGGGAGAGAACACATACGTATCTTTTAGCGCGCACAGACGCTACAGTCGTCAGCACATCTCGCGAGCGCCTGCCTCCTCCAAGTAGCCTTTTGTGTCTAAATACCTCAACTTTAGTCCTTCGTCAGATGCCCTGTTTTTGCCCGCTTGAACCTTGTAGTTAACCGCTTTTATATCCTCCCTGCTAAATGCTCCCGCGTCCTTCCAAGTGTCAGAAGGTTGGCATTAAACTTAATAAAATAGAACGTCTGCGTACGCCTCTTACGAATTCATTGCTGCTTACCGTAATTTTCAAAGGGGTCCCGGAAAAGAAAATGCACCTTTTCGTTTCGTAAAAACGTTCTTTCGTTTTGAAGATTCATGCTTATGCGTCTATTTTTCTTCCTCTGTATTAACAGCTCACAAAGAAAATTGATTTATAAAGATGGTCCCAAGAGGACTTGCGTCTACTTTTTAACTTTTCTATTTGCTAACGAGAAGTTATGATTTCATTGAACGCAGCTAGTGAGAAGCGTGGAGTAATCGAGAGGTCAGGAGAAAAATGTTTTATTCACCTTACGCGACGTGAAGTGAATCCGCATCCAAGGATAATGCCTCAATTTGTAACAATTATACGCATCTTTGAAAAATGAATGAGCGTAGGCGAAAAAGGGAGTTGCTTTGATCTCCGTTATGTTCCATCTTAGCGTCGACGCCTATAATTACATGAACGGCAATGGTGGTGGATGGTTGTCTGGTGATGCTGGAACAATTGGGGGAAGGAAAAGAAATGAGACACTGGGATGTGAACGAATAAGAATAGTTTATTGCTCCTCTGTAAATTGCAAGCCAATACATTTCCACGGTAGTAATGGCATCGTTAATAGCGTATTGATCTCGACAACAGCCAGCATTTCAATGCAATTTTTGCTCTCAAGTGCGAAGAATCGAAGAATAAGTGGAAACGATGCAGCTCAATCTCAAGTTGTTGTAATGTAATCGAATCAAGAATGTTGCAAGAGTGAATTTTGAGTGGATGTGTTTGGAATATGAATCACTTAATGTATAGCTAAAAATATAATTTACTACTTATACTAAAAATAAACACTATGTTTTGGAGGGGAGTATGCAGATTACACTCTTATGATAGTAAATTGAATGGCGAAAGAGTTAATTCCTATTGAATCTGAACACAATCAGTTATGCAGGTTTTAGAGATGAGAGTAAGCTAGAGCAACAAGGTTTGACTTGGGTACAGCTCTCAGTATGTTCTTCAGTATGGTTAAGACTACCGTAAAATGTACATAGATTGTACGGCTTAGGTTGACTCTGCTTAAGAGCAATCAATCAGCCAGTTTGACTACATCGCATGGTCTTAAAAGTCTTAATTCTGTATCTTCACATAAAATCTTCACTTTCACGAGTACAGCTAGCTAGCTAACTGTTCATGGGATAAAAACAAAACTATCAGTTTAATGTTGTGTGAATCCCATAAACTATTACAAAAATCAACTCTCAGGGAACTTTCTCCGCAAAGCGGCAATTACGATGTTAATGCAAAAGTGGATCATTTTTTAGCAGAACTACACTCTTAACTTTACCGTAAAACTCTAGACTGAAAGTAACCCGAACTTGTGAAAATGTAAAACTGTTTCTTCGCACAAAAGGATGTATATTTAGAGTGTGGGTTCAAACCCAGCTCGACTGAAGTAGGTGAGGTTTACAGTCGGGGTTTCCCTCACCTACTCTAGACAAATGTCTGTTCGGTATCATGAGTTATCTGGTAACCTAACATCTCTCATTACCGATTCCTAAACCAATCACGGTTAGCTGGAAGAGCGGATCTCATGGCCTGAAACTCGCCATAAGAAATGATATAAATGAATAAATAGTGATGCGGCAGAGTATATTGTCTCAAAACTTAATAACTTCTCCATTACCTTCATACGCTAGGAAATCAAAAGTCACTCTCGTGGAAGTGTAAAGAATTTTGGAGGCAATGGTGAAGTTTATGGGAGACAATGGTGGAGGTCGTTTGGTTGGCGTCGGTTCCGACGGTGGTGGTCGCGGCGGCCGCGCAGTGTATTGTTTCAGTTAGAGAACTGATTAATTTTAATGACAGGGTGGTTATGGCGTGGGGAAGGCAGTGATTATAGCGGCGCGCGCGAGCGAGCCAGCGCCTGTGGTACGCGACGGGAACAATGGCCGCGAGGGGATGATTGTTCGACGGATGGTGCCTTGAGCGAAGCGGACGCCGCCGTGGGCTGCGAACACGCCAATGCGGCTCCGGGGTCCAAGAACGCCCACACTATCAGGAAAACATTAGTACATTCTACACTTCCATGTAGTAGGTTATATTAAATTCTATTCTTTTCATAATTTCAATTCATACTACAGAATGTTCCAGAACACGTAAAAAAGAGGGAGGATGATATAGGGTATCAATAAGAACAAAAAATAGAGATACTCGTGTTCGGAAGTCTCTTTCTTATGAGATAAAATGACCCCAAGGCAAAGAAAGAACACCAGACCAAAAGGTGGCTAAAGCGCTGTTTAAGGGGCATTCTTAAAGTGATATAATTGTTTCAAGTTCAACACAAATGAAACAGATGTTTCAATTTCGGTTCATTAGCAGAAATACAGGTGACGCACCGACGTCGCGAGGAATCAGGAGACTCCAGGTAAAACATACTCTCCAATATATGTGACGTCAGTGTGAGTCCCGTCAATGAGCAAAACATTAGTTTGTTTTTTGTAGCTGAATTTGAAAACTTATTCCACATCCGCATATCCCCTTATAAAAAGCTTTACAGGCCTTATATTGTCTTGTGTTCTTAGTCAATTCTGCTGTTATTTTATCTCCTTTGAAAGATATTTGCGGACACGTGTACCTCTATGATTTTTTATTCCTATTAATTTGCCCTATCATTCTTTCAATTTTTACAAGGAGTTCTGAAAAACTTTATATATTCCATGCCTTCCACAATTCAATACTAAGACACTAGTTGTATGTATTTGTTAGGCATTCTGAAAGGAAGACGCAAGATGTTCTATCATTTTATATCAATGGTTTTATGAAATCACAGTGGTTAAGTGGGCGAATGAGGATATATTAATGTAGAAATGAGAGGGGTGGATGATTATGGGCGACGAAATGCAGGGGAAATGGAAGTGCCCCAAGAAAACCTATCACTAACTCATTTTCGTCCGCCACAGCCCATTCTACTTAGATAATCCGGAATTTGAACTGCATCACGGGAAGTAGAGGCGTGTGCTGTGACCACTACACACGGACCGTAGTTCCCGCTGTTTCATGAACAAATAAAAGAACTTTGATATGTAGATGAAAACGTCCATAAAGAAATTTTGTATTTATAGTTTTATATAAAAAAGAGATGCATTTGCAAATAATGATTCATTTGTTGATTACTAGACTAACTTTTAACTGAATTTTTTCAAATGATATTTCATGCCCATGATTTTTTTAATTTTTAAGTGCAGCTGAGAAGAGTATATATATTATTAGTATATATGTTATTACGTGTAACTTAACCGATTATTGATTTTTAGTTGACTCTTGGAATTTTATCATTGAAATGGATTGCTTTTTTCAATATACCTGAGTCTTGCTATGTGTTTTGGTGTTTCACCGAAATTTTTAAAGAATATAACGAAACAATTTTAATATTGAATAGAACTTTTCCACAATGTGATAATATATCTTTTTTTGTTCCACGAACCGTTCATCTTTAATTGTGAATTATGAACACGGCATTAATCAATACAATATACTCTTTTTTGCATGAGCTACGGATTCATGCAGCATTTGCTCGATTTTGATTGTTTTGATCATTTACCAGGGCAACAAGCAAGTAAGTAATGTTTCCTTTAAAATCATTATATGGTATCTATAATATATAGAGAAATTATGAAATGTCAAATAAATGATGAATGAATATTCAATTAAAATAAATTTATAATACAATATTTGGTTCCAAAATATCCCATGAATTCTTAACAATATATACATCTCCTGTAAAATGTCAGGTAACAGTCTTGTTCCTCAGTAACATGCTTGTCCTTGTACTAACTTGAATATCTTAGACCCTATATGTATTGTTTGTATGACCCGCCCTTCCTCTGAACTAGCAAACCACCTATCGCCCCCTCAGCAGCACTTTCATAAAACCCTTATGCCTGCAGCTAGGGATTCATCTGTCGTAAAATCCCGCCCTCCTCCTCTATTTCTTTGTGGAAGAAAAAATGTGTATTTCCCCTCCCATCTACGTTTAGCCTCCTTTCTTATCCTTCTATATCTCCTCCATCTACAGTTCCAACCTCATTTTACCTTCTTTCTTTCATTTTTACTCCAAGTCTGTTTCGCTCCTTCCCTTCCCCTTTCATCTCAATGATTATCCAATCCCTTTTCAAAGAAATTTCTATAAGAGAGAGGGATGCCTCGCAAAAAGCAATAGAGACAGCCGAAGAGGTGGAGGGTGGAGGTGTCGTTGCGGAGGAAGTAGGCAGCGAGGGCGGGGTTGAGACGATGTCGGAGGTGCTGCCGCCCGACGGAGAATATCGGGGAATATCCCTTCGGGATTTCACCGTTGTCATTTTCTGCATACCAATGAAGCAACGAACAAGGCTCCGCCAAGAAAATATATATGGAAGAAGGAACCAGGATAAAGAAAGCTTGGTGGTGAGATGCGGTCGATTTCATATCAGAAGATAAAGACTTGTGAAACATTTACTTTCGAAGATAATATATCACGTCCCAGGATTTAAAGTCTTCGCCACTTTTCAGATGGAGTTCGGTGGGTGATAGGTACGTTTGTCGTCACGATATACTCCTGCATACATGAGGGAGATAGATTTCGCAGCATTATAATAGTTCATTATTATTGATCAACCTGGCTTGCTATTTCAAATGACAATATAGATTGGTTGTCATCACTACAACAAATCTTCTAGAAGTAAATGCAAAAATAATCGAAGAACAAAGATTATAAATAAAAAGACGGTCCTCAGAAAATCTCTCAAGCGTTGTGTTGCGCACTTAATGAATGATTCTTGTCATGAAACGCCAATATAAGTGTAAAATCTTTTTCTTTGTGATGTTTATCACAGTTTATAAATCCTACCATACAGTATCCGTTTAAAACAAAATTTTTCTCAAAATATAAATTTCTTAATATATAGTTATATGATACATGACATGTTTCTTCACAGTCCTGAAATTTCAAATTGTATCCAGTATTTGGTGAGATGGCAATAAATAATCCATTTTTCTACATAGACATGCTCGTTTTACAAAATTATATTTTCGTATAATCAATATTTCATAAAATACACTGATAAAATAAAAAATCATGTATGAATAAATATTTTTTAAATAATATTTGATATAGAAATTATGCGGGATAGGTATATGCGTATGGAAGTTAAAAAACATACAAGATGCATGAGACAAAATATATATTAGTAAGTGAAATGTCGAAATCAAAATTAAAAGGAGCAATGTATCATTTCTCATGTACTTCAGAGAAAGCAAGTTGAAATATTTATCTCAAGATATCCTAAAATTGTTTATAATCAATATGAGGACCAAATAAGCATTTTGGAGAATACCCCATTTTATTGAAATATTCTAAAACCATACATAGATGAACAAGAAAAATGTTATTATCTTTTCTGGTTTCAAAATTAGAGTATTGTAGTGAAAAAATATCGAATATAACATGGTTGTATTTTTATCATTTCCATCCTTCCTTCTTTCTTTCTCGAAAATACTAAGCAACTGGAAGAGAAAAGCAGAAAAAATTGGCTCGTAGATAAATATTGAAATTCAATGGCAATTATTTGTGTCTAAAAAAGTAATAATTGCTTCTAGTTTGTAGGATAAATTTGAGTTAGGGGGACGAATTTATCATGTAAAGATATGCAGAACATCTGACATCACAGACCACCTTCGAAAATTGTTTCTTGTACACGCGCTTCCAAACGACATAAATGTTCTCAAAATATATTTATTCCATCACTTCAGTCATTGAATTACATTTTTAAACGTCAAAATCATGGTAGCCTATACTATATTAATCATTCTGGTATGGAGAAATACGAAGAAGAAGACGAAATATATTCAGAATTGGGTAAGTTTCGACTAAGGAAGACCATGGAAAAGTATTATATGAGTAAGGAAAATAATGGTTAAAGAAAAGTAAAGAAGCAGGGTAAATGAATTAAATGTTGAACACTTAAAGTAAATAAATTTTCAGGTTTCTCGAGATATTCCAAAGTTGGCGATTATAAATATTCCCGTGACTACTGTGTACGTACGAGTAAATTCTAATTATTAATGTTTTACTAAGATCCCGGATTCGATTCCCGGTTCGTCACCATTTTCACCCGCCCGGAAGTTATCACATATCTTCTCCACGTGTATGCGGATAAAATATATGCCGTGGATGGCTGGTTTTTGGTATACCTTTCGTACCAAAATTAGGAGAAATCAGATTACAAATTAATGTTATTCTTAGTTATTCCTAAACAAATAAATTAATTCAAATGTGTCTTGTAGTTACTCTTTATCGGTGTATTATTCGAGAAATTATGGTTTTGTTAATTAGCCTAATAGATTGAAGTAAATTTCCATGCAGACGCCACAGATAGCGGCATGTTGACTCCAAAGAAATTAACTTGTGAAACGGACTCATTCCTTTTTTGTTGCCATACAATTATATTTTATTCGTGTAACTGACCTATTACTGGATATTGGTCAGTATTCCTAAAATTTGAAATTGTATCTTCTCTTGTAAATGTGATGATGGAAATAAATTATTGTTATTATTATTAAATGCAGAGTATGAGAAAGCGAGAGAGAGATATACGTTTGTCATGTAAAAGCCAAAGGTGTCCCGAGCGAGGACAACGTGCGAAGTCAAGTGGTTGGGAGGGTGAGTGGGTGGGTGGGTGGTTGAGGATATAAGCCGTGGGATGGGGTGGGAGCGCGGGGAAGAGAAAGCTGGTCTGTGGTGGCAACGGACACGTCCGCGGTGTGTCAGCCAGTGATGGATACCCTGGCTGCTCGCTGGTGCCTGTGTCCTCCCACCTCCTCGCCCCTTACCGTCGCCACCACCGCCCTACGTGCGCTTCCGCCCCCGTGCGTGCGCTGCGTGTGCTGCGTGCCCTGTATGCGTCCATCTCGTCCCTCACTCCACGCGCACACGCCGCTTTCCCTCCCTCTAGGCAAAGGGAGGATTGCCAGGGTTCTAGGCGCTGACGTTGTGCCAACCAAACATTGAGTTCGTATCATCCACCAATGATTATGTGCATGTCACTTGGCTTCGTTGCCACGTCAATAGGTGTTGAAATTTGTTAGAGAAAAAAATAATGCGGCGAACATTTGTGTTTCATATTATTCCATTAAAGAATTTGTCTTATTTTTATAGACAATCAACTACACTTGTTATTACACTTAAATCTTCATAAATAAAATGAGGTAAATTGATGGATTTTAATTCGTGCTTTATTGCCAACGTTTCGATGACTGATTTGACATCTTCATCAAGACTATAGTTTATACAGATCCCATTCTAAATCTCTAAACTTTGCTGCTTATGTCACACAAAATATTATATCAATAGTGTTATGGTGTAACGAGACCATTTAAAACGGAATTGCAAACATTGTCGGACAAGGAGGATTAACATAAATAACCAGTATTTGGTGATAGTATTTGGTGTAGAGAGTAAAAGTAATTCGAAAGAAAACCACTATCTTTGAAATGACAATGCAAAATGATTAACTGATGTTAGCGTCCACGCTCCTACCGTACTACTAAATGTGAGAAGATGAACCTCCACTTAGGTGATCTAGGGAAGATTTTCAGTTAGAGTGAATTCCGGACCAATAACGATCTGGTACTAAGTTCCCCAGCAACCCAACATCTTCTCCCCGATTCCGTCACCCAAAATAATAGAAATTGGTAAAACATCCTGATGCCTTCAGTCAGAAAATAAATATATTCATAAATAGAATAAATTTTCACGTAATGTAGCAATAATGCTCAAAAAACTCACTATTTTCTTTTTATCTGATATGTTATTGATGATACCAAAAACAACAACAATGTCTCATTTTAGTTCTTTTTAATTGGAAAACGTTGTAACAAAACTTATTAAGAAAGTTACATTTCTACTACACTCGGATATTCACAGAGCTCACCGTAAAATATTGAAAATATTTCACTGAGACATAATTGAATAATTGTTTACTACTTCTGTATTTTAATTTTGTTGAACTTTTTCAGTATCTTTTTCAGTTATGAAACAGTCATTAAACATTATCAGTTAAGTGTAGGTGACTCGTATCATCTTTATCATTTCTACTTTGTTCATCCGCTACGGAGTTCTAGTGACCAAAGAGAAATAATTACAACTTGACAACTTTGAAATTACAATAAGAACGGTTTTCCTACCGCTCTGAACTATTTGCAGACAGCGAACTCGAAACTATTTTCCTTGAGATCTCGAAAATTTCTCGAAAAGGTTTCATGTATATCTTACATAATATCAGAAAAAATCGAAATAATACGTACTTACGTCTACATTAATCATATTTCATTTTATTCTTTGAATTGTCATTTATAAACAATTATAGTGATATGTATTAACTATTTAAAGTAATATTAGAGTAGAAACGCTGTAAAGAAATATATACAAAAAATTATTGAAGATCATTAATAACTGTAAATAAATTGTCAATTGGAATTATATAAAAAGAATATAGTTTACTTCATTTCGGATACCTCTGACAAAATGCATTCATTTTTCAAGACGAATTCTTCTCAATAAACGAAATCTAAAAGTTTTTGCGAAATGAAATAATCGGAGATAAAATATACGAGACGGAAAATATATGAAAATATTTAGTCCGATAACACGTGAACTAAATGAAAATTGAAATTATATTTGAAGGAATTTAAGGTAATAAAATTGTGTTGTTTACAAATTGTTTGTAAATTAGAATAATTTACTGAAAGTCTACACGTAAAAAATTGTAAATAAAACATTCGCTTTATTTTAGGTAATTCTAAAAACGGGAAGAAAAATGCAATTTGTACCTAAAGACCAGAGCACAATTGAAGGTAACGGACATTTACCCACCATATCAAAGGATGGAATTCCCCTTGACAAGTTTTCAACGTCTCGCATGATTGTCCAACCGTAAGAAACGCGCGTAATTATCTTTCTTCTTCAAGAACTCTATAATCAATCTAGTGCAGATCTCTGGTTAAAATCAGTGAATATTTCACAGTTTTCCCCTCGAATCAGAAGGAAAAAGATTTGAGCAAATTGCGAATTCTTCCTGGCTCGGCGATCATCAGAGCATCGGCATTCCATGGCGTCCGCACACAACTGTCTGATGCAACCACTAACCATATAGTCACGCGCGAACAATTGCTTAGACTCTTATTCCCAAGATGCCGATTGCGAACCCTCAATTTGTTCACTATGAAGGAATATGATAGGAATGTGCTACCTGTGTGTATGCAAGCACAATCCAGTCATGGACGAAGTTGTATGAGAGTTTCCCAATGTTTAGATATCATTATACCATAGTTTATTCATTAGTTTATTAGTATGTTGCTGGTTTAAGGGCGTAGGACAACATTGTAGTTTCAGACCCCTGATGTCTCTTTTATCGTGATTTCTGCTAGAGTTTAGCTAGATCATGTTTCTTCATTTTTGGGATATTATTTTACAAGTCGTTTTTTACACAGTGAGAAAAAGAAAGGATTTAAACGTATTTGTTATTTTCGATATATATTTCTGAGCATTTCTTTTTCGGCATGAGAACATTTTTTGGCAAAAAGTACAGGAAATAGAAACTTTGATAAACGTGCATAATAATTACTGTTCGAAAATGATGGATGTTTCAATGGATAAAACAGTTCATTCTAATTTTACACCGCAATATATTAACAATGAAAAAGAAGTGTCAGAGAAAATTTGAACTTAAATATAAATTGCCATCACGTTCTTGAAGAGAATGTAGCTCAGGACTAACGTACAACTAATTTATAATTTGTTATTTTTATCCATTTCTGGAACATCAACTCACCGTACAGTAACTGATATCTTATAAACAAATACTGGTAACCACCACGGTGCGACAACTTTCAGCAAAGTGTTTGAATCACACCTATATCTTGAATGTCTTTGAAGGTGTCTTCTTTACAAATTGTTTGTGAATAATCTTTGACTTCATTCATCCTTTTATCACTCTCAAATTGGGATATTAGTGAAGTAAAAATCTTTTCGAATAACAAACTGGGGGAATTATTAATTATGGGAAACATAAATGGTTAATAATAATTATGCTGTAGTAATACTAAGAAACTCGTAAGGAAATTGATGCTTTATGGATAATTGCAATACTTTTTCTTACGCGAGTTTTACATATTTGGTAAAAAGTTAAAATAAAAATTTGATTACTAAATGGTTAGTGTTATTTTTTCCTTTTAAGTGCTGAACTATTTACTATCCTGAGTTTTTTATAGAGTTCAATCAGTCATAATGTACCCAACAATAATTCTGGAATTCGAGGTTCGATCTAAAAGGAACAGTTACGTTTTAACATCATTTAAGAGACTTCACTCCCCTTATCTACTATGAAAATATAAAATACATCCTCTTCTTTCAAGTAACTATAAATCTAATCGCTTGAAAAAACGTCCCAAACGTTTCTATTTCATTCCTACGTAAAATTGAACTGTGGCAACTTGTTGTCTCCGTTCCGTGTACCCTGTTAAATTGAAACACTGAGACCATGCATCCCGGTTAAATAGAGTACACTATCTGTAATAATTAATTTTTATCAAACCGCAAATTCAAATTTCTTAATATATATATTACTACTTTCGATCTCAAAGATCATTCCTTATTGAATTTCTCGTCAGTACTCCCTGTCATGTGAAGGCTCTGATGAAGAGATGTCTTGAATTTGTGAATAACAAGGCGCAAGGAAGAATGCATAAATAAACTGAATCTGTATGTTACAAGTGTTTGGGTATTCATTATGTGTGAGCACACCTGTTGAGAGAATTAAAATGAAAGTTTGCAGGCATTAGTTTAAAGGATCGTTATGATGATCTCGATTTAATAAACATTATTAATACTAATCTGAATTACAGGACTCAACACTTTAAGATCTCTATGCTTTGTTATGGCTTATGTTCCTTTTACGGTTTATGACATCCAAATTCAGAAGTTTGAAAGAATATAATACTGATGAAGTTTAACATCAACCATTGGGAGATCTAGGATTGTTTATTTCCTTGTGACTACAAAAAATTGGTATTCCTCAATGTGGTGTCATAATTAATCAAAAATAATGTTACGTAATTGCGATTGCGAAATAATAATGATAAAATTTCTGCTTTTTAAATCAGTAGCAAGTTTTACTGGTCCACAGGGATAAAACACAGTCACCGTCACGAATGTATCATAGTCTACATTCCTAACGGAGATGGGAATAGTGGGTGGCAGTTTCATCGTCTTCTCGGTTACTTGAAGGGGCGGAGGAGACGCAGAGAACGGTAGTAGAAGAGGGGGTGGAGGGGGGGGGCAACAACATGAAGCACTGTCTGTAATCTGCGGGGGCCGTCGGCGGTCGTGACACTGCTTACCCAATGACACGTCTGCGGCCGAGCGCACCCTCTATCCTGTCATTATTTGCTGGCGGCGCGGCCGTGCGGCTACCGGACTTACCTGCAATTGGACGTAATCGGCCCCCCGGCAGAGTCACGCTCCACCGCCTCGCCCTCTGCCGTTGTTCGGACCCGCAGCGAAGCGGCCTGTGGTAAAGAGTGTGGGGAGGGGGATGTATGGGGACTGGACAAGAAGTGGGAACGAACGAGATAAGGATGGATGAGATGAGAAATGAGTCGGATAAGAAACAGTCTTCGCCAAAGACGAAAAAAACTGACTCTTAGGAAGTCGACTTAGGCCTTCCCTAATTCCCTTACCCTAACCCTCACCCTCTTGACGATACTCTTATGTTGTTTGCAGCAAACTAGAATGCTATCGAAGGAGAACAGATCTCCTTCGATAGCAATGCATAGAAATCCCATCCTCAAGTATAATTTACTATAAATCAAACTTAAAAATCACCTCTCGCAAAAAGAATTGTACCACATCTTCCAATTCTCCACGCCGAAGTTCAAGCACCTTGTCTTACAGTAAGAGCTACAGTTTGCAAAGATGCCTTCTCAGTAACCTGGTGTATTAGAAGCGTTATTCGTTTTGTTTAATTTTTCTGTCTTAATAAAAATAAGTCGTATAGTAACATACGAGTAATGGCCCATTTTATAACAATTTATTCTTAAGCATGAGATTTCAGACACTTGCTGTCGAGTTGCAAATGTATATCCGCTTTCGGTCCGAACAACTGCAAAAGCTCCTTCTGTCACGGGTACGGCCGAATACCTTCTGATCTTGTGTGGGGCATTTTGTAGCACATTTTCGTTGCTTTCACTCGTATTTTTGTAGCTACTCAACATATTAGCACCTTTCTTGTATTTTGTATTTATTTCGAGTGTTAAATGACCTCATTATACACATGGTCAAAATAATTAGTTACTTATGAAATTCAGAAGCTCTTTCTTTCTATAAAATCTGCAAACATGCGTAAAACGAATTTGAAAATATTGATACAAAATAATACAAATTTTGGGTATGAGAAATGCTGAGATATTGCGGTATGGCTTTACAAGGTCATTACATCGTGTTCTGAAGCTAAGAAAACATGATAGCATTCTTTCTTTCTACCCATGTAGTGTCATTGTTAAATCTCCTGTACCTCAAAACTTCTTCACATCTGTTCTTTGACTGAAGACAGTATTCCATATTATTTCGCAACTTTTGCCCCATTGTGCTAGATTCGCCATGCGCGTGAATCATCCGTTGAAGGAATCCAGCTCTTGTAATACAGAAGATCATTCGTCGGTTTCCAAGAGACAGACTCGCTTCAGTTTCTTTAGATATCTCTGTCTTCCGTGTAGGTTCAATACGAGATGGCCAATCAAAAGACAACAGGCAGAATTTTGAAAATAGTTATATGAGCATCGCATTTGACGATAAATACCTGTTGCGTTTTGCACAGATAACTGAGTACTTCCGCTACAACGCATTCGATGAGAAAGCTATGAAGTTATGCCCCTCAAATACCTCTTTTATTTGACGTAAGAGCGTAAAAAGATGTTGACTTTCAGGAGACGGATACTCTCATTCAAGGGGAAATATATTGCATTTATTCATTCAAGAGCAAATTGTTCTTCGACTTTCAAGCACTATATTTCGGTTCGGTTCCCGGAAACGGAGTAGTGATCCTTAACGTAACTGTTCCCGACGTCAACTCCGATGCCTTTCGTTTCTGACGACTCACCTTCAGAATGGGATGTATTTCCAATTGACATTTCTGTCTCTAAGAGTCTTAAGCAAACCGTACTTGCCAAACAAACCAACTAACAAAAATGTGAACGTACTCGTCGAAACTACAAAAACTTATTCCACAATAACATGATTTGCATCAATGATACAAGTGATTATGGGTGCTTATGTGCAATTTATCGTCTAATAGTCAAAATGGGATTCAAAACTTTGCCCATTTACTATAAGAGCCAAAATTATTTATTATTGAAAGTATTTATTATTTTAAAAATTGTTCAAGCCTGCCAGTTAAAAATTTGATCATCCAAACAACGGACTTTGACTCAATATGAAACCCAGAATATCTCTCTACCAACACCTGTGGTCCAGTGGTAGTGTTTTAGCTACCTCGATACCGTTGAGCGGTAGAGCGTGGGTTCAAACCCTTCTCGACCGAACTTGGTGAGGCTTTCAGCTGGGGTTTCCCTCTCCTTCTCCAGACCAATGTCGGTTTGGTACCATAAGTTCCCTGGCAAACCCAAAAACTCCTTCCCAATTCTCTTACCAAAGTCACGGTTAGGACAAAATGGCCCGAACGTCGCCATAAGATATTAATTAAAATAACAGATTAGGACAGAACTTCTACCGTTTTTATCTTCGACGAATATTTTCTATTACACAAGTAAAATACTGTTTTAGTTGACTTACGGGTGTGAGCTCATATAAGCCGTTCAGATGACGTCGTGCCTCAGCTGTTAAAACTAAGACGAATCACATTTCACCTCTATGAGTAATCTACGGGTAAAACATATCTTTGACATAAACATAGCAAAACCAAATTTATTTCCTTATTATTTTATAGCTCTGCACCCAGAAATGTTAGTTTTCAAACCGCGGCAATTGTAGTAAAATCATAAGTAATATTAAGTTACTTTAAACAACAACCACACAAGAGTCAAGTTTTGGATGGAAATAACGTAAAACTGTGGAAGGTCAATGAGTAGTACGGTAGTTAATGCCTCTGGAAACGGTGCAGAAGACCAGGTATTTTTTCTCACCTCGTCGATATTTTCATTTCCAGTTAACACATCTTTTCTATCTACGTGTAGGCATACGAGAAAGATTTAAGCGAAACAATATTTTAAGAACATGGAGTGAAATTGGAAAAATTTGAGAACTGAAAAACTTATGTATATTTGGTGCAAGAATCAACAGTAGTTGTACAATAGTGTGGTAAAATGTCCCCTATTTATGTTCATATTTTACTTAAATACATGTTAATGTGTAAATTAGTATATCTGTTGTTTTAACAATTATGAAGAACAATAGATTCCTCAATAAAATGACATTTGAGTAAGAAATTTAGGATATTTTTCAAGAAATTTCGTATGATGAAATCGCATGTGTGCAAACAAGGTTCAACCACGCAATAACATCGCATATTCTAATCTCTGCATATATTTCATCTGTCACCTGTATGGTGTCCGTCTATTTGTATTATACCAATGCTAGGAAAATATCCAGTTTCTCTAAATAAGATGGCGTAAAATTAACGATGATACTCCTTACATATTCAGAGTTTGAGGAGTAATTTATTATCCTTGTGATAATGTGAATTATTTTGGAATCTGTTTGGAAGGTCAAGTAAAAATAGTGGTTCCAATCAAGAGGAATTTTAGTTACCTTAATCTCATACTCATACTTATCGCATAATCTCATACATATCGGAACAAATTCCGAGCAATTTTATTACATTATTAAATTATGTGTGCGAAACCATCGAGTTGCCAAGAAAAACCGTTGTTGACCTATGTACATGTATAAGCCACTCGACATCATAGCAAAATTATTAAAAACAAAACTCTTCTAGACTCAATAAATTTGTGAAGAAAACGTGAGTTCTTAAACTGTTATCTTTCTATAATTATTATAAGATATTAGTATCTGATCTGATTTAGAATCTTATTATAAGATATTAGTATCAGATAAAACAGAAATCTATACAAGACAATCTGCGTAAATAGTAGTTGTAATACTAGTGCAAGGAGATTTTTTGTGGGCTTTAAGGGCTCGTCAACAGCAAGGTCATTAGAGCCCATGCAGGTGGGGGAAAATGCAGTTTCGCACCATAGAGAAGAGCCGTAGTGACTCTTCCCCGTGTGTGGGACTCGCCGAATATTTCGAACATACCCACTAAAAAACCCTCCTGAATTCAACAAATATCTAAATACAAAGATGAAAGAAAAGAAAAGAAAACAGCTGCCCAATATATTATATCATAAAAAAGAAAAAGAATTTCTAACGATTATATTTTCTAATTACAGAAACGAAAGATGAATGGAAAAAAGGCAGGAAAGAGGAAAAGGAATGCAAATTTAAACCCTCCCGAGAACTTGTGGGAGGATGCAAGGAGACCCATTCCACCTCTCCGTGAATATCTTGGTTATATGAAACTTTTCTTTTTCTATGACCACATCCATCAGTGGTCTTGTCTTGAAGCGAATTCATTCTTTCATGTGTCATACTTACATTGTAAATCTAGGATGAATGATTATAATCGAGCAGTTGTCTGAGTCATCTCTTTCCAGACTCACCTTTTCCGACCGATCTCCAGTTATATTTTCTACAGTTTTCATTATTATTGTTATTGACTCTAGATATGGTTTTTAAATTTTTAATAATGTTTGATATGATCAATAAATGTTATAGATATTTGGTTACTTATACCTACACCTAAAATAACGTTATAAATTTACGATTGTAGTGATAGTTTTCGTTATCAACGTATGCTTGTTTGAAGAGCACGGGAATGAACCCCCTTTCGGCAGAATTGGTTGTAGATTTCAAATAGGATTTCCACAGTTATTCCAGAGTAATTCACTGTTAGCTCAGCTTCCCTTTTCCCAATTCATTCATCCAAATATAGTAAGTCGGAGAGAAGATCTCATAGCCTGGATCTCGCAATCAGTCGTTAATATAAAAAACCGGCAAGCTTACTCATTTTGTGGTGTAATTTTTCCATTATAAGAATGTGTATTATAAAATGCAGTTTCGCACCATAGAGAAGAGCCGTAGTGACTCTTCCCCGTGTGTGGGACTCGCCGAATATCTTGACCATACACACTAAAAAAACCTCCTGAATTCAACAAATATCTAAATTCAAAGATGAAAGAAAAGAAAAGAAAACAGTTGCTCTTGATCTAATGTGTGCGCTATTACAATTGTATTAATACACAGCACTTATTCTCAGCAGCCAATGCTGCTTTAGACGATAAAAAACGCAAGATGTTAAAGTCTGTGTTTCACAGGTTACGTTTAGCGTTGTAATCATAGCCATAAGTATATCTCACATAATTTTTTTAAAATAAGGATGCGTCTATAGCCTTCAATCGAGCTAGGATGGTAGTCAAAGTTACATTCGAAACAGATTTAAGAATTGAAAGCTCTGCAAATATGTTATATATTTCCTCCTTCAGGGCAATTTAGAGTTATATCCAGGGAAATAGTCAGAAACGAGACAAATTAGAAAATCAGAGAAATTCCTTAGCCGCAATGAGGGCTATTGCCAGATTTGCACTCACTGATTAATCATATGGGATCCAGCAGAGAATCATCAAGAAAAATGCAGTTTCTGACTCGGGTTGCTGACTCCAACACTACAACAAACAGATAAAACACGAAAAACTGTTTTCTGAGTAAGTGTGAATACCATAAGATAAATCACAAAAATTTTAAATATTAATCGAATTTAGATACGTATTTATTTGTAGTTAAAGTTTAAAAAAATTGTTTCGTACCATACTAATAATTAATAAACAATAATGAAAACAATATATTTTTGTTCGTCAAGTTAAGTTGAGAAATTCAATTGAAAAGATAGTTACGCATATCCATAGCAAGTTAAATATCACGAAACCGATAAAAATTATCGACAGGTAGATCCATGTAAGCACTTAAAAAATAGATTTGCTTGTTCTTAGCAAAGCGTATGTAGATTATATTTAGAAACGGTATAAATACATTGAATCAACTTTCGAAAAAATATAGACAACTTTTCTCGGAAATTAAACCCATGTCAATCAAGTGATAACCTCTCTTTACCGTGTAATAACTTAAAATAATGTTTAATCATCCGACAATTGCTCACGTCAAAACATTCCCTTTGTTTATTACATAGGATTATTATTTCCTAAATTCCGGAAAGACAATTACACAAACGTTTATAAGCCGACAAAGAGTTTGGCCAAGCAGAACCATCGATCTTACTCATCAAAACAAAAAATTCTTTCCACAACAACATTTCTTAAACCGCGAAGCAATAAGGCATGTAATTGCTGCTCCGTACCCAATATTAGTACACCATAATAGCGCTAGCATTCTTATAAAAGCAAACAGCGCGAAGTGAAAAAAAAATCTGCACGATGGTTTTTCCATTGAATACGGTCACTACAAACACCGTAGAAGAAGGATAACTACTAGATTCACGCCAGAAACAAAAACAATCAACTTTTAATTCTGAGTGAATTATCGCTTCAGTAAAATACTGAACGTAGAATCTTTTACACCCACTTACAGGTGCATAAACTCAGCTAATAAGTTGACTCATCTTGTTCGTACTTCTTCCCACTCTATTCCCTAATGGATAACGTCCGGGAATAATTTTCTCTTCGGCGCATACTTAACGTCCGTTGTAATGACATGTATTTATTCTGTATCAATATGTATTTATTCTGGATACGGAGAAGGGAATGAACCGTCCCTACACTCACTGGTGATCCCAGCAATTACAAACTTTTTCTTGCAGTGTTCACGCAATCTTTACCTTCGCGAAATGATTTGCCTTTTTACTTTACAAAACAAATTACATACGAATTAATTTTGAACGTCGTTTAGTGTGTTAATTTGTTCATATCAACGTCATCTGAATGCGATACTCCACCAATTAAGGAGAATTAATGCGTCGTGGAATTAAGAGCACATACATTGGCTTAATTTCACGTATCCCATTACGTCATTGTTTGGAATGTCATTTAACGTCAGACGGTTGCATTCATTCATATTTTTTAACAATGCGGATCGTGCTTTCGTCTCTTTTGTAGTGGAGTGATACCTTTAAGCAAAGCTGACCACTCGAAGTTGAATACGCAGTATTACGTTAGAAGACGCAAGTAATGGTCTTGTTGTGACTTAGAACAGGCCACATTACATTGGTAATTAATATCTTGATATTAATACCATTAATTGTATAAATCAATATATTGTTTTATTAAGGATTATAGGTTCTAGCTTCGTGATGAAAATGGTTTTGAAATAAGAAAGGACCAGTGGGCTCGTACGTCTTTCTGATATGAGATACTAAACGGTAGATCCAATCTAGTAAAAATGGACATACATATGGCCATCAACTAATGGCCATTTTTACTTGAGCATCAAAGCAGTAAGTAAAGGTCATCCATTTTTTTTTGTTTTTAAGGTAAATATACAAAGTAAATTCAATAATAAACATGAACTTCACAAGAATTACAGTCGTGAATAACGTCAAAAGGAAGGCAGTTTCTTCACTTACTACAATTCCAATACTTTTTTTTTTGAAACGTATTATAAAAGATAATGCAATAATACAATCCATACCTCTCCAGACAATAGTTTTTGTAATGATTTCTCATTTGCAGTACTTGGTCAAGAATGGTAACAGAAAAAGGAGTAATCCCAAAAGTTACATTTTCGAAATAACATATGGCTTTGTCTAGCGATACATTATTCAGTGCGCGATTATCTATGAAAATATGTACAACTGTAAAATTTCTATGTTCATATCAAAAAAATTTCTTGCATCTCTTAAGTAATTCATGAAATTCAAGAAACTCACAGAATACATGTTTTCAGAACTATCAATTTCAGGAATTAAATCAATACGGTTATATGACTTAGCAACAATCATTAGAAACATCATTGGTGACCCATGCAATTGTACCCGCCATCATCCGAGTGCCACAGTCGCCCTTGTGTCCTGGGGCTTAATTCCGGACCCGCGACAAATTGCAATGTTGGCGCCACATATCCCGGCCCTGCTCGGTCCCCAAACCCCTCCTCTTCTGGAAACATGCGTCCATGGACAGTACGCTATCATTGTGATTACCTCCAACCATGAAGCGAACCCTACACGAGTTATAATTACGAATCCCCTTCATCACTGATACTACGCCATCCCTATCTCTCTTCCCACTGCCTTTTCCCAGTTCTGCGTTCGACCCAGCACAGTCGTAACAAAGTACGTCATTCCGTAGATGAAAGGTTGAGCGTTAGTCGAAGTATCTCTATAAAACGGTCGAGCAACGGATGGGGCTACTGTGTTTCACCACGTCTCCAATAAATATAAGGCCGAAGAATTCTCGGGTGATTTTTTGCTCGACGCCTCCTAATAATATAGACGAAAGTAAAAGTCGGAGCGTGATGATAGTGCGGGGATGGGAAGCCGGAGAGGTTTGGGAGCAGAGAGGCTCTCCCGACGATTCGGTGGCCCGCTGCCACTCAGGTATCATTCACGGACCCACCGCAGACTGACGTAGAAGTGAAACGCGATGGTAAGGAGACGTAAGCGTTTTCTGAAGGAGAGTTTGAACTTGACAGCAGCTGTTTATGTCTCCATTTGGAGGAGTGGCCAAGAAATCATTGTTATACTACCTAATGAATTGAGAAGACATTATAAAAACGCCATGATAAACCTTTAAGATAAACATTCGGTATTTTATATTTACATTTACTAAGTTACGTATTATTTATTGATACATGTTTATTGTTTCTTGTCATAACTGTATAGTAATATCAGTATCAATGAAACCATAAATCTATGACTTTAAAAAATTGAAAAAATCTGATGTAGATTTCAACGGTACGGGAGACATAAAACATTTGTTAGTTAGATATTTCATATATTTTGAAGCATCTCGTTTTAATGAGCATGAAACTATTCAATTGTTAATACCCAATGGTAAGGAAAGTAATCTGGCTCTTCTCTAATCTAGAGTTACCTGTATAAAAAATCTCTGGTTAAGGAGTGAAATTACGTAGAAAAATTAACGCTAAGAGTTGCGTAGTAAGCTAATCATACTGCGACTGATCTTATTTCACGTAGTAAACACTACAAATCCAGTAGCGAATTAGAGAGATATTTTCTTCCCAAACGATATGGTTGATATCATAGAGACATTGAAAAAAATCTATATTTTTTATGTTCCAGGTAAAGTAATAGTGAAGGATATTTCTTGAAGATATATTTTTATATAACTCTTTACCACTTACATCACGTACTACAGGTGTTTGCAAAAGTTTAAGACCAAATTCAAAAGATTCGATAAAATAAATTCGTAACAACACGTTTAAGACAAGGACAAAATAGACAAAGTGATTTAAGCAATATTTTGAGTAGTTCCTCTCCTTTCATATAGAGTAATAAAAGACTTACAATAATATGCAAGAATCTCTGTAACCCATACATTCACGTAAAAGTAGTGGAGCACTGGTTGGTTGCATTCCCACAACTTAATTTTTAAAATATACCACATATTCTCAATGGGGTTAGAAAACGGAACTTTTTCACGGTCATTTAAGCACAGCTTTTCTCTGACATAAGATAGTCCATATGACATAGGACACCGTCATACATGGGAACATCTAAGAACCTGATTGTAAAGTTTCAATTTCTCAAATACAATTTTGGATGCCGATTTCCAACAACTAGTTGTTGTAGGTGTCAAAGCAGCAGAGCTAGCCACTAATATTGTGTCACATATAATCTGAGTTGGAGGATGTTTCACAGAAGTAGTGCAGTTGTTTCACGGAAGTAATTTTCTTCGAGAAGTCAGCGTGGCTCAGTGGGTAGAACGCTGAGTCTGGGTGGCCGGGTTCGATCCCCGCTGAGGCTGGTATTTTTCATCACACCTCAACAATCAGACCCCAATTCAGACCACATTCAGACTGCTGTAAAATGAGTACCAGGGTTTATCCTGGGGTCAAACCGGTCGGAGCGAGATGCTGACCACATTTCATCCTTCTAGTGCCGAGGTCACGTAATTGCGGAGTTATACACTCCGCGAACTTCTTGGGCAACTTTGGGGCCTGTTCAGGGATAGTGAAAGTTTTATTCCACTCATTCGCAGTTAATAAATGTTATTCTTATCATTAACATATTTTCTCATACGTTTTTCCTTTGAGTCGCGACTATCTTAAACACGAAAAGAAAATTTCTGTCCCACTTACTTCATCAGACAAAAACACCTCACTCTACTGTTCCACCGAACAATTTTCTTGTGTACATTACATTATGTACATTGTTACATTGAATAAGAACAATACAATGTTGTTATAATATCAGGACTTGTGTACGTTTTCTGGTATTGATTTTGTAGGAATATATTATGAATATTTGTCGTTTTACTTTCATTTTTGAAGTCAAAAGTTTATTCATTTTTCAAATAGGAGAACTACGTGGCGTTGCCTGGGATTTGAAAAGAAACTTAACTCAATCATTACTGGACATTCTGGTATTAAAACACCTGGTAACAAGTTTGGGTATTTTAGTTCATTTTATCTGGTGTTACCCGGGGTTCTTAATATACTTAATTCATGAGTTAGTTTTCATATTTCTCTACTCTCGTACTAAATTTTCATTTTTTAAAATTTCAAATATTAAGTACCACGAAGAAGACATACAAAAATACACACACTTTTCAGTATTGTATGCTAATACTTGTATGTGAGTAATTACGAATTACTTTAAAATCGAGACAGATGGAAAATACAATTACCACAGAAATAAACAAATCTCATAGTTAAGACCCATAAATTCTTTGCTTTCCATTTCTCTTTTACATTAAAAACAACTTCATGTTATTCACAGCCGGTAAACAACTTTGCTTTTACAATTCGGTTACTTAAATTATACATTCTTTGGATTGTCCACCTCGCGTAACGCCAACGAACTCTAACGGACACATGAGTAAGCTTCATAGTCAAAAGTGCGTGTGAAGATTCATATCTACTGATTAGCAGCGAAATTTAATTGTTTTTCTGCTCTTGTAAGACATCAATATCAACCATATTTTGCATTTTTGTTGCAATAATCCTTAAGAAGAATTCAAATAATTTTATCCATTACTTTTACTGATTCGCATACCATAGACGTTCCAAATAATTATTTTTTATTAGTATAGATCTGAAACAAATATACAGATCACTCCGTATCTTAACCAAGTCATTTTGGGGTTTCCTCTTAAAGTTTCCCTCTTACACATTCCTCTTTTATTACATCACTCCCGTGTCGCATTTGTATCATTCCAATTTCAGTAGTAAATTCTTCAATTTATCCACGCTGTCAATTAGTTGTTTCATCCTCAATGAATTTTTCCCTTCTGGTCCATATAAGTCAAAATCCCACCACTAATGCCCCGATGTATCTTACCCATAAACGCACGTATCTTATTTTGTCTTGCTTATTTCCTTTAGGTAGTTTCGAAAATTTCCATGTCTAGTAATATATCATGTCTAGTAAAGGGTGTATCTCCCCGGCTGAAACTATTTTTTTTTGTTCTCTTATATTCTACTTTTTGCATGTATCCATACGTTCTACGATCTTTTTTGCTCTTATCCCCCCTTATTTACTACCGTTCAATTAGCTTCTTTGTCAAGGTTTTTTGTACAGGTTAATAAGACAATTGCACCTAATTCTTTGGCGAAACATCGTGAAATAGTAATAAGACTGACGTTGGTTCTCTTTGCAAACAGAGATAACCCTTTCTTATCGCAATAACTTCTTGGAGAACGTAAAACAATTCTTTTTATCTCGTGGTCATTACGTTGAGTGGTTTTCATAGGACAACCACTCCACTTTTGATCACTAATTTCTCAAAAAAATTAAATTTACTAGTAGGTTGAACAGTTGTCTCTCTCTTACTTACCCTGGAATTTATTTGGTGTTCAGAATAGTCAATCATAAGCAGGGTTACTATTCTTGTTTTTGTTTTTTTTTTGCAACATTGAAAGAAGTATTCTTACCATCACAATAATTTAATTTCAGCCCTGTCATGCCAAAATCAATCAGCAACCGCCGATGAACCGTACACGGACTTTTATTAATATCAACAAAGTCCGTCTGAATTAACCTATGTATGAGAAGATGCACAAAATCTACGAATAGTAATAAATGAATTTAAATATAGAAAAATACCTAGTGTTCTTAAACTTCTGTTCATTGATATTACAAAATTACTCCCAACTAGAATGTGAATATCCTCGTAAAACTTAGATGGAGGATGTCAAACGTTTAGATGGAGGTAGTTGTAGTAGAATTACACATTATAATAAAATAGTTACAATATCTTTTTGAAAAATGAAAATGGAGTAAATTCTTGTTTATTGACTCGTTTTTCATATTAGTTTGGAGTTATTGGAATAAGGTCAAAAGAATATTATTACATTATTTATAGAGCCAATGTTTGGACAAATTTATTTTTCTGCATCAGGGCCGTATATGCTATATTAATCATTCATCAGACTGCCACCACCACACCACACTTACTATTGCATACATATCATCATCATCATCGTCACTTGACACACTTGCTTACAACAATCTACTAACCTAGCCAATTGTTAACAATGTTGACAAATTATGAATGAGTAATATCGGATATACAGCCATGTTGCAGAAAAAAATAAATTTTTCGAAACGTTGCCTCTGTAAATAGTTTAATAATATTTTTTGACCGTTCTCAATAGCTCTAAACTAAAATGAAAATGGAGTTCGTCATGGACAGAAACCTCGGCCTTGTAGGCAGACCTCAGGGACACTCGTTCACGTTCTATCTGGAGCTTGAAGTTCGGAAACTTATGCTACTTTCCAAAAAACGGGGCTGACTCACGCTGAGAAGCTCAATATCCGATTCAATACTTACCATGAGTTAATACAAGTGTTACTAATCTTGCTTCGTAATACGTCCGTGCACTGAGAGAACTAAGCTGGTAAAAGATCAGAGGTAGAGTAAAAGTCGAGATGATTTCTTTGGATAATAACTATTATTTCCATATTAATTTTAGCAAAATGTTATGGAAAATACTTAATGTATGTTGATGACATATTTTGGGAAACATACGAATTGTGATGAGCAATTAATTGTTGAGCAAAATTTACCGGAACAATTAGTGTGTGCGACCTGCTACGTCACTAAAACTTCAGTTATTAATTATTCGTGTTCACGAGACTCTAGTTCAGGTTTGTTTCAATAATTGTGAGAGCTATTGCAATTTTCAATACTAAACAGAGTATTAAATGTCAAAATAATTGGAACTTGTGAAGCATACGTAAATACGTAGAATCGCTCTGTAATAGTAGTACATAGATCTTGGTAAGAGTTCTTTGTAGTGTATTGAGTCAAAAGTCAAACTTTCCCATTAACTGATTCGTGGTTAACGGATGAGCACAATTATTTCTTGGCCTGACACGAGAGAATATCGTGTAGCCAGAATCATGCTCAAGCCACTTTGATACCCGAAAAAGTTCCTGTACTCATTTTAAGACAGGCTTAGTTGATTTGGTACTGCCACAAGATTGAGATATTAAAAAACTCCTACGACTGGATTTTGAATCTCGGACAGCAGAACAGCTCTATGCACTGAACTCCACTGATTCCTTGTGAGTACAAAATGCTATAAAAGTCGATCAGGTAAAAATCGGGATGCTGCAGGAATCGCATATTGTGTTTCCACATACACACAGATGGAGAATACAGGATACTTAAATTGTTTTTATATCATTCACTGATTCCATGAATGCACATCCTTTCAACTATGTAACATGTATGAAAAAGGGTATACATGAAAAATCGTAAACCAATGCTGTTAGATGGTTGTAGGCACGAGAGCTGGTACTGGAGATGTATCCATTAGGGGAAAAATGGGATTTTGTCTACGACTAATTTGATTCATTACTTCATCAACGTTTCGATGAACTATCTATGCATCAAGGCTATACGAAAATGAAAACAAATATCAATTTTTTTCAAAATAAATGAAAGATTGATTTTTAACACAGTATCCACTACCTGGGCATAGAACCAATGACATATCTTGGCATTAATAGCAAAATTTGCATCATAAAAAGTACATTGAAGAACTGTATCTTTGTCAATCTGGACGGCGGGGCACGATTAAATTATATGGTTGATATTTTTTTTCATGGTTTGTTTCAAACACCCTGAATTGGGGTTATTAAGCTTAAACGGTTGATATTGTATTGAAAAGTTAAGTGTCATCATAGAGTGTATTTTAGTATATCAAGACGGAATACAATTTTACACCCTCAGGTTTAAAGGAATGACTCCCAGACATACGGTGAAATGGGTGGATTTTTTTTGGGTGTGTGGGACTTTAAGGGCTCGTCAGCAAGGTCATAAGAACCCATGAAATGGGTGGAATAGCACAGAATTCTGCAATGAACCCATTTCTAAGATATGCTTCTCATTAATGTATACCAATCACACATTTTAAGCAAATGTAGGTAGTGGTATTTGCAGAAGATATTCACTCATTAATAGTGGTAGAACTATGGTGATAAAAAGTCTTCCGAACTTATATATTTATTTACAAGGTAGATTAGCCCTGGACGAAAAGAAAAGCAAAATATCTTTTAAAAAAATATAATAAAATGTAAACAAAGTAAATTAGTTTGACATCCAAAATTGGATGACAAAATACTGGGTAATGATGAGATCTTGAAATATTAATGTAATACAATCCTTCATACTTTCATAATATGAGTATAAAATTCACTTTTGATAAGTATAAGAAATGTAATAATAATTAATCATTTATTTAATCTCCACTAGCTTAATGGTGCAAATTTCATGAGACACCGCTAATTTTAAACGTTAAATTCATGAATTTTTAATATTCAAGTTAAAATTTAATGTAATAATGCTAATAACGTTCCACGGGTATCGTTTGTATTACTTTCTTTACTTTATCATATTGTTGTCATAGTACTTTTAATAAAAAGTTAACTAATCACACAAAAATATGCACGTTATATGGTTTCTTACTAATTATTACAGCACAACAATTGTATCTTGAAACGGCTGAGATATCCTAGCACGATTGAACACATTATATCTATAGCCTCATCCCAGCCAGAATTTTTATCCGGGTGGTCATCTTCAGTTTTTATCTGCTTATTTAGCGATAAATTGATTTTATTTTGATGTGGCTCACCAAATCTTTGGTGCAATTACGTTCGGATCCGATGAAGGGGGAATGGTGAAGATCGCAAAGACAGCTTAAGTGTTGCGCTTTGGATAAGTAGACCCTTTCTGAAGACGTAATGCATCGACTTACTAACCATTGTCATTAGTTTATAATACTTAAATTAGATCTTGACTTGACACATAGCTCGCCGATTATTGAAGATAATATTTCTGAAAGTGTGATCCACGATATTTTCAAGAGACCTTCATAAAACACTCCATAACCTTGCTTTTGACTCCATACAAGAACTGTCTTCAGACTCCGAAACTTTTAGTACATTTACAAAAAGTGTTGTAAATATTAACACATTTATAATGTAGAGGATTTTCAGAATCTGTCCAAATAACACATTTGGATGTTCTCGGGAATACATTTCGAGATTGATATTTTTTGGTGAATCCGAGAGCAGCCTCTTTTAGGAAGAAGGAACGAATTTCCTTCCCATGCTCGATCACCTACCAAAACGTTTGCCACTGCACAATCACTCTATTTTTATTGTAGTAAAGGATATTTAGCGTGCTATTGAAGCTTATCTACTGCAGTGATAGGAGGTAGAAGATGGGTGATAGGCTATTGTTAGTAGATGGGGCGAATAGCTGGGTTTACCAACAATTTGGCCCGCATGGAGGGGTTAGTAGGAATTGTTCGTAATAGAGTTATTGATACTAGGAGGTGGACAGAATAATGAGGGTTCGCTTTTCAGTAGTCGCAGCTATATGAACTGGGACATTAATGTGTAAAGATGCAATTTTTTTTCTGACCCCAACGGGAATTGAATCCGGAATGACTTTATGATGAGTAAAAACACAAGCTCCAAACGAATTCTTGTAACCACAATTCGCCACTTTACCATCTAAGGCGCACGAAAATTTCACGTTTCCTCTACCTTACTATGTCTCTTTTCATCAAATTAATATTTTAATTCAGTTAATGTATTATGAAAGTCATATTATGTTGTAATTAAAAATATAAACATTGTTTTGTAGATTTGTAACTATTAATCATACAACGTTCCGTATACGGATTTATTAAAAAAGTCGCACATTTTTAATATAGTCGGTACTAAAAGAGGGAATTTAATTATTATGCTGTAAATCCATTGAGTACTAGACTTGTGATTTCACAACATCCAGAAGCAGATATCTCCATCGTCTTGTTTCACCCTATCTCACTGTCGGTTTGAAGTGTTAATTTTGACCACAAACAAAATACTATAATTCAGTTTGGTGCTATTAAAGAATAATTTTGAAACAATATTAACTCACTCATTAATTGTCTATTGACTCACTATTATAGTTAGGTTCCTTTTTTGATATTTATTAAAATTTGCCTATAGGTCTTGTGAAGCGTTTTTTATCCATACGGTTACCTAGTGTATTTCCCATTCCCATCATTTGAAAGCAAACACCAAACATTCATTCTGAGTTCATTAAGTTCCATAGAAAGATCTGCGAACCATACTATTAAAATATACACTTCTATCCATCATCTATAAACCTATTCCAGTCGTCCAAACTATGTACCCTTTCTATTTTATTTATGAAAGGGTTCTCTTAATGTTCACAGGACATATTTTGAGTAAGTGTTCCGGCCACCCACACATACACTTGCCGGATTCCGTAAGTGCATTATTTGTACGTCTTAAATACGATATAAATATTAGGTTGGTGTGGAGATTATTATCCTGATAAGTCTACATATCGTCAATACATTTGTGATCTCCAGTGACCCATGGAGTATATCACCACCATCAACTTGTGATATAACATGTTTCGTTTCCAATACTTGTCGGATATGTCTACAATTAGTCTAATTAATCAGTAAATGTATTAAGATCTAATAAATAATGCGTTTTCAGGAGAAAACTGTTACATTGTGTTTTCAGAAGAAAACTCACGTTATATTGTGATAAAAACTGAATTATATCAACATTGCTTGACAGTAATATTCGGTTGCCTGAAAAATATATAATTAAAAAAAAGTTAATACTAAACACATTTATAATAATTAAGAGGAATAACGATTCCTTTAGATCTCACACTCAGAACCATTCGAGAAGATTTCAACTGATGAAACCTTTCGGTCCACATCGAGAGGAATATCCAAACCCAATCGCGGGTCCGCGTGCCACAAAAACCTGGAGGGCTTCCCACCGCCCTGGTCTTCGGGCGATGGACCCACTCATTACCACCGAATCAGCTCTCATCGCCGCCCCATCCGCTTATTAGCGGCTCTGATGTGTTATTCCGAATCTCTGTAAACAACCAGAAACACGACTTCCAAGCCCGCGTTCACCGTCTCTTTTTTTCTACACTCCGCCTCCGTCCCAACATCGGTTGACATCGCCACCGACTTCGGCGTTACCACCGCTGCCACCGCCACCATATCATCTTATCATCGTCTTTCACCTGACTCTCCATGGTAGGGGTACACGGTAACTCCACTACTACGACATAATCGTCACCAATTTTGCTATCATGATCTCTCAATAGACCACCACCTTTGCCATCATCACTACTGCTTCCGTTTGTGACGTCTGCCACCCTAGTTGGGAGAAGGCGATGGTTCTTTGGGAGACGGCGATGGCGCCGTGCTACGGGATAAATACAATTACCCAGCAATGGAAAAAATATATCCTACAGACTCGACAAATACATGAATTATTCTGAATAAGGTTTCATTTCAGGAGAGAAGCAAGTCATAACTCATGGAAGGAATGAGTAGCTTGAGACTGTCAAAACCATGCAATAGAAAGAACGCCGAAACTTAACTGAGTGATATTGCTAGTGAGGTATGTTGCTCTAAAACCAGTTTTTAAAAAATGAAACAAATTTAATAAAAAAGTTTACATATATGAATAATATGTGCATAATAAACCAAGAACTTAATTATTCCTAATTAAAAATAAAATAAACATAATTTTAAAGTAAGTAAAATAATCAAAAACAAAATATTTAACTCTTGAGATGACGTCGAAAACTCGAGATCTTTTATGGAAGTATTCCAATTAATAATTATTCCAGGAATGTTTTCATGGTCTGTAAAACAGTAATACTTTTTGTATCCCTGTGATTGACCAATTTGTGCTGAGTATAGGCATCAGTTGGAAAGAAAAGGAGACAGTGGCGGAGGTATAACGTCGGAGTGCTGTCGGGTTGTCCGTCACGACCAACATAACTCGGTTTCTGTCACCCTCTCTGCTATCCAGTCATTTTATTTCTCAATGATGGTTTTCATAATCTTAACATGAAGTTCATTTACACAACATGTAACATATAAAAGTAGAATTCGAGGTGGTGGACGAAGCGGTGTTCGCGGCAGGTTTTCTCGGGGTTATCCCGTTTTCCCTGTCTATCATTCACTCATCATCATTCACCCTCATGTCATTCATGAATCA